>QNUK01000504.1:0-357500 GCA_013621035.1 Clarias magur | reverse complement strand
CTGTCCTATCTGTCTCTTGGCCTTATCTTGTTCTGGAAATAACCATAATGGATTTTCCTTCAGTGATCATGAAAAGTTGCACCCGGTCCAGAGTGACTGCTAGATTACCGAACATGATTGGTAGAGGAAGAACCCTGAGCTGAGAATCAGGGAAACAGCAGTACGCATGAGGTTGGATACGGCTGTAGAAAAGGTGATCAGAGTAATTATCATTGGCCAATTGTTTATTTTAATAGCAGGTGTCTGTGTGTGCACGTGTGAATATCTCTGGCTCCTGGAGGCTTATTTAAACTTCAAATTAAGCAGATTTATGATGTGAAGAGCTCCCTCGTTTCAGTTAGAAATCAGAGCTGGATGAAAGGTTAAGACTGATTGTATAATGTGTGACTGGTGGAGTCACTACTGAATATAGTTTCTGCAGGTTTGTGTGGTTTCTGCTGTATAATATAAGTATATGGATTTATAAGTCTGTGGATTTCTAAAGGTATTAGGAGGTTTCTGTGAATTTCTTCAGTTTTACGCAAGGTTCTGTGGATTCCTGTCAGTTTATCTGGGCTTCTGCAGATAATTCTCAAGTCACTTGCCTTTCTCCAGATTCCTACGATTATCTATGGATAGGCTTAGGATTTTATTACTTTTGTGTGGGTTCAGCAGTTTTTATGGATTTCTGTGGGTTTATGTAGATTTCTGTGGATTTCTGCACATTTTTGTGGGTTTCTGCAGGTTTTTACAGTCTCTAGCCCCTTGGCCTTCTCCAGCTTCCTATGCTTGTCAAAGGATAGGCTTATCCTTTTTTACGTCTTTTATTTTTACTTTTGTGTGATTACAGCAGTGTTTTTTGTGTGATTCTGTGGTTTTTGCAGGTTTACTGTATGTGCTTTTCTGTTGTTTCTGTGGGTTCCTGCAGGTTTATATGGGTCTCTACTGATTTGTTAAGCCATTTGGCCTTCTTACGCCTTCTAAAGCTTCTTAGGATTGTGTACAGATAGACTTAGGGTAGATATACATGACATGATCATGAAGAGGCTGAATCACTAGGATGACCTGACTGGTAAGTAAACTTTAAACTATTTACATAGTTGTTATTGATAACTCTAGGTTGTGCAGGAATAATTAACACCATCTGCAAGGTAATGAAAAGTGGGCTTAATGAGTTTAATTCAGTGTCTCATGTAATATAAATATAATCTCTCCACAGCACTGTGTCTGATATGGCAGGTCTCTCTGTAGGGATCGTCACTGGTTACCTTGCTGTAGCCCTATTCCCTGAAAAGCGGGAATGAGATGCTGCGCTTGAAAGCGCTATGGGAAAAGGTCTCCACTGACTGGTTGTTGAAGCATTTGTGTCAAACACGGCAAAAACTTGGCCCGTACAACCTCAGTCAGGTGAAGTCATCTGACCAGGTACACCTGGAGGTTATAAATAGGTCTGAACTGGAAACATCCTCTGGTCAATTTGTCTGAAAGGACGTCCAGTCACACATGCAGTGCGGCATTAGAGAGCAGCATCTCGTTCCCGCTTTTCAGGGAACAGGGTTACAGCAAAGTAACCCGAGACACTCCCTTTCAAAAGCTGCACTCGATGCTGCGCTTGAAAGCGCTACAAGAATACCAACGCCGTCGCACTGGAAGTGTCTGGACCCCAGAGTTGTGTAGCGTGCGTGCACAATCATCAAAGAAGTCTGGACCTGATTGTGGGATGCTGAGTCTAGGACCGTAAGCATGGAGTAGGATGGATATACGAACTATAAGCTCTGAGAAAAGTGGGTGGAGGGGACCAGCCTACTGCATCATACCCTTGCTGCAAGGGAACACCTTGCAAACCCCTTAGTTGAATGGGCCCCAACTCCTAGAGGTTAAGTGTGACCACGCATCTCATAGGCTAGGGCAATAGTATCCCTCACCCTTGTAATGTGACCCAGATTGCGGCATAACATATAAAGAGCTGCTCCTCTTTGCGCCACTGACTAGTGCAGTGGACTTAAATCTGTAGAGCACGTACTGGACACAATAAGTGAAATCCTTCCTGCTCCTGAGCATTAGATGGCGGAGGACAGAAGGTTTCAAGAACAACTGGTTGCATAATCAAAAATGGAACTTTCGGAAGATAATTCGGGTGAGGATGCATAATAGACACAAGTTCTAGAGGTTCGAAATGGGCCTCAGCCAACATTTGAACACAATAGCTTTGTCCCTTAAAGGGACTGTTGTCCTAGGCCTGAGGACAGTTTCTCATGCAGGAACTCCAGCACTGAAACAGTCTGGTCTGCCATATGTCCAAAATCATGTTCGAGAGAGCCCTAGCACTTGGAATAGTTTATATTAGCTTACCAGGATCTCTTAGGAATGTGA
Source organism: Clarias magur (assembly GCA_013621035.1). NCBI lineage: Eukaryota > Metazoa > Chordata > Actinopteri > Siluriformes > Clariidae > Clarias > Clarias magur. The sequence goes on along the minus strand of QNUK01000504.1, from coordinate 355,148 downwards.
ATCGCCTTGAGGGACAAGAACTTGTCCTAAGCCTGAAGAAAAATCTGCTGCGCTAGCTCGTTCAAGCTGCGCAGGCGCAATTCACCATGGCAATTTATATAGGAGACGTCCATTGTGCTGCCCACACTAGCTCATGGTAGCCTCTTAGCTGGAGGAAGTATTTCAGGGCCAGAAATAAGCCATCGTTTCGAGGCAACTGGTGTGCCATGCGAGAAGATGACCTCTCCAGATCCTTTGAGCTGGATGGCCATCCAAGACCGCAACCCAACCCAAAGAAAAGCATTTGTTGTTAGAATCTCGTGATGACAGAGACCTTGAGTGGGACCCAAAGTTAAAACACGGGGACTGAACCACATAGAAAGGGTACAAAGCCCCTGGCATGTATCCTGTTTGCTCAGGGGATTGCCCTTGAATGAAATCCCCTGGCTCTCAGCCACAACAGAAGGGTCTCATATGCAGGCGGTCCAGGACATCACCATGGATACACCTACTGTAGGTCATGAGACCTAGATTCTCTGAAAGCAACGAAGGTTCACCGTCTGGCCTATTTTGATGCTCCTTAGGATGCTAAAGATAGATTCGGTACATACAGGACAAAAATCATCTTGACCGTCAAAATTTTTAATTTTAATATTCTGAGATAGCGGTACCGCCGGCAAGGATGTAGAATTGGACGCACCCCCCCCCATTTTTATTATTTTATTATTTTGTTGTTGTTGTTGTTGTTTTTGGACCAGGAAAAACCAGCAGTAGCAGCCTGACTGTGTGTCTGGGAGGGGAACATGTTTTATGGCCCCAATACCCAGCAAAGTCTATAATTAGCAAAATGTGCTCATTCCGGTTTCATGGAAGTGAAGACCATGCCGTTGAAACACGAAAGGCAATGCACAGATTGGATCTTCTGAGCCCAAGGAGATATATTTGGCAGTAGCTTCCATGCTGCCAATTTCTCTGAAAGGGGCACAACACCAGGTTGAGGGGGGGGGAATGGGGGGGTGGGGTTAGATGTTCGGTGTCCTGAAAACACGGCAGGAGCCAAACCGTACATCTAACACTTCGTTGGTGACCACTCTTCTGAGCACCAATGGTGGCGGAGTTTGGCTGGCCTTCTGAGACAACCTCATGGTCCTGGCATTTCACCAGCCTAAGGACCTCTTCTTTGAGGAGATCATGCTCCTCAGGTCCGGTCTTTTAAAGGTGGTCTGAGAAGCGCGGCGAGTCATACCCCAGTCTTTAAGAGGGGGTGCTCAGCTCACCACACTCTCCTTCTGCGCCTCATGCCTCACTAGAACCAGACCTAGTCGGGCTCCTGAGCACGGCGGGGAAGAAACCTCCGAAACGCCTCCTCGTGGCATTTCGCCTCCCAAAACCTATTGGTGACGGTGTTCATAGCGTCACCGAATAGGCCAGAAGGCGAGATAGGGGCATTAAGGAGGAACGAATGCTCCTTGTCCTTGATGCCAGTGAGGTTCAGCCACAGATGTCTCTCCGTGGCAACCATAGCAGCCATGGAGCGGCCAATGGCACAGGCCGTCTGCTTTGTGGCACGGAGAAACAAATCCGTGACTCGGCAAAGCTCTGAAAAAGCTTGCTGGTCGATGGACCCGCCATTGCTCAGGTCCTTCAGCAGATCAGCCTGATATGCCTGCAACACCGCCATGGTATGCAGTGCTGCACCCGCCTGACTCGCTGACTGAAAAGCCTTCCCCACTACCGAAGATGTTAGTTTACACGGCTTAGTGGGGAGTTTAGGCTTCTTCAGCGAAGATGAGCATCCAGGAGAGAGATAGCTTGCAAGCGTCTCCTCAACCTGGGGGAGAGGAGGTCTCCGGCGCCCGGTCAGAAGAAGCATCAAGATGCGCTTCAGAAGCGGACGCGGGAATTTCCTGATCCGGCGAGAGCGCGAGAGAAAAGGGCAAATCCGTCTCACGTACTTCTGCCAGATCAACGCGCGAACCCCAAGAGTGAAGCGCGGCTCGCGATTTCTCTTTAAAGAATGCGAGCCGGGCGCGAAGCACTTTGATCGGAAGCAGATCACAGTGCTCGCATTGTCCCTCGAGTCCGCCGAAAGCATGATCTTCACCCAAACACTCAAAGCAAAGAGCATGACAATCGTCATCGGAGAGAAGCCTCCCGCATGGAGGTAAGCATCTCTTCCTAAACTCAGCCATTAGTTTCGCTTTCTTTTTCTATATATATTTTCTTTCTTTAAACTCCCGCGCAGTAACGTTAGAGACACACACGCAAACACAATACAGCCTTGAAGACAAAAGACCTGAGGATGTTTCCGGTTCAGACCTATTTATAACCTCCAGGTGTACCTGGTCAGATGACGTCACCTGACTGAGGTTGTACGGGCCAAGTTTTTGCCGTGTTTGACACACATGCTTCAACAACCGGTCAGTGGAGACCTTTTCCCATAGCGCTTTCAAGCGCAGCATCGAGTGTAGCTTTTGAAAGGGAACTTTAGACCTTCACAGCACACTGTAGTGCTATCTGTAATAATCATCATTAAATTTGACCATAAAGTGCCCAGCAGTGGCGGCTGGTGCAAATAAAATGGGGCGATGGGCTCAAACAAAATTAAAATTAAACTTTTAATGCTCACCTGTAAATAGCCATTTATCAGGTGATTAAGCATCATTACTACTAGTATAAAATAAAGGCATGACTCACATCGCATCCAGTCAGCCAGCTACGCTTGCCATAAGAAGTGCTGGAAGACTTGTTGAGAATTGTCCAATCACATGAGCCCAAATATTTAAAAACAATATTGATTCGTGAAGAACAAAAGTGGGAAGGTTCGGGGCGCACAGTGCTGTGCCCCAAGGATGATTTGAAAAGATCCAATTAGATCCAATTAGAGCTCAGCTCTAATTTGAAAAGTCACATGCTTTTTAAAAATTTACGTGCCTACATAGACGCTCTATGTACCAGCATTCTTCTCCGCCCCTGTGCGCCGTATTGACCGGCCGCCACTGGTGCCAAGGTAGTAGCTTTTCCACATCTTCACATAACATTGCCTTCTTTCCCCTCAGATCTGCTTTAGCACTTTATTGCTACACTAGCATTAGTACCCTTTGTTGACAGGAAAAGAGTTTGTAGAAATAGCTAAAAGGTTAATGCTAAAAGCCCAAATTATTTATACAAATAAATAAAGTGTTGTAAGGTTGAGTATCTATCTTGTTTATGCTAAGTTGTATTTTTTTCGTAGTCAGCCAAATAGACATCCTGTTCAGTAATCGGGGAGTGAATCACAGATAAAAAAAAATCTAAAAAGTAGATTAGATAAAGATTAATTTATGTATTTTCATTCTAAACAATTCCAGCACATTAAAATTTACTTGTACCACTTCAGTGCTGTTATTTCAGTGGTGAACATATGAAATAATCCCAGTTGGCTTTGTTGAGTTATGCATAAAGCCATGCCCACCTCAAGGGAAAATGCGCAATATTCATCCAAAGAAGCACTGGAATGCTGTGACATAATCTGGCACATAACTTCAGTCAAATAAAGAACTGGCAAAGTTTCATTAAATTCTGTCAACCAGATCTGCATTATGCTGTGACAAAATTGTCAGGACAGATATACAGATATACAGACAGATTTTTTTCTGACACAGGTTTTAGGTCCTCCAATGTATGAAATGTAAAGATATAATTGAAAGAGTGAGTTCTGACAATTTATATAGATTGTTAATGACATCAATGTGATGGGCCATTATTTTAAAATGTAACGGTTGAATGCAGTTGTGAAATGTGTACTGAGCTTAACTCGTCAGGCTTATTTACAGTCCAGACGATTGATTTTGTAATCGTTTCTAACTATTATAACATGCTACATTCTAAACCTAGTGACTAGCAGTTATAGATGACTTGGTATTTCTTTTTCTTGCTATCATGATGTGCTATAACCATGTCTGGCCCGGCCTCATCATCAATTGGTGATGCTTAGGGCAGATAAAACAAGGTTTCACAAGCCTAACTGACTGACTTAGTTCTACTGTTTATCTGTGCGTTCAGGACTACTGCACACAATGGCACTGCAGTTGGGCTAGGGCATGTTTTTGAAGACCCTGGATGCTAGAACTATGCCTGAGCTTAGCTCAACCACTCTGCTGTTGTGTTTCCCTGCAGATGGGATGTGGAAATGCACTTCTACAGTAAACTGTTATCTGCCGATTTTGAAGGAAATCGCCTGGCAGTCTGGAACGTACTGTACAGTAATGCAACATCGCCTCGCTCTGTGTGTGTGTGTGTGTGTGTGTGTGTGTGTGTGTGTGTGTGTGTGTCTGTGTCTGTGTCCATGTTTGAGGAGGATTAGTGTTTCCTGATGTGCTTTAATCTAAGTGTGTGGTGCATTACCTCACCTATTCCTCTCTCCTTTTCTCTTTTTTTCTAATTTCCTTTTCTATCTTTTCTTGACTTATATCATTCTTCCAATTTTTTATATCCCCACTCCTTCTTTTCTCTCTTTTTTCTCTCTCTTTTCTCCTTTTTTCCTTTTTATCTTACTCTCTACTAGTATTCTCAATATATTTTTATTTATTTTATTCTTTTATGGATACTTATGATTGTAACACACACATACAGGCACACAAACATACACTGAGGTATTACATGGACAAATGTATGTATGTATGTAGATTCATTCTCAAAAGTTCTCATGGACAAAAAAATACTGAAAGAGAGAGAGAGAGAGAGAGTTTCTGGTGTGCTTTGCATAAGGGATGAATGTGTGTGTGGAGCTAAATCCTGACATTAAAGCCCTTACGGTAAAGGATGTCCACTCGAAAGTTATCAGTCCTACATGGCCAGACAGATATCTATTTTTGGACCCAAAAACCCCAAAAAGACAGGAGTGTTACACCAGAAAAGTGTTACACCACCTACACCACCTACCCTGCCTCCTTTTTGATGATTGGGTAACCAGAAGACCTAAAGGCCTACATAAGCCCTTCAGCCCTGAGCTCAACAGACTGTCTTTTCTTACTGTTTATCTGAAGGCTGATTGTAAAATTATACTGTGTATCACCTTGTACTACATTTCTGACTACGCTTTATTTGTCCCCTTTTGATGATTGCTTGGCAATTGACAGACTATTCTGACCATTTGTTTGTTTTGCCTATGTTTTCATATACACCTTTCTTTAGTTTTGGTTGTAAATAATTTTTGTATATAATTCTAATCGTTTAGTAGGGAGCCATTTTGTTTAAACCTTGCTTTCTCCTGGTTTTGGTTAGTAAGGGAGTAAGGGTAGCATTTTGTACAGTATTTCTGTTTCTTTTTGTTTGGGGCAGGTTATGTATTTCACTTTGGGACTAGGCACAGCCACTTTTTCTTTGGCGATTGGCTTCTTCACTTTTGTAAATAAACAATTAACAAACAAACTATTGGTCTCACCCCCTATTTACTTTTTCTTTTCATTCCTGTTACTGCCTGACCTAGCGTAACAATGGGTGAATATCATGGCTTCGGTAAGTTTTAGATTGTAGAGAGCTGATCTGTTTTCCAACAGCCTTTCCATGCTGCAGTTTAAGTCTGAGGCCACCTTGCTAGTACATAGAAAGGCATGGATTTAACATGATGCTGGAGGCCATTCCTTCAGCAGATTGTCTTGACCATGACTACATGCCTAAATACACTGAATTGCTGCCATGTGATTGGCTGATTAGGAATTTGTGCTATTGAGCAGTTGAACAGGTGTGCCTAATAAAGTGGCTGGAAAATGTATATAATAAAACTAAAAGCATTATGCCCTATATTGTGCAGGTTGCCCTTGTACCACTGGGGCAGCTTTGATCCTTTGAGACATGGGTGAGCCTTGGGACATGGTCCTGTCAACAGTTTACTGGTTTACCTCTACTTTGCTGATGAGTTTTATTCAAGCTCCCATCATTCCACCTCACTTAGAAAGATGACCCCAAGTGTTAGGGGGAAATACATGGGCAGTCGTTTGCCTTCAAAGTTCAGGCAACTAAGTTCACTTAAGCAAGACACAGGTCACTACTCTGGCCCTCTGGGGGTCTACATATTGATTGGACCCTTGTCCCCTGCCATGAGATTACAGTGAACGATTCATTCTCAGGGGCATTACTTACAGGACATGACCTGGGAGTTAAAACCGTTCCAGGTCTAGGTCAGTTCCTCACGCACAACTTCTGCACACATTCCAGAGTGACTGACCACATGCTGATACAAGACTTTTTAAAGGACGAAGTCTTTCTCTCTTTGTATTCTGATTCATTTCCCTCTTTTCTGTCTTTTTCATTTCTTTCATTTGTTACACACAGAAACACACGCAGACAAGCACACACACACGGTTTATGATTGTAATGTTTAATTTTACATGTGAGAATAAAAATTACATCAAATTATTTTTTCCAACTTTTTTTTTTTGGTCTTTTTTCATTTAAACACATAAAAGCATCACAACGACAGTATACAAACTCTCAGTAACCTTTAAACCCAAAATACAGATACACATGCAACAGCAGGGCGTAGTGCTAGTGTTAGCATTTGCGCTAGTGAATTACTCTTCGGGTGTGTAACACCATCAGTTCAGTTCCAAGGGGTCACATTACACAGATCGGTTCTTTTCCATCAGACTGTAGATCAGATACAGCAAAGTGTGCAATTTTATTAATTCAGCTACAATATTCATCATATTTAATGCTAGCTTTAGCCAGTAGCAACCATGAGTTAACTTGACAGGAATTTTTTAATCATACCGATAAAGGGTCATAATAGTATGTGCTAGCTTGAAGATCCCTGCTAAATTTAGCAGCTTTAGAAATTCAGCTTGTGCCTCAAACCTACAGAAGTCCAGAGAGGCTGTGTGCTATTATAAAGTTTTCTGTCCAGGCTTTTAAAAAATAATTATAATATAATATAATATATATAATATAATATAATATAATATAATATAATAATATAATATTTGTTTTTACTGCTTGCTATGTAATCAATTATGCATGTTTAGCTAATCCAGTGTAACACCAGCAAGCTAGCTAGTTATAATCAGTACCTGGAGTTATCATGCTAGAAACTTATACAGTTATATAGTTAGCTTAGCTAAAATGCTCCAATCATACATTTTATATCATACAGTTAGTCAGTTTATTCATTAAATTTTATATGATTTAAGTAACTCGTGTGCATGATTTAGCTGTGTTGTATTAGCTGCTAAGCTTAAATCTCCAGACAGAGAAATAAATAATAAAAACACAGACTGCCTGTACATTTGTAGCAGCACATCATTATCAAAACATCTGAAACAATCAAGGACAGTGTTTTTTTTTTTCATAAATTGAGACATTTCACATCACAAATAAAAAATTACAACACGTTGTTAGCAAGACAATATGCCCTGCGTAACACCGAACAGCAGGAAATTAAATCATACGCTACAGAGCCGTGATTAGCCGCATCTCTCGTCCCGGCACACGAAATAAACTGAAAATCAACTGAAGAATTTTATGATTATTGCTGCAGGTCTGGTGTCCATTCACATGTCCTACATCCGTATCATCCGCCGGCGGTTTGTCGAAGCGACTCTCCGATTCTGAATGATTATATGCCACCCTATGATCAGAAATGGTTTGTTCCAATCATAGAAAGATGAACATATACAGTAGATGTGAATTTAGATAAACAAAGAGGCGAATAGATGAATGACCTGATGGATGGATAGAAGAATGGTTTGGTCTACAGAGAGAGTGAGAGAATCATATCCTTCCCTTCTCTTTAGGAATGGATTGTTTGAGCTACATGGATAAAGGGTCAGAGCAGAAAGATGAGGGGACAGATAGACAAATTGTATTTGATCCTCCTTCCCTGTCTCTTGGGAATGTTTTATTCCAGCTTCATAGATGTTGCTCCTGATGTCACTTGTCCTAAAGTCACCTCGACGCACAGCTCCGAGACATTCATTAAGGAACACACCATTCTCCGTCTTTATTCTAGGTCCTGATTGTCTATAGGTTGTCTATAAGCATCTGTAGCTTGATCAGCCTTGATATTGAACACTGAAAATGCTGCTATTTACACAAGAAATTAACAAATTAAAATAAACAGAGGTTAAACCTTCTCTTTTTGTCCACCTCTCCTTTCTGTTGTTTCTGTCTTTCCTCTGGTGAGGTTTGGTTTCAGTTCCAAGTTCTGGATTTTCTAAACCCATTAGTATTTCTGAATCAGTTATTGAATCATCTGGCTTGATGGCGTGTTTTCTTTGGGATTAGAAGAACCATCGGAATGCCTCCCCGCTGCTGACCGGCGTCCTCTAGAGGAAGAAAAGAAGAAAAAAAAAAACAGGAAAGAAAAGGAAATGCACATTAGACTATTAAATGAACATGACATTCAAGACACTAATGCTAATTCTCCAAAAGTCTGTTAGAAGAAGTTCAGACTGGTGGTGATTAGCGCCTGATAACGTTTCCATATAAACATGGAAGAAATATAAAGAGGTAGTAGAAATCAGAGTGTACTGATCATCGCTAGGTGATTTAGCTCGTGTAAAACCTGAATCAGACTTGCACAGTTTGTATAAATGTCAAACAACAGGAGAGTGCTTGAATAATATCATAATCAGAATCAGGTATATTGCTGATTGGTTTTTCATATACAGGGAATGCGCCTTAATAGTGTGTTTAGAAATTATGCAGTGAAACTACTAGAGACGTACGACTGCTGTTTTTTTGCCTGATTTTCTGTTAAGTAACTGCCATGAGGCTACAGGATGTGCTCCAGGTTACTATTCGGAACTTTTGATACAAATTAAATCCAACAACAAAAAAATTTATTTAGATTTAGATGGCTCTCATTTGTGCAGGCACAGACACTTGTGATTGGTTAGAGCCCAACGATTTGATATGCAAGTACAACAGTTCAATTCAATTTTATTTGTATAGCGCTTTTAACAACTGTCATAGTTGCAAAGCAGCTTTACACAATCAAAAGTAAAACGCCTATGCAAGCTCAGCCAGTCTGCTGGAGACATCACCTGGGATTCAACCTTGCGTTCTCCGGATCAGGTTGCGTTAATGTAACACATTGTGTACATATTATATACCCAGACAAATGTAAAGTCAGCCACTGGGGGTGCTTAGGTCTTGTTCATTAGGAAAGGTGTACAGTACTTGGGAATATGTTTATGTACCAATGGGCTTTATCCTGATGGGCTGCAGCCTCTTAGCAGAGGGGAAAGGTGTGTCCTCGGGAGCCTGACATCACACCTGCACCCTTGTACCATTGTGCATTGATCGATTAGCCACTTGCTTCAGAGTGGCAAAACAAAAATATGGTCGTGCTGTCATTTGGAGATTGCGGGTTTGAATCCTGTTATAGCTCTCTGTAGCCTGGACATCTCAGTACAGAGGGGTTCATGCTCTCTCTCACATCAGTTATAGTAGCAGTATCTAAGCAAAGCACATGCATATGTTTTTTTATTCCCAGATTTTAAGTCCTGCTCTCTGTGAAATAAATGAATAAAAACTTGTAGATTTATAGTTGGGGTTATGGATTTTACCTAATTATTAAAATGCATATATACATGTTTCAACCACATGCATACACATTGTTTTGCCCCAGTAACATGTTTTCTGACAGCTGTTGAACCCATGCGTGAGGACTCGCCCCTACGTTGGCATTTATTTCTTCATCGCACTGCAGTGAGCTCTGATCTCCATCCTGACTGCGGCTCCGTCTGTGTTTAATTCAATCTGCTGGAGACTGGAGGAGCACTGACGCGCCAAAATAATAATTACAGTGCGGGAGCCGTGAATTCCCAATGAGCCACAATGAGCCGTTTAATTACGGCGTCTCCATTCGCGCCGGAGACGAACGGCGCTCGCCGGCTCAATAATCGCCGCTAAAGAAGAGAAATCGCTGCTCTCCGAACTCATTTGGCAGTCGGGACACAAAATAGCGAAGTTCCTGGCCAATTAGCGCCCCGGGGGATTAGCGTGGCGCTGACGGGGATTACTGAGTGCTGATTGGGAGCGGGATTGCTGTAACGTCTCCCAGCACTGATGGAAATCTAAAGGCGAAGTAAAAAATAGAGACACACAAAAGAACAGAATCAGGGAGTTTAAAATGAAAAGATGATGGCTTTCCTATCACAGGGTGAGCATGCAAGATTATTTAAAGAATAATTTAGGAGGAATCAGAGCCTTTTTATTAAATCTCTCTGCACTGGATTTATAGTTATACACAAAACACACACCTGAGAGGAGGTCAATCCTCCACCTCTTCATCATCATCAGATGATCCTCTAGCTCAGGGATGCAGCAGTTATCAGTGGTGTTGGGATTCAAGCTCACAACCTTCTGTAAATGCTGACGTTTAACATTCTGTAATAATCTTACCAAGAGGAGCACCACATGCCGACACACTTTGACACATGGGTCTGACATGTGTAAAGTGTGTTTGAGTGCTTGTGGGCGGGGTGAAGCGGGGTGGGGGTTGTTAATCTGCAGTATTGACCACACACTGCTGCTCACCCCCTTTTCCCCACATTGCAGAAAACAAAACAAAAGCCCAAGTACAGCAACGAACATGTGCGTGCGCGCACACACACACACACACACACACACACATCACCCCATCAACAATGCAGAAAGATTGGACATCGATAAGGAGAGAGCGAAGGAAAGAGAGAGAATAAAAATATGATAAAAAAATTCAGTGAGACAGATGAAGAGAGAGATGGGTTAGGAGATAGTGATAAAGAAGGAAAGAGACAAAGATGCAGGAGAGACAAGTAAACAGTAAGAGAGACAGGTGAGGAGGAGGAAGAGGGAGAGGAAGTGAGTAAGAGACAGATAAAGAGTGACACAAAGATGAGGGAGAGACAAAAGAACAGGAAGAGAGAGACAGGTGAAGGAGGAAGATAGAGAGAGAGATGGTGGACAGAAGGCTTTGTCTCTAATCAGTGTGTCAGACCTGCAGAGTCCTGAATCAACCCGACTGATTGAGACCCGAGTGTGTGTGAGTGAGTGTGTTTTGGGGTCCTGACAGCCATTGACACTGATTGTGGGTGGCAGGTGCGCTTAATGGCGAGGCCTTGCATGTCCCCACTCATTGACGAGAGTGTGTGTGTGTGTCTGTATCAGTGTGTGAGTGGTGGACAGATGCTGCAGACTCATAATTGAGCCCTAATCTGTTTGTGTGTTAGAATGACACACTCAGTACGTTTCTGTAAATCTTTTCCTCTGCAGTTGTATACAATGTATATAGCAGCCATATCTGCCCAGCTAGCGGTGTGTGAGTAGTTTCTACATATAAAGCCACACTAGCAGGTCACAACGCATAATCACTGACTTTTCATACATGACTAGCATGCTTATTTATTAATTCGATTAATGCAAACTAGCATGATTATTGTATTAGCATTGTGGTTTGATTCCAGCCAATGAAATGGGTTCTCTTGTATGAGAACAGGCCACGTTGTCACGAGAAGCAGTCCACCGCACAAACAAGATGACTTCATCAAAACAGCGCTGTCCAGACGTGCACCCATTACGTCATCATTTATTCCACTTTTTTTCCTCTGACTAATTCCCACCAAATTAGACTTCTCTAATTACCCACAATCCCCTAGAGGAGACATTTTATTCTCCTGTCTGAAAAGCAGAGCTGGGTAACCGATCTCTCTCTCTCTTTCTCTCTCTGAGTGCTGTTCCTCATTTTAATGTCTCTTTTTTTTTATAGAAGTCAGAAAAAGGACAAAAAAGATGCATCATACAATGTCTGAATAAAAGAGACGGCCAGAGGGAAGAGAGGGGCAGCACAGAGAAAGTGGAAAGAGGTTGGTTTATTGTAAGTTCTCTCTCTCTCTCTCTCTCTCTCTCTCTCTGTCTTTGTTCTTTCTGTTAAAATGACATCTTTTGTATTTGTCATATGGTAAAGACAAAATTAATCATATAATCATTTTAACTTTTACTTTATTTTATTAAGCCAAATTTCCACTGTCCTGTCCAAACAAATAAAATGCTCAAAGACTGAGATTAACCAGTCTTTCTGAGTTAACCATTAGTCAGAACTCTAAAGACTAGGACCAACCAAGAGCCAGATCTGTAAAGACTAGAACTAACCAAACTCTAAAGACTGGGACTAAGCAAGAGTCAGGTCTCTAAAGACTGGGGCTAATGAACTTAGCTATATCCAGTTATCTGTCTTGCTGCTTACAAACAATAATCACTTAGTCACTCTAAAATCATTTAGGCTCTCTGTATTACATACTGTATATCTTACAGGAAATAAACAGGACATGCACTCAAACTATTATTGTTGCAGTTGACTCTATTTTAATCAATGTCTTACAGTATTGTTTAGGGAAAACAAATGAACCAGCATGCTAAGAGACAGGCATGGTATTGAATATAGGCTGTTTCTTTTACATGCACATATTTTTTCATTTCCATTTTTTAAACAGAGAATGAAACTCTATCTCGTTTACTAAAAGTGCTTGGGACATCTCACATGTGTTTCTGCATTACAGCTGCCCACTTTGTAGAAAACATAGAGTGCATAAAGAGCTCTAAAGACTGGGACTAAGTATATTGACTTATACTTACACAGACTGGGACTGTATAAGTATATACAGTATATTGTATATATATTATCAGTAGTAAAATACCCAAATAACCTTTTCATCCAGCTTTTATCTATCTAATTTTAATTAACATTAGAAAAACTAATAATCTCACATTTTTCTAAATTGTACAAAGTATTCAATAATAAAATTGTTAACAGTCAATCCCTCTTTTCTCTTTGTGAGGATGGAGGGATGAACTGATGCTCGTTATACCCCTTGTCCCCTCTGTCACCCTCATTATTTATTAACGTATGGACTGAGATTCAGGACGCCTTGCACAACCGCAGCGCAGTGCTTTGGAGGAGATTCTGACAGGCCTTTTTCTCGAATAAATAAATAATCTCTCTCTCTCTCTCTCTCTTCTTTTTGCTCACACACTTTCTTTTTCTGTTCTGTCTCTCCTGTGCTCTCTTTCTCATCCCGTCACTGCCTCCCCACCATAATTACAAACACATTTCGTGCAAATTTTCTCAAGAACTTTGTAAGGTCAGCCAATCCGGCTGTGTTTCAATCCACAACACTGCTTGCTCCTTTGCTCGACAAAAGGCCTTTCTGTTTTGAATTAAAATGCTCTAAGAGCAAAAAATTATCTTGCTGTGTCTCCGTGTCACAAGAGGGGACATAAAAGAAAAGCCATGGGTGGGAAGGGGGAGGTCAGAGGGACACTAACTGATGAGGTCATAGTGAAACTAGTAACTGTAAGTCATTTGTATTTTATTAAGGCAGGTGTCATTAGGGATTAGGGATTTAATTAAGCACAGGTAAAGTGGATGAGGGATACATATTCTAACTCCACCCTCTTACCCCAACACCACCCAACATCCTAACTCCCTTTCATATTTGGTAGTAATAGTAAACATTGGGTGGTGTTTGGAAGAAGAGTTCCTTTTACCATCAAAGCAGTTATTATTTTCTCTAACAGCACATCCCCAATTGTGTAATTGCTCTCATTCTAACACACAGTATGACTGTAAAACAATTCCTGCTAACTGTTATCGCCCACATGAGGATGGATTCCCTGTTGAGTCTGGTTCCTCTCAAGGTTTCTTCCTATTGCCATCTCAGGGAGGTTTCGCCCTCAGCTTGCTTAACAGGGACAAACTGATCATTTTGATTCATACATATTTTTTTTACACATTTCATACAAATTTTCCTAATTTTCCTTTGATTCTGTAAAGCTGCTTTGCGACAATGACCATTGTTAAACGCACTATACAAAATTTTATTTAATTGAATTGAATTCTAAATGACACATTTATGAAATGTATCCATTTATGGCTGCATTTCACAACAGAATGCACTCAGCTGGACAGTTAGCATGGAATAGTGTGTTATATAGTGTTTATAAATTACTTAGCTGTATTTCATATAAATTAAGTTGTAAATAAATTAGGGCTGTCAATATTAAAGCATTAATTAGTTGTGGGAGTGGTGGCTCAGGTGACTAAGAGGCTCTACGTTTTTAGTTTTTGGTTCCCTACCTTGGTGGATTTGCCACACACCATATTACCTAGCTACTACATACAGTGCTGGGCCCATTCAGTAAATGTTAATTTAACGTTTGTTAAACATTAATGTTTGAAATATTATAAAAATTGAAAAGGAACAATGTGGATTCCGTCCTGGTCGTGGAACAGCAGATGAGTTTTTACTCTTGTAGGAATCCTAGAGGTGTTTTGTGGATTTGGAGAAGGCATACTGTATGATTGGGTCTCCCAGGATTTTCTGTGGGAGGTACTGTGGGAGTATGGGGTGAGGGGTCACTTCTCAAGGCCATCCAATCCCTTTACTCCCAAAGTGAGAGCTGTGATCAGGTTCCTGGGAGTAAGGTATCAAGATGCAGCCTTGGAGGAGAGGGTATCCAATGTTGGTGGGCTGAGGATTGCATCACTGCAGATGATGTGGTTCTGATGTCATCATCAGTCTGTGACCTGCAGAGCTTGCTGGATCTGTATGCAGCTGAGTGTGAAACGGCGGGGATGAGGATCAACACCTCGAAATCTGTTGCCATGGTTCTCAGCAGGAAACCAATTTATTGTCTACTCCAGCTGTGGAGCAAGTCATTACCCTAAGTGAAGGAGTTTAATTATTTCTTTTTTATGAGTGATGGAACCTTGTGAGGTTGGACAGAGAATCGTAGCAGTGGGGGTGGTATTGCTTTACCATACCCTTGTGACGAAAAAGAGGTTTAGGCAAAAGGCAAAACTCTCAGTCTACTGGTCCATATTCGGGTCATGACCGTAAGGTTCCCCTAGTTGAAGTTAGCTGAGGTGGCTGGGGAAATGGAAGCATGGGGTTCCCTGCTGGAACAGCTACCCCCATTACCCGATTTTGGATAAGCGGTTAAAGATGGATGGATGGATATTATAAAGTTGCATAATCTGTTTCCTTTAACCAGATTGTCATGCATTTCTGTATTCAAACGTTGAAAGTTTATCATTCAAATAAATTGAATTCTTTAAAAAATTTTATTAATCGTGATTAATCACAGACTGACTGTGATTAATTAAGCTACGTTTACACTTTCAGTTAAATATGACCCAATTCCGATTTTTTGCTCATATGTGACATATATCGGATATTTTCTATGTCTATGTAAACAGGAAAAAAATGCATGCATTCCGATATTTCAAGATCGGTTTCAGGCCTCCTTCATATGTGGAAATAAATCAGATATGTGATAATGTCGGATTTTCTGAGGCATTGGGTTCTGTACGTCATTAAAACTGCGACTTCTTCGTGGTTTAATGACGTAATCAGGCACGACGCGCTGCTCATCCCAAACAGATGCGCCAGTGTGCGGTACCCCACACCTGTTGCAAGCCACCAGAGAGCAACCCCTACAGGTCTCGCACCCAGACATTCCCATGAATGGTTGAGGACACAATAAATGAAGCATATGCGCAGGCTGCAATGATGGCCCTTTTCCTCTTTCTCCGTTTCGCGAACTTTGCATATATCGCAGAATTAGGATCAAGCATATTTCGCCTTCATCCATTTTGGCTAGTCTGTAGTGCAAGAACCTCCCTTCAGTATGCGCAATTTTTCAGACGGTATGGCAAGTGGAAACACTTGAATCGGATATGGATCATAGTTGAAAGAACCTGTAAACAGGCGGTCAGAAAAATCAGATATAGGCAACAAATCATAATTGGGCATCGAGACCTGCAGTGTAAATGGGGCTTTTGGATTAACATTTGAACAATTGACAGCACAAAAAATACTATATTATGTCCCTTAATTCTATCAGCTAGAGCTGCAACTGTCCTTATCTTCTCCAACCTTATTACATTTTAAATAAAACACATATTAGATACCTATATGAGGAACATCAGCGATGGATTTTTTTTGGTGTTGAGAGATTTCAACCGCAGGTTTTAATTTATTTCAAGGCCATGCCTTTATTATATACAAATGATATCCTTAAACAAAGTGCTTCACAATATTCAACACTAGTTCATTCATGAATTCAACACACTAAAGCAGCCTGTATTCTTAGAATCACTCCTGGCGATAAGGGCTGACCAGTGCTGAAAGAGTTGGGAGTCGGCCAAATAAATCCAGGGAAAAAACAAGTTCAGTGTGTGCTCTGGTCCCTAACTGATGGGTTATATATCGCCTGTCAGTCGATTCTGTAGGAATATTGGGGCGTCACTGAGTTCGATGCTGGACAGTGTAGTAATCCATCACAGGCACGCAAGGAGAGAAATCTCATCTCAGCACTGCAAGCCAAGGCCAAACCCCACACACACTCGCTCATCTATTCACTCCGCAAGTGATTACTTTAGCCTTGCAGCATCCTGAAACCACTGCAATCTAAAACATCCAGGGAACTGTAATGATTAGAAACGTTTATTTTCAATAAATTGACTTTCCCGTGTTGCTGAGGAGCATAGGAGGCGACGATGAGGTTTGGCCTCATGCTTTAGAACACTGCATTGCTGCTGACAAAACCACACAAGAAATTCATCAAACTTGTCACCAATCCTCCTGCATGGCACTGCTCAAGCTTGAGCCCTAAAGCCATTTCAGAGCACCGGTTCAATCCATAGTCCTGCTTCCAGATTGATTTCCCTCCTCTAACACTCCTGGCTCCACTAATTATCTGCTCGTTAAGACCCATTTAACGAGATGAGATGTTTGAAAGCAGGAGAAACAATAGCTACTGGGGTTTAGAGAAGAAGGTAACCTCAATTTTCCCTTAGTGCCCCACTCAGTGCCATTATAATGCCCATTGAATGCCCCCTTGTTATCCCTGCCTACTATCTTGTTAGATAATTCCTTGATCCCCTCTTTAATTTCCTTCCAGTTCCACTGAATGCCTTTTACTGTACATGCCTTCTCGTTTACTTTTACAGTGAATCCCATTTTTGCCCTCTGAATTCTCCTTAGTACCCAATGAATCCCCATTGTTGTCATATGAATCCCCCTTTTGCCCACTGAATCCAACTTAGTATCCTCTGAATCACCCATTAGTGCCCTCTAAATCCTCATTGGTATTGTCTGAGTCCCCCTTAGTGCCCTCTGAATCCCTCATTAGCGACATCTGAATCCCCTTTACTGTCCTCAGAATTCGACCCATTTCCCTCTGAATTCCCCCTTAGTGTAATCTATGGCCCCTTCTGTCCCTTAGTGCCCTCTGTAGCCCCCCTGGTGCCCTTGGCGTTCATGCCTTATTTTTCTACTCAGAATTTTTAAGCAGTTCTCCGACTGCCCTCAAAATTATCCCTTGATAGTTTCTAAGCTTTCATGACGTCCTACTAATGACCTCCTTGTATCATTGGGACTCCTGACAACTGTCCTGTTAAGTGCCCTTTCCATGCCTTCTTACTGTCCTTGGTGTGTTTCAGTGGCCTCCCACTGAGGGATGATGGACTGAAGAATTCAGTAGACAGAGCTGTGGGTGTCGTCTAGGGGCAGTGGGTAAAGCTAAATAACTTCATTATTTAAAAAATATTTCAGACTGTAGCGTCAGTGGTGAGAAAAGCATATTTAATCCCATCTTTAATTGCTCCTCATGTGTACACACACATTCGGGTCTCATCTGAATGTCCAGAAATAATCGCAAAATGGATTTTTGCATAATAGTTACCTTTACACAATAGAGAACATAATTAGTTAAATACTTTACTGCAGAACTATTAAACATTCACCTGCCTGTGAACAACGCCTTCACCTGTATGTGGACCCTGAATGTCCTTTTTTTTATTTATTTGACCTTCTGTCAGCACGTTGCGTTTAAACCTCCACTAAGACTCTCAGGACATGTTCTCACCCAGAGCACGCCACATAATATACCAGCCATATTTCTGGAGGGGTTTTAGTCCTATGCAGACCAGCTACCATCCTGGCTCCGCAATCCTGTTCAGAAATACCATTAGCATAAATACATATGTAAATATATTATAATAAAGACTGTTAGATGAACTTAACACTGATGGAAAAGGACTCGCAGAAAAGTCTTCTACTTCAGTTTTACTTCTAGGAAGGAAAGTGTGGATCCTAAAAAAGAAAAACTGAAATGTGTTTTATGTCACCTGCATGCCACTACAGCCTTTAATACATTTAAAAATAATTTTAAAAATCCTGTTATGATAAATTGATCACTAGGGGGAAGTAAAGCAGTCATATGGATTCAGACAATATTTGCTAACAAAATACTGCTCTGAGCCAAACCTCACCTATCACAGTATTAATGCTTCAGCGGTCCTCTGTAGAGTTCGAGTCTTGGAAATGATGTCACATCACATACTGTACGTAAGTCACATAATGGAAAATAACATTTAACCCAGAGAAATGTTTGTGAACATATCAGAATTTCACAGCAAATTAAAAAGAACTGAAACAAACAAAACTCTTAATTTTCATTAATATTCACCTGTGGAATAACAACATGCCTAGCTAGCAAATTAGCATCCTTGCTAACATACGTAAAGGTATGTAAAGGTGCATCTCTTAAAGCTCATATGGTACCATTAAAATCTGACAAAGTGCCTAGATACTTTGCTATCATTCTACTTTGTGCTTATGAAAAATGGAACTACAAGATTATGCATTTTATAATACCTAATGAACAGCTGAGCTAACATGATCTCGCAGTTTTGACTCTTACCTGAGATTGGGCCTCTATAATGCCAGTAATGTCTTTTTATATATTTTATTTATTATAACATGATTATCATGCTGTCCATCCAGCCCTGTTTGATGATGTCATTTCTTCAGAATCCTCATAAGAAATTAACATGTTTCTCAGCTCCAAAATTCACGCCATCCCCCACTGATACACGCCCCCTCCCCTTTCTTCGCCATCCTCGGGGTATATGAGGTGGAAAAGGCTGACTACCTGCGGTGCGTTGGCGTAGCGTAGCACGCTAATCGAGCGCGGTGAGCAGATTGCCTGCTCTCTGAAATGTTAAATCAAAATGCAAAGCAGCAGCGGCAGGCTCGCCTTGCTCCTCTCAACAGATTCCGCAGCATATGTGTGGGAGCTGGCACTTTCTCGGGGGCCTAAATTGGAAGCGCTGATATTTTAAGGTAATAAGCAGCAGCACGAGCATTCAGCATGGTTCACGTCTGTCTGTGCGGAAACACGCACGCACATTCTGTTTAAACTGGATTTCTTCCTCTCTCTTGCCCGGGTGTGTCAGTAACGCTGGACGGGTTGTAATGGTGTGTTATTTCCACAGAGACTGGATTAAAGTTTGTATGAATGGAGTTAAAAATCAAAGAGAAGAGCATTTTTTTTTCGCACTTTCCCTTTTACTTTACTGATGAACTAAACATCCAAAAGATTTGCTCTCCAGCGATTCTTATTAAAAAGACTTAATATAAATACTTGTCCTTATAGTTTCGTATTAGGTGCTGTTAAGTATAAGTGCTAAATATTTAACATCCTCAACTCTGTGGATGACAACTTTAACCCTGTTGTAAGAATAATGCATGAAAGCTGGTCACATTTATTTTGGACGGTTCTCCAAACACCCAGTGCCACCAAAATCGGCAACAACCCTATTCCTGTTCATCCTTCATCTGGTAAAAAAAATGGTTAGTATGAAAAGACTAACCTAGCCAAAGCACCATGCTAACTACAAGGATTTCACACATTCCTGAATTTGATAATGCTTGAGAGCTTGGTATGGAGTGTCGTGATGTGGAACAAATTCTGGCAACCGAAAAAATTCAACCCTACTCTATTTTGTTCTATATCTGATTTTTTGTGACTGAATTTTCTCCCCTAATTTAGTCGTCACCATGTCCCATCCATCATTAGGACACTCCCCCATCACTACCCAAGCTGGTAGAAGTGATGGCTAGAGTAAGGGCTAACCTCTTCTAACCACCGTTCCCATCCATATTTCTCTCTAATGTCTGGTTGATCCAGATGGATAAGATATGATTGGGATTGACGATAAGGAGGTTTCTGGCAAACTGTTGCGGCATGCTTTTCACCAAGACCTGGTTGGGTAGCACCATCCCAGATGCAGCTGTTGGGCTGACCAGCTTCACTGTGCCGATAAGACGGTAGATTCGGGGAGGAAGACCGGCGGGGGACATGGTAATGGACAGACTCCTGATGTGGAAATTCATGCTGCTAAAGTGTACACCATTCTCACGAATTTGCATCTGTGCTATGTACATATCACCGGACGCTAATGCTAAAGTAGTGCTAACAGTTACACAATGGTATAAACAACAGCCTGGCTGTGCATCTGAACAGTGTCTTTATAGCAGAGGGTGATTTTAATCATGCTGACTTGAACATTGTCCTTCACAATTTACATTGGAACATGAAAGGCACAACAGGAGATAATATGTTGGATCTGGTATTGTAGCATATGCATATAAAGGTTTATCCCCACCTTGACCTGTTTAACCATCTATCACTTCTGCTACATTCAAAGTATACCCCAAGGAATAAAACTGCGGGACTCAATGTAAGGACATGGTCTGATGATGCTATCCCTATTGAATGTATACACCTCATCAGTTTTAGATTACATCAATTACTGTGTGGACAGTGTGACATTCTGGAACAGGTGCACGTGTCTCCCAATAAGAAACCTTGGATGACACACAAAGTCCAACTGTTGATTAGGGCTAGGGGTACAACACATTGTAGACATATACTGCGTATTGAGACAGGACAGCATATTGTACTGCCAGGACTGCACTTAGGAGGGGAATAAAATCGGCCAAAATACAATATAAATTGCAGATTGAGGTCCATTTTTACAATTCCACAAACTCCCAGTACGTGTTGGAGAGAATTAAGGTGATAATGGACTATAAGAGAATGACACCTCTCTCTTTTAACAGCTGTTACACCCTAGCAAAGGAATTGAATAACTTTTATGCCTGCTTTGATAGGGGCAACAGAGATCCACTATTGCCCCGCCCTCCTTCTAGTAATACTGCCCCAGTTCTGAGCAGTCACAAGGTAAGCCAGTGTTTCCGTAACATCAATCCCAGGAAGGTAGCCGGACCTGATGGAGTGCCGGGCTAGGTGCTCAAGGCTTGTGCAGATGAACTGGCGGAGGTCTTCAACATAATCTTTAATCTGTCAATGTCCACATCATTGATGCCAACATGCTTAAAAAAATCTACAATAGTTCCCATCCCCCCAAAAATCGAACATTGCATGTTTAAATTATTACAGACGGTTGCACTCACATCTATACCTGCAAAATGTTTGGAGTGATTGGTGATTAGCCGCATCAAGAATGTCATACCACCCAAACTGGACCAGTTTGCATACAGAGCAAACAGATTTACAAGTGATGCAGTGGCTATTGTGCTCCATTTTATGTTGAAAAATCTGGAACACAAAAATATGTAGGCCTCTCTTTGTTGACTTTAGTTCCACATTTTGCCAAACATGCTCCAAATTAAGTTCTGTGACCTTGGACTAATTGCTGTATTGTAACTGGACTATGGACTTTCTAACAAATCATTTACGGTGTGTGTGAGTAGACAAACGCATATCACTCACAGTGCGTATTAACACCGGGGTCCCCCAGGGATGTGTACTCAGCCCTTTAATCTATACACTCTAAACACGACTGCTGCGCCTCCCTTCCTTCTAATGTCATCTGCGAAGTTTATGATGTAATCACGGTGTTAGGAATCATCACTAACAATGATGAGTCCTTATATAGAAGGCAGGTGGAACACCTGGCAGCTTGGTATGACACCCACAACCTGGCCCACAATATCAAGAAGACCTGGAAGATGATTGTGGATTTTCGTAAAGGCACAAGGACCATCCACTTAACACTGTCGCCTAACTGTGACAGAAAACCTAACGTGGAGCAATAATATTACCTCTGCCCTTGGAAATACCCAACAGCGCTTCTTCCACCTGAGAAAACTGAGAAGAACCAATTTTTCTCAGTAGCTTTTGGTGAGCTTTTACCATTGTGCTATAGTATGTGCTGACTCTCTTTGTGGTTTTCCTGCTGCACTAAGGTGGAAGAACAGTCACTGCAGCGGGTGGTAAAAGCAGCGGGAAAAATCATCAGGATTCCCATCCCGGAGATTAGCACCATCTACACTACACGCTGCCTTTGATCCTGAACATCACCTGTTAAGTTAAGTTAACTTAAGTTAGTTAAGCCTTTATTTGTCACATATATGTTACAGCACAGTGAAATTCCTTCTCCGCATATCCCAGCGTAACTGGGGTCAGAGCGCAGGCAAGGGTCAGCCATGATACAGTGCTCCTGGAGCAGATAGGGTTAAGGGCCTTGCTAAAGGGCTCAACGGTGGCAACCTGGTGGAGCAGGGGATTGAACAGCTGATCTTCCGATCAGTAACTCAGTGCCTTACCCCTCTGAGCCACCTGGTTGCCCCAGTAACCAGTTCCAGTTATTGCCCTCAGATAGAACAGGCCCATACATGCCAGAACCACCAGGCTGTCCCACAGCCTCTTTCCACAGACTGTGAGGCTCTCTGACCTTGCCCTCATATATTCTTACATATCACACACCACTATTACAATAACTGTGAACTGGACTTTGCATTGATGCAGCACACACACTCTACACTCTCTCACAGACACCTGTGATAGATGCGAGAGCACTAGAGTGCTACCCATCTCTCCCTCTGAGAGAGTTCAGCCAATCAGCTCTCTGCAGGCTTTCCACAGCATAACCCAGAATTACAACATGCAATCTCCAGATGTTAGGGCGAGCTAGTTAGCGTTGCACCAATTAGGGTGCTACCCTACTTCCCATTTTAAAGGTAGTTGTCAAATTAAAAAAATATTATACTGAAGGTGGACTGTATAAGTTTCTTAGTGGGTGTGTTCTCTGCATAATGAATGGGAAAGTCTAGAAATAGTCAGTGTTTCTGGTTTGGTGTTAACAAGGAGAGCTTTGAGCTGTGACTACTGGAACTTCTCATAAAGGGTTAGGGTGGAGGTTGAAGTCAAGCTAAAGTGGAAAAATCAGATATCATGTGCTAAACTGCTAACAGTGCACTATACTAGTATAGTGAGGTTTATTAAGTGACGTTGAATGAGATTATGTCAAAGCTCAATTTACCTTACACAGATCTCTCAAACACATACACCGTAAGAATAATAACGCATGTATATAAAGTATAATAACGCATGGTTGTTACTTTTGTTGCTTTGGCCTTTGCAGATTTTCCCATCTGCTCCAACACTGCCCTTTCACCCCTGCACTATGTACCCCATATTCTTTGCCGTAATGAACAACACCTCACTCAGACACTAATGAAGAAGAGATGTGCTGATTAAAAAGATGAAAAACTCCACAAACACCATGCTGCCTTTAACCAGCATACAAACATCTTACGGCTAATTAAGTAGAGTTACAGTTTAATCTCTGACTCGGGCAACATGCTAACACTGGAGACTCCTTCCATAAATCAGAAAACAAATGTATCTTCACAGAAAATTTCGCACGTTATTCTCATTACTCTGTTTGCTTTACACTTCACATACGCAGCTGTTACTATGGAAACGATTGAGCGAGCCCATTAACATAAACCTGCACTACTGTCAAAACTGCTGTAATAGGGAATTAATCAACACCTTTAGTATTTAGCTAGCTAAAGCGGAAATCACAGTCCAGTGGAAAACAGACAGTCTCAGAACAGTGCTTGGACTCTGTGCATCGCTGCAGATGGATCAGTTTAATGAAGATAAATCAGCATCACTTTATTATTATTCAATTTGAATTTTACACAAACT
Source organism: Clarias magur (assembly GCA_013621035.1). Lineage (NCBI taxonomy): Eukaryota > Metazoa > Chordata > Actinopteri > Siluriformes > Clariidae > Clarias > Clarias magur. The sequence goes on along the minus strand of QNUK01000504.1, from coordinate 331,337 downwards.
TATACAGCAGCAGCATGGGTCGAGCATCACGAGAAGCATTTGTAAGCTTTATCAGAAAACTATGTTTGTCACAGTCTGTCCCATGGCCTCCGAGCTTGTGATGTGTTTTTTCCCCAAACAGCATCTCTGTAACAACAAGATACCTTTTAACTTTCCAGCCGGAGCTGCTATCAATTATTCACACACGTCTGCTTAAAATTTAAAGCGCAACACATTAGCGTTCACTGCACTGCACTTTCACACCTGAGACCAACCATAACACACGTTGTTATTATTATTAATATTATTATAATAATATTACTTGCTAGTAGTAGTAGTAATAGTAGTAGTAGTAGTAATAAGAATAATAATAACCATTCTGTAATCATGATCAAGATAAAATAATTAATTAATCTTGATACTGATTTGACGTCATATCACCAGCACTAGCCCTTTGGACGTGTGTTTTAATATTATTATTATTATTATTATAATATTAATTAATTATTTTATAATAATTTATTATTATAGAAAAAAAAATCTACAAACCGGGCCTATGTGATCTGACATATTGAGTGACATCACACTATGATGTTACTACATATTGAGTGACATTACATTAAGTGACATCATAATGTGATGCTATTTTTCTAACATCTGGGGCTTTGGGAAGGTCTTAACATAAAATTCCCCCTATTTTAAAATTATGTCATGATGGTATTGGTATGTCACCTTTAAATACATGTTCCCACTATCTTTCCAGTGAGCCAGGTAGTGAAGACATAGATGCTTGGGCCCACTCATCGTTGTTTGCAGCTATATACAGGGGCTGGACAATGAGACTGAAACGCCCGGTTTTAGACCACAATAATTAATTCAGGATACAATGTTTGAATCACTGGGTCCTCCAGAATGGTTCGGTAGTCTTTGGCAGTGACGCGCCCATCTAGCACAAGTTATGATCTTAGGGAATGCCATTATATTGTAGCTCAAACCATCACTGATTTGCCCCCCATCCTTCACTCTGGGCATGCAATAGTCTTTGTCATGCTGCTTTGAGGCTTCCGGGTGTGGGAAAGACAATGAAGATGGACTCATCAGAGAAAAAAACATGTTTCACAGCTCAAGATTTTCGCAGCTGGCACCATTGAAACCAACGTTTGGCATTGACACGAGTGACCAAAGGTTTGGCTATAGCAGCCATGTACATTGACACTGTGGAGCTTCCGACGAACAGATTTGGTGAAAACAGGAAAGTTGAGGTGCACAGTTAATTCTGCAGTGAGTTGGGGAGCTGTGGTTTTATGTTTTTTGGCTGCGTGTGTGTGTGTATATATATATATATATATATATTCCAGCATATGGGGCTTTTTGGAGGTTTTAACATGCTCAAAAAGTAATGAAAATCGACTGACAGGTTGGAATCTGGAGTCCTCTTGCACATTAGCACGTACTGTATACTGTACATGCGAAACCCAGAGCTGAAAAACTTTCACATTGCATGTCACGGGCTCTACTCAACTCAAAATTGACCAATTTAATGTCATCACATTGAATGACATCACATTGAATGACAACACATTGAGTGACCTCATAGTGTGATGCTTTCTTTCTGGTGTGCCCTGGGGTGCTGGGGATTGCTTGCAACTATATATATTTTTTTTTTATCTTTTATTTTGGTCATGAAAGTCATCAAAACACAGGTTGGAATCTGCGGCCATTAGGATGTCTGAAAGGTATCACACAGGGCCTTTATAGGATATTTTTCTGCATAGCTCATAAACATTTGCACATATGCATGCAAAACTTGGTACACTTCTACATCTCATTGAGCTGAACAATTTTCACTGCATGCATGTCATGGGCTCTGCTCAACTGAAAGTCAGTTATTTTGGGTGTTTGCAAAATGCTCCCAATGGATTTTGACATACACCTCCTAGGGAATTATATGATTCCCACCAAACCAAGCCCATCATGATTTTTTATATTTCAGCCGTGGTGATGCCTTAAACTTAAACAAAAATAATTATAATTATATAGTTGTATGTTATTACTGTATGGCATAATGGTAATCTTAAACTCAATATGAGTGACATCACATCTTAGTGACATCACAAAAACTCATGCCTAAAATTGCCCAATAAGTACCTGAGATTTTGAGTGACATAATTTTCATAGTGTGATGCGTTTTTTCCAGCATCCAATGTCTTAACAAGCCCAAAAAACACACAGGTGCACCCCGCCAGCGATGGTGCAGGTACTGTACTTGGGCCCGCTCATCGTTGCTTGCAACTATATATATATATATATATATATATATATATTTTTTTTTTAATGGTTCTGCCATGTTGAGGCCTTACATTTATGGCAAAGAACTTGTGTGCTTGTGTGTACATGTTGGTTGTATGTGCTTTTGGAGGTCTTAACATGCCCTTAAATGTAATTTAGTTTGCATACATTAATAATTTTATTTTACTTTCACATCTCTCTCACGCACAGATCTGATCTCAGATAGCTTCTAATTCATCACAAGACAGTTCCTAGCCAGGTTACGTGGCTGCTTCAGTGCACTACTGAAGTGTCCTGTGTGTAGCTCACACCTCTGAGGGTAACAGATCTTTAACACAAAAACTCATCTCTAAACCTGAAAAAAGAATCAAGGATAGAAAATACTGACTACTTGGCTTGTGATACAACACAAAAGCATTCATGCTAATAACTGGAGGTGGCAAGTTTTACTCCTGAGGATTGGTAAGGAGTCCTAGCAAGCGAGATTGGCCGTGCTCTCAGGGAGAAGAGGTTACTCGCTCTCCCACATCATTCACAGCGACCCTAGCTAATCATGGGTGTGGCTAAGTTCCCATAGGATAACATTTATCTCCAAGCATGTTAACACAACCCCCTGGCAGAGGTGCGTGAGCAGCAGTTGATAAGTTAGGAGAGTCAGAGGAAGCATGTGATCATTTTCAACCTCCTGGGTGGTAGCTGTGGGGTGATAGGAGAGCCATGAGAGGTGAGGGAACAAGCAATGACTAAATTACAAATATAAAAGTAAAAGGACTAATGCAATGATATGATATAACTGTGAGGACGATGAATTTAATAACATTGTAAGGATCCTCTGTCAAAGCACTGATCGGTAAACATCTCATTTTTATTATGTTAGCTATAATCTTCTCCTCTTGATAAGTCACGCCTCTCCTTTGATGTTCTTTTTTTTTTGGATTTTTTCCCCGATTTTCTCCCTAATTTAATCGTGTCCAATTCCTCCCCGTCACTAGGGGGCTCCCACATTAAGGCTACTACTACCACTCAGCCGGGAGGGCCGAAGACTATCACGTGTTTCCTCCGAACCACGTGACGCCAGCCGACCGCATCTTTTCAAACTGCTCGCTCGCGCACCGTTGGGGACGGCGTAACACACTCGGAGGACAGCGCTATCCGCTCCCTCCGCTGCGCGAGCTCACAGACGCCCCTGACTGGCTGTAGAGCCGTGATTAATGTCGGAGCACTATGTTACCTCTCATCCCTCCCCTCTGAGAGAGCTCGGCCAATCAGCTCTCTCTAGACCTCCGGCTGCGAGAGGTTACAGCACCACCCGGGATTCGAACTGCGATCTCCGGATGATAGGGCGAGCGCTTTACCCACTGCGCCACTCGGAGGCCTTCCTTTGATGTTCTTAAATTTTTGTTGAATTTAAACTAGACAATATAATATAATTAATGAACTATTTAATTTTTATGTTATTAATATTGGTCTTGAATCACATTCCACATTGTGTGTGTGTGTGTGTGTGTGTGTGTGTGTGTGTGTGTGTGTGTGCGTGAGTATACATTTTAGAGTCATGTAGTAGTTACATCAATCTGTCAGATGGTGGCGCTGGAATTTACACTGCCTCTGTTTTAGATGAACTAAAACTGTGTGTAACTTACATGCTCCTGTTTCATATAAGCTCCACCCTTTATGTGCAATTGACACATGCCCCTGCTTTAGATAAACTCCGTCCATTTAACATAAAATCTGCCCCATGCCCCTGTTTTGTATGTGTGATTTCTGTAATAAATCCTCACTACTCGATTCTATGTTACTGTTAGGAAAGTTTTGTTTTTGCTGTTTTTATATAATTCATATATTTTAGCTGTAATTAAAAAATAAAGGTGAAATAATATTTGTGCATTTTTTTATGCATCAAGAGACAAAAAGTTTACACAACACTCTAAACTAACAAAGCAAATATTAGTTTTAATGTTTTGTTTGCAATTTCTACTGCTTTGATTGAATCTGTGTGACTTTCAGTTTTTTTTTTTACGCTCTGAGATGAGCATTCTAGATGTAGACTACAGCTTACAGGGAGCGAGAATGGAGAGGTGGTTTGTGTCTCGTCAGTGCCAGAGCCTGAGATTGGCATAATTAAGCAATCTCACGTGGCCCTGACAGGAGCTTAAGGTTGGCCTTTAGGTCTAAGACTCGTTACGCGACTCGGATATTTGTTTTTCTCTCCCTCTCCGTCTCAGATGTCGCTTAGATTAGCCTGCAAGTTTAGAGCGTGAATAAATCCACCAATCGGCACATCTGAGGCTGCCAGTCCCTCAGGCCTTTCTTTCTTTCGTTCCTTTTTTTTTTTTTATTGCCTTCACTCCCTCCTGTCTTTTTTCTCCTCGCTTTCCTCGTCTCCCCCGCTGAGATTGGCTGCTAGCATGCGCCGTTATCTCCAGGGAAGCAAAGGTTGTGGAGGAAGAGGGAGGAGGAAGAGCGGGGCTGGAAGGCCACACATTCATCCTTATCTATTCTGAGCACACCTAAAACAAATTAGCGCTGCCCGTAGACGCTTATTCGGCTCCTCCGCTCTCATTAAAGCCGCCGCTCTTCAAGGTCCTGCCACCAAGTATTTATTTATTTAAAAAAAAGCTCATGGCTGTGAGAGCACTGTACAATGGCGGCATGACCTTTTCATTACAACGTCCTCCCAGTGCGAACACAAAAGTGTCTAGCATCTCCCACGTCACCCGTTCTCCCGCCGCGCTCGCTAATTGTACACTGTTTTTCAGGGTCGGGAGATTTCTTTTTCCCCCTTCCTCCCCTGTGCCTGGCAGCATCTCTCTGCCAATTGGATCACAAACAATTCCAGTAGCGGTCTGTCAAGGCCACACTGTCATGTATTAGCAATGCACTTGTGCACACTGAGTATTTTTTCTGGTTTAAAAAAAAATCTGAATATCAGATTCAGGTCTGAGGGTTTTATGGGAATTCAACATCTACCTCAAAATACAGATACTGCAATACATTACTGGTCAGAAGTTTAATTAATTCTCTATAACAGCAGCTCTAACTGTGGTGATACATTATCGTTTCCAGAGTAACAGCTTCTTTACAGCGCACGCTGCACTGATCATATACAGATTAAAACTTCATTGAAGTAAGAAAATGGTTATTTCAGTACCATCAGTGAAAGGAGTCTCTAGTGTGAGTAAGCTGTGTGTATACTTAGAGATCAGGACACAGGTGGGCATCAGCACAGCAAAATAATCCATAATCAGAAATCAAGAAAATAAGTGAGGAGCATAGCAGGATGTAGAAAAATTGGGAACGTGGCTCAGATGTGCACAATGACAAGGGAGCAACCCAGAACACTTAAAAAACCCCAACAGGACACAAGGCTGAGCTGCCAGTGATCCAGACCCCCTTTACCCTTCAGACCTGTCAGACTCGTAATTGTGCCCAGCTTCTGGATCTTGTCGCATGGAGCCAAATGTGGTTGGCTTGGGATGCGTCTGGTGACTTATGACTGTAGTCACTCAAGAGTTAGTCACTCAAGATAACATTTTTGTACCTGAGCCTCCAATAACAAAAGTGGATGCCAATTTAAACACCACTCCTGTTATACTGAACTTCCAGCCTCCTAAAACACATTCTGACTGCAGATCAGTTGCTGCTATCTGATATCACCCAAATGAGCATGGGATCCTTGTCCATCGCCCTCAAAGCTCATCACAGACTGATTGATAATTATGATTTATAAATATTTTCTCACACTTTACGAAGTAATTTCCATAATTTTCTTTATTCCGTAAAGCTGTTTTGCAAACAACGACCACTGTTAAAAGTGCTATATAAATAAAACAGAAATTACAGAAACGAGGTGGAGCTAAGTCCAAACAGAAAGCAAAACAACACGAACCCAGGGCGCTTTTAATCTTGCGTATTCCTGCATCAGAATCTCAGTGCCATGTCCTCGGAACACTTTTAGGTCTGCAGGAACAGCCAGAGGAGTTCACCTGGATGTCACGTTCATCACACTCAATCTAGTTCTGTATCCACACTAAACCACTGACCTACACCTTCACTACACACTTCACCTTTTCATACAGAGACACACACCTAATGAAAAGAACTGAGTTTATATTCATGTCAAGATCTGACTGTCAGTTCTTTCCCTCCTAACAGGTCTAACAAATGAGTACAACTTAAAGAGTCACTTTTAAACTGTAGTACAGTTTTGCTTATTTTGACTTTTCATCTTCGTTTCCATCCTGTGAAACATAATGCCAGCTTTACGCTCTATGGGTTTGATATGACCTCATGATAAGTCATGACTAATCTCTGTCAATGTGTGCATCAGTTCAGGACATCTCTGATTAAAGCTGTCTAAACCAGTTGTTGGTTCAGGTAGTTTGTCTTAAAACTGCTACACAAGGCTTTACTTTTAAGATCTGTCATACAAAATACCATAAATTAATCACAGGTGATCTCACAGCTGGAGCTGGTCTGCGGTCGCTCCCCGACCCATTCTCACTCTCCTTGTATCCTGAAGCAGGTTGTTATTCATTAACAATAAACATTATGCACAGTACTGACGCACAACGAGCTGCCATTGTAGTCTTAGTTTTGAGCATTCGAGGATTTTTTTTGCAGTGATGTCCGTTGCCATGAAAACACTAAAGTGATAAATGTGTACTCTGTGTTAAGAAGCCGTACGGCTATCAGGATATTGTGAAACGTTCATGTTGGCTGTTTAAGTGTGTGTGTGTGTGTGCATGTGTGTGTTACTGTGTGTGGGAGGTGAATGCAAATCAGTCTCTTGGAAAATTCTGATTCTTTACCCTGACACACACACACACACACATACACATAGAGATCATCTGTTTATTTGAGATGCTGCAAGTTTCAGTCTGGTTTCCCATATAATTATAGGATTAATTTATTAATTAATAAATTATAAATTAATTTATAACTTATAAATTAATTTTCATAAGTCACTGTACTAACCTATTAAAATGTTCTTTTAATCCTGATCATATTTCACCTGTAATAAATTAAGCCTTAATTAATTGCTGAACTTAGTGCAACATATTGTTTACTCTTGCTATAATATCTAAGGATTTATTAATGCATTATACTGAAATGAAACAACAAAAGAAATAAATCATTATATTGCTGTTTTAGAAAAATATGAGGTTTTATTCATGAGTTAGAGGATCACAGTTACAGCTTTACCTCTGACTGTTGCACTGGAGACTCTTTACACTCATGTACTGAAACAAACATCTCCTTACTTTGAGATCATTTCACTTTCTAAATCTGACTGTACGCGTCCGTGTGAATGAGTCGTTGCTATGGAAACAATAATATATCTGTAACGCGTTCGACCCATTTCACGGGCAGCACCATAAAATGCAGATACGAGGCGAGGTCTTACGGGAAAAAGGGTAATTTATTAAAGGAAAAATGGGGGAGGAAAGGGTTAAAGGAGAGAGGATGGAAAGAAAGGGAATGGAATGTAAAACATGTGCTGGTCTTGTTGGCAGTGCCTTGCTGGAATGCGGGCACAGGCTGGTGAGCGTTGGGCAGCGGACAGAGTGGCAGCTTTGGAGCACATGGAGGTAGCGCTCCTGCACGCTCCCATGACGGCGACCTCTTCCGCAGCCGTGTGAGCCATGACTGGCCCCTCCCAGCTCTCTCTGGGCACGGCCACATTGGGGATCGCGGGATCGGGGCCTTAATGCGATCCTCTCTACGACAGCAGGGATGCGAAGGCTGGCTCTGTATGGAAGCGCAGGTGCCGCAGGAGCTTGTGCAGCTCGTTCATGCGCTGTCCTCTCGCGGAGAACAAAGGGCGGCATGCCGGTCCCCCTTTTTAAAGTCTCTGGGGCGCATCACATTACCCCACTCGTGTGCCACTGTCTTTAGTAAAGTCCCACCATGTAGCATACAGACCCCAACCTCCGCTGTGTTTTATAGCGCGGAGAGAAGCTCGGGATCATTAACGTGGATAGCTCAACAGCCATGCCTAGTTAGGCGGCCCCGCTCCTTCGCACACCTGCAGACGGGGCGGCTGCCTACCTATTGAGCTTTGGAGTGAGTGAGTAGCGATATTGATTTGGGCCCACGCCCATCATAGGGGCATGCCGTGACAATATCAAAGTGAACGCATTCATATAAACCTATTCTACTGTCAGAGAGAATTAATCAGCACCTTGGTAAACATTAGCCAGCTAGCTAAAGATCACTTTGGTACTTCAGCTAGTAAATTAACAGTCATTAACGGGAAAGAGGTTGTGGAAATAGTTAAAAGGTTAAAGCTAAAAATAAGCTGATCAGCCTTAATTTAATCAGAAACGTTAATTATTCTTCCAGTTTGAAGCCCACAACACACACTGCCTAACTTATTAATACAAATAAATTACATTTTGTAAGGTTTAGTATCGATTTAGTATCGAGGTTATGGTATTAGATACCGATCACCGATTAAAGGGTCAACTCGAAGCCTTATCATGTGGCATTATTTATTAAACTATATTTAACAACAATGTAAATCAAGTATTGAAGTAACAAGAAGAGGAATATTATGAATTGACAACTGTATTTATTGGCCAGCAACATGTGCAACACGTCAACTTAAAACATAGAGGTCTGTGTTTGGTTACTAATTGGGAACAAATACAACTTTCCTGTAGATAAAATAACAGACAAGTAGGACGTGAGTCGCCGGTGTTATGCGCTAAAATGCGACCCCCCCCCCATATAATCTCTATCAGCTATTATATCAGAACAGAAATTCATAGGTTTATTATTATCATTATTATTATCAAATATGATATCACTATTATAATTTCCCCCAGGCACGTCACAGGTGTCATGACAATTAATACAAATTCTCATATAATGTTTATTTTCTGATACATTTTGCATTTTAGCGCATAACACCGGAAGTTCTGCAAGGTCCGCAAGCATCTGCGAGGACCGCCAAAAAATTAAACGTGTAATTTTTCATGTTTAAAAACTTGTTTACATTTTTTTTACGTTTGACAAACATGTTTAATTTTTCGCGTGGAAAGATGGAAACGTAATCACAGCGCCAAAACTCGCGGTGAATCATGATGAACTGTACTTTCGGCCACCGTGCGAAGCCGCGTAGGTGAGATAGGGGAATTACCGACAGCTGAGTGAGCGGCGGCGTGCGAGTTTTTGAGCTCTCGCGATCTCTCAAATGTCTATTGAGGTTTGGTGTGTTAAAATGCTTTGGGTGCTTCCCGCCTTGTGGAATTGGCTTGTTACACAGGTTGCAGATTGCTAATGTATTGTCTTTTTCACACAACACATAGAACTGCCAGACCAGTGAAGCCATTTTAGCAATGCACAAAAAAATTGTCCCGTGAGTTTTACGTCATCTGATCGGCTTTTCTATATCGGCCATTATAGACACTGCCGATCAATCGTCCCAAAACTATTATCGGCCGATTATGTTCGGCGACCAATCAATCGGAGCAGCCCTACTCATTACCGTGTATTTTAATAGCTAGTACTGGAAATAATGTGTGATGTAAATACATGGACCGTGTAGTGTTATCTTTAAATAAATTTACATAAGAGAAACAAAATAAAAAACATAATTCATTTACTAAAAATATTAAATATCTGTGGGTTGTCTAAAAACACAACACAAACCTTTTATATAAATGCACTGGCAATAAATGCATATTTAAAAAAAAGTAATCAATGGAAATCACTTAAAACTAAAAAAAAAAAAACAGCATAGATCATCATAGCTGGTCACCAGCTTGAACAGCAATTATACCAGCAGGGTTACCAGCATACCAGCACCAGAATCGTGGGGTCAGCTGTTCCGGCGGTGAGACCCCTTGCATTTTTTTATGGTAACCGTGAAAATAACTTAAAATGCTACATAATTTTTAACCATACACATAAGTGTACTGCATCATTTTATGTCTTTATTTGTTAATGTACACTCACATATCAATAAAACATTGCGCTTTTGTAAAATTAAGAAAATAAACAGGGTGCGCTTTCCGCCGTCTCAGTCTCCCCAAAAAATCTTTTTGAAACTCATCACTAAAATGAACTGAAACTCAGTGAATACTGCACACACATATAACTATGCATACAGTATATATCTATAGAAAGCTTAAAGTGTCTAATTTTAAATGAAGCAAGCTTAATCAAAAAATTTTTTTTTTGAAAAATGAGCAAGTCTTGGTTTACGAGTGCCGAGTATCATGTATCACGCATGCGTTCTTATTTTGACACCAAGCGTCAAGTGATCACAACTGAGTCAATGATTTTTCTCTCTCTTGCGCTGCGGAATTATGGTAATCGTCTCCACTCCTGGGTCTTAGTGCTCGTCTCTTACTGGTATAATCAACATCTTCCTCTCCCTCCTATGTGTGTGCGTGCGCGTAATTCGGCACTGTGCCGCACACACACACACACACACTCTCTCCCTAGCTTTTACTCACCATCCTATTTGTGTGCGCGCGCCGATACACGCACACACTCTCTCGCCTTTACACCCCTCCCTCCCTGGCTTCACACACGCACACAGAAACTCTGCTGTCGCAATTCACACACACACACACACACACACACACACACATACAAATACACGGTGCCTGCACGCACAAACGGAAACACTTATCTGTCGGGATTTATTTATACTTTTTTTTTAAGTAATGTGCAGGTCAATTTGTTTTATTTTTACTTTATATATTGTATGAATTATTTTTATGTATTTATTGTTTTGGGCTGTAAAACAAATATTTTACGTTTTCATTATTTCTTAGGGGAAAATTTGATTTGGTTTACGAGTGTTTTGGAATATGAGCCCACTTCTGGAGCAAATTATGCTCGTAATCCAAGGTTCCACTGTATAATCAACATCTCCCTCTCTACTTTGGCACCAACACACGCACACACACTCTCTCGCCTTTACACACTGGCTTCCCCCCCCCCCCCGCCGCCTTCATACACGAACACAGAAACTCTGCTCTGTCTCTGTTTTTTTTTTACTTTACAGCAGTGATTCACTTAGTGTGCGCTCACACGAGTGTCATTAGAGAGATTTATTTTTCCCCCCATTAAAACAGTGTTTCTGTTGTGCGGGGAGGGAGGAGGGGTTTTACTAATGAGGCTAATTCCACACACACACACACACACACACACACACACAAATACACGGTGCCTGCACGCACAAACGAAAACACTTATCTGTCGGGATTTATTTTTACTTTTTTCAAAGGTAAAGTGCAGGTTAATTTGTTTTATTTTTACTTTATATATTGTATTAATTATTTTTATGTATTTATTGTTTTGGGCTGTAGAATGAATCATTTGAGTTTTCATTATTTCTTATGGGAAAATTCAATTTGGTTTCCAAGTGGTTTGGAATATGAGCCCACTTCCGGAACACTGTATAATCCTTATTCTGATAATAATATTATTTTCTTTTTCCTCATTTTCTCACAAGCTTTTTCCAATTTATGTGAAACGTTGTCATTTAATGTCACATGGTTTGGTTAGCATGTAGATAACACTGCTGCAGTAGGTAGACGAGGGGAATGTCTATTATTGCCACGCTCACCGCTGCGACAAAACGACAGCGGCCAAAATAAATCAGTCGCATTTCAAAGTAATTTGTGAAATGACCGCCAGTTGGCGCAAAGTGACATTTTCGGTTGTCTCGGTTTTAAAATTTAATTCAGTCATAAAAAAGTAAAAACAATATGTTGTATCGAAGAAATACTACAGTGATGGTAATTTCCACGACTGTGTATCTTATACAACAAGCATGAAAAATCTGAACCAGAGCTATCGATATTTGCTGTACAATAATGAGTAAAAAAAAAAAAACATTGAAGTTGAATATTGAAACAAGTTCACTAGCACTCAAAAAAAGACTCTCTAAAAATGGTGTGTTGTTTCTGTAAACACATTGTTGGGTTGTTTATGCTGGGTCACAATTCTGGGTTATTTCGGGTACTTTAAGGACATTGTTGGGTTGCTCATGTTGGTCAAATGAGATGTAGTGAGTCATTTACAAATGAACACCTGGTTGGGTTATTTTGACCCAACAACTGGTTTATTCTTTATTATCTGGTTTCTCCAAACGGCAGCCTGCAAAATGTTCGAAATATTATTGTTATTGTGTTACAAATTGTCATGGCGTGCGCCTGTGATGTCAAATCAATATCGCTTCTCGCTCACTAGCTAGGTCGGCCTCTCGGGCTAGTGCGGCCAAATCAATATCGCTCTTTGCTCACTAGCTAGGCGGCCTCTCCTTCTGCTGGTGCACGAAGGAGCAAGGCCGTGGTATTAGGCACGGCTGGTGAGCTATCGCCGCTAATGATCCCGGTCTTCTCCCCACGCTATAAAATACAGCGGGGAGTGTGGCTCGGGGTCTGTTAGGAGACTGGACGTCTCTACATAATCTAATCAGCGGTCAGCCACACGCATAAAGTTACAGAATGTGTCGGGGGGAAAAAAAGCAAGGAGACTGACTCTGGCCATTTTAATAATTCATTGATAAATTAGTGATTTCTTTGGTTTCAGCTGTACAGTCGTGGCCAAAAGTTTTGAGAATAACACATATATTAGTTTTCACAAAGTTTGCTGCTAAACTGCTTTTAGATATTTGTTTCAGTTGTTTCTGTGATGTACTGAAATATAATTACAAGCACTTCATATGTTTCAAAGGCTTTTATCAACAATTATCTGACATTTATGCAAAGAGTCAGTATTTGCACTGTTGGCCCTTCTTTTTCAGGACCTCTGTAATTCGACTGGGCTGCTCTCAATCAACTTCTGGGCCAAATCCTGACTGATAGCAACCCATTCTTTCATAATCACTTCTTCGAGTTTGTCAGAATTTGTGGGTTTTTGTTTGTCCAACCGCCTCTTGAGGATTGACCACAAGTTCTGAATGGGATTAAGATCTGGGGAGTTTCCAGGCCATGGCCCCAAAATTTCAACGTCTTGGTCCTCGAACCAAAAAAAAAAAGTTATCACTTTTGCCTTATGGCAGGTGCTCCATCGTGCTTGAAAATGCATTGATCAATCTGTCCCTGATGTTTTTTTTGGAAAGAAATGGCTTCTTTGCTGCCCTTCTTGACACCAGGCCATCTTCCAAAAGTCTTCGCCTCACTGTGTGTGCAGATGTGCTCACACCTGCCTGCTGCCATTCTTGAGCAAGCTTTGTACTGGTGGCACTTCGATCCCGAAGCTGAATCCTCTTTAGGAGACGATCCTGGCGCTTGCTGGACTTTCTTGGATGTCCTGAAGCCTTCTTAACAAGAATTGAACCTCTTTCCTTGAAGTTCTTGATGATCCTATAAATTGTTGATTTAGGTGCAATCTTAGTAGCCACAATATCCTTGCCTGTGAAGCCATTTTTATGCAACGCAATGATGGCTGCATGCGTTTCTTTGCAGGTCACTATGGTTAACAATGAAAGAACAATGATTTCAAGCATCACCCTCCTGTTAACATGTCAACTCTGCCATTCTAACCCAATCAGCCTGACATAATGATCTCAAGCCTTGTGCTCGTCAACATTCTCACCTGAGTTAACAAGACGATTACTGAAATGATCTCAGCAGGTCCTTTAATGACAGCAATGAAATGCAGTGGAAAGTTTTTTTTTTCGGGATTAAGTTCATTTTCATGGCAAAGAAGGACTATGCAATTCATTTGATCACTCTCCATAACATTCTGGAGTATATGCAAATTGCTATTATAAAAACTTAAGCAGCATCTTTTCCAATTTCCAATATTTATGTAATTCTCAAAACTTTTGGCCACAACTGATTAAGTTGGCAAAACTCAAAATATTTGAGGTAATCAGTTACATAAACTTTTTAAGTAATGATGTTTCCAAGAACTATAAATTGTTAAGTTTGTTGAACTTTAAGGTAACAGTTACTGTTACTTAATTACTTAAGATTACTTAAAATATCAATTTTTTTCAGCTAACTTGAAAAGTGTCCTTTCTACAAACTCATAAAAGGTCTATTAATTTGACCTAATTGCAATTATTTAAGTTAACAGTACTCAATGTGGTTAATTACTTTGATAATTAGGGTTTACACTGTAGTGATGAAGATAATCATGTTTTAGTGTTACTGTGTGTGCTTTACAATGTCAGGCAACATTCAAATGCAAATAATTCACCCCTCCCTTGGTGTGAATCAGCTGTTCTCACTTATACATTCAGAGAAACTAAAATGCAGTCCTTCCCACTTTAAGACCCTCTTGGATCTGAGGCTCTTCTGAAGACCTGCAGTGCTTCAGGCCTCTTTTTAAATTTGTGTAAATTTCATCTTCTGGATTCTAGATTCTCATCATGCTTATGTTTCTTTTTCCTTTTTTATAAACAGTTGTGACCATGAAAATGATCAGCCACCTGTTTTATGGAGACCAAATGCAAACAAGCAGGCAAGATACAGACAGACCATCACTATGTCATGAGAACCTTGACCACGACTGGGGTCTGGATTCGGAATGGATCTCTTGTATTTTTAACAGTTGGCCACACGATAAGGCTTCACCTGTGACTGCATACAACCAGCACATGGACTGACCTCAGATGCCAGGAATGTTGCCACTGCTGGTCACAGGGTCTGTGTGAATTGCAAATCAGTTTATGGTAAGCTGCCAGAACACCATAGAAATGCCAGGTATGCAGCGTTCACTTGTGTCTTGAGTTAAACAAGAACTGCTTTTCAAGAGGCACAAAGATGTATGACTGTGTATAGGGTGTAAAAGTGGACAAACCTAACACCCTTTCTTCATACTGTTCCTATTCCTACTGTTTTACCCTGAATGTCTGTTTGTACGGCCATATTTACAGTATTCCATCAATGTGCCTTCTGGGTATAAGATCATCTGTGTCCCTCTTCCCTCAATCCTGGACATTTACTTTGCACTAGGTGAAAGAGGTAACATTTATATGTTTATAAGTAAGAAAAATACACAAATGTCAGGACATGAACTACTTCAGGGCCCATAAACCTGCAGACCCCTAAATAATGAGTGAGGGCCAAGCTCACTCATTTACACTACAGTGGTGTGAAAGTAACTGTGTGAAAGTCTCCCAGAGTGGTTGATCTCATGTTTTGTTTTTGTTATTATTTTTTTATCAAAACGTATTTGCTGTTTGTTGATAAATTATCATATTGTTACAAATGTGCATATATTTTTACACATTACACATTGTTAATATTGTTTGTGTTGGCCAATAAAGCTGATTTTATACTTTATCTTTTAAATTAGCATTTATTAAATCGATAATTAAGAAGTCTGACCTCGACCCTGGTCAGCTGTCCAATTACAGGCCGATATCAAACCTCCCCTTTATCTCTAAGAATCTGGAAAAGATAGTTGCGGAGCAGCTATGCTCATATCTACATAGAAATAACATACATGAACTGTATCAGTCAGGATTTAGGCCTCATCACAGCACAGAGACAGCACTCGTTAAAGTAGTAAATGACCTCCTACTGGCCTTTGATCAGGGTTGCGTAACTATGCTTGTGTTACTCGACCTCAGAGCAGCTTTTGACACAATTGATCATAGCACTCTCCTTCACAGTTTAGAAAATGTAGTAGGAATTAAGGGAACAGCCCTCTCCTGGCTCAGATCCTATTTGACTGATCGTTATCAGTATGTAGATTTAAATGGAGATTATTCTGCATGTTCACTAGTGCAGTTTGGTGTCCCACAGGGTTCGGTTTTAGGCCCACTGCTTTTTTCCCTTTACATGCTTCCTTTGGGCAACATAATCCGTAACCATGATATTAATTTTCACTGTTATGCTGACGACACACAGTTATACGTCTCAGCAAAACCAGATGAGAGAAACCAGCTTGCTAAAGTTGAGCAATGTGTAAAGGATATAAGAGACTGGATGCTAACGAACTTCCTTCTGCTTAATACTGATAAGAGAGAAGGTCTAGTCATAGGACCGCATGCAGATAGAAGCAAGATTTTAGATCATACTGTAATTTTAGATGGCCTTTCTGTTCTATCTAGTAAAAGACCTTGGTGTGATTAAAGATTCTAGTCTTTCATTTGAAGCTCATGTAGACAATATCACCAGGATAGCATTCTTTCACCTCAGAAATATTGCCAAGTTAAGGACTATATTGTCACTAAATGATGCGGAAAAACTAGTTCATGCTTTTATCACCTCAAGGTTGGACTATTGCAACGCTTTACTGTCTGGTTATTCAACTAGGTGCATAAACAAGCTACAATTAGTTCAGAATGCAGCAGCCAGAGTCCTCACTAGAACCAGAAGATCTTATCTTCACTTCATTGGCTCCCTGTAAAATTTGGCATTGATTTTAAAATACTACTTTTGACATGTAAAACATTACATGGTCTCGTGCCACAGTATCTGAGTGAACTGTTTGTGTCTTACGATCCGCCACGCCTACTTCGATCAAAGGATGCAGGCTGCTTGTCAGTACCATGTTTTATAAAAACTACAGCAGGGGGCAGAGCTTTTTCTTACAACGCCCGAAAGTTATAGAATAGCCTTCCAAATAGTGTTCGGGACTCGGACACAGTCTCAGTGTTTAAGTCTAGGCTAAAAACCTATTAATTTAACCAAGCATTTTGTAAGTAGATTTGCCTTAGGTAAAGGAGCAGATCTGGGGGACTCATGGACGTAGCGTATTATGGTGAACTGGTATGTTTAGATGCTGTCTTCCCCACTCTCATTGATCACTCAGGTTTGTCAACGGTGAGGTGATTGGTTGCTTTACATCTCAGGGAGCCCTCATGTCTGTGTTTCCTTCTGGCTCTCCCTTTTAGTTATGCTGTTATAGTTAGTCCTGCCAGAGTCCCTGCTTGCACGCTACACTAAATATACATTCACACCTTATACATTATGTGACAGTGACCATACCTAACTGTTATCTCTCCTCTTTTGCTCTCCCCTCTCCTGTTCTCTCTCCCCCTCTCTCTCTTCCCTCTCTCCCCCTCTCTCTCTCTTTCCCTCTCTCTGTCGAGCTACACATGTCAAAAAATGGGAAAAGGCTTCTGGTTGGAGATCTCGTCACATGGATGTCCCGTGTGTCTCTTTGGGATGCGTCCGATGTCTGGAGACAGTTTCACTCTACTAGGAAGACGGTTCTGGCCTCGCATGATGTTAACAGCCGTTTCTCTGCGGACTTGGCTTCAGTCTCTCAATAGTTCAGGACTGAAATTTCTCCCTGAGCCTTCAATAACTACCTGGACTCCATATTAACATCTATTACCAACCATTATAGTGAACTGCCTTCCACCAAACACACAGTATGAATGCAGATCAATTCCTGCTTTCTGTTTCACCCAAATGAGGATGGGTTCCCTGTTGAGTCCGATTCCTCTCAAGGTTTCTTCCTACTGCCATCTCAGGGAGTTTTTCCTTGCCACTGTCGCCCTCAGCTTGCTCATCAGGGACTATCTAACTGTTTTTTGATTCATACACATTCACACTTAATACAAACTTAAATAATTCTTTTGATTGTGTAAAGCTGCTTTGCGACAATGAAAATTGTTAAACGCGCTATACAAATAAAATTGAATTGGATTGAATTGAATACTGATTCTGTTTTATATTTTACATATTGGATGACCATCTTCCATGTATTCTGGCTTTTATACCATACCGACATTAGATGGGGTGGTGAACAGCATAGTATCATGGCACTATAATGCTGGTCACCAGCATACCAGCATTACTGGTATGCTGGTGATGCTGTGTATGCTGTGGACATACCTACCAGCATACTAGCACCAAAACACAACATATGCTGGTATTATGGTCACCAGCTATGCTTGTGTATGCTGTTTTTTTCAGCATGGATTTTGATTTCATTTATGGTGAAGGTTTAACTTCAGGCAGATAACTGTTTCATTAAATTCTGTCCAGCTAGTTTTGTATGATGTTATGACAAAAACTGCCAAAATCACTGATTTCAGGTCCTCCAATGCATGAATCGTAAAGATATAGTTAAAAGAGCGAGCTCTGTAAAATGTATAGACAAAACCTTTATTTTCTTTTTACATAGATTTGTTTTCTTAATGCTAGTATTATTTACTGAACATTAACTAGATATTAAAATAAAGCCATAAGAGCTCTTTTATGTGAAATAACCAGCTAGCTATACATAATTCCTATTAACAAGCTAATTATCTTTAGCTAACACACCATAGGCTAACCACTCTTTACGATGTAAGAGCTAGCTAGCTATATAAAGCACTAAAACAAACAGCTGCTTGTTCTGAGTTCTTAGTTAGCTAGCAAGTAGATCACTAAGTTTAGGTATTTTCTATTAGCTGGCAAGTGCTTATAACAGGAGTTGTTTTTAAAGCTAAGAGTTTCTAAGATTTTTTCATTTTTCAGTTTTTAACATTTTTCAATTTAATGAGACATTACATTTCTCAATATAATGAGAATGTATTATATTATAAATAAATAAATAAATATTCCATTTTGCAGTGAATTACAGTATTTTCTTTTCATATCTCATATCATCTTAATACCAAGTATCATGGTTAAGAATGCTAATGCTAACACTGGTTTGTGGATGTAAACATTACTAATTTGCTAATTCCGCCTGAAGGGGAGAGCGAGCCTGTGCGCGTCACTCTGATTCGGCTCCCAGTGTTTTTTTTTTTTTCTCTCACGAGGGAATTAATTTCTCTTTAAAGAGCTGAGTGAAATGCAAATCAGAGTTTTACTCACAGCCTGAAATCGGAGAAGTGATTTACGCTAATACCCGCTTTAATTTAGCACGCTAATGCAGAACCCTGGAGGAACCTGTGTCTGTCCCTGATCTCTCTCTCACATACCACCCGTCTAACTCTTTGTCTATCTATCCATCTGTCTTTATTTCTGTTTGTTTATCTCTCTTTCTGGATTTCTTGCTCTCACTACCTGTCTTCCTCTCGCTGTCCCTCTCCGTCTGTCTCTCCCTGTCTGTTTCTTTCTCTCTCTCTCTTTCTCTCTCTGGCTGTCTGTCGGTGTTTTTGCCTTGTCTCTCCCTTTGTCTTTGTCTCTATCTGTCTGTCTTTCTGTCTGTCTCACTGACTATATCTAAATCTATCTTATCTCTATATTTAGATTTATAATATGATATAATATTATCTAATTTAATCTAATCTAATCTACAAAGATGAGTGTGTTAGGTGTAATTCACATCACAGATCTTTACACTGATAAGTGCATTACTCAATCTTCATTTAACTCAATAGCTTTAAAAGTGAAACATAGCTATTACAGTTTCTCATCAGTAAATGTTATACAGGTCATGCCCACAACCACCTTGCTAAACACGTAGCCACAGTTAGGTGTCTAACCCCTTGTGAGCGAGGCAAACTTTAGCATGAAAAGATTTGAGGTGCTTTGTGTAAATGATAAGAGAGCTCCTGGATCAATCAAACAACTGGACCCATCTGTCCATGCTCCCTCGTTCTCATAAAAGTACTAATGCTAAATGACCAAACATAAAAGTCCATAAAAGTTCATTATTATAACAGATAGTAGAGATGTGGTAAAAATCACAACACTGTGATTTAAAATAAGCTGAACTGGTGAAATGTTGCAGTTTCTCTAAAATTCTGCAGGTGGCAAACTATACTGGTCACACATTGGCTGGCAGCTCAGCAACGTGTGTGATTGAAGAAAATTATTTGCTCAGTCTATTTAGAACAGTATAAAAATCTGAAGATAAATGATCTACAAATCAAGATATTTACAAAATTGTGAAACCTATAGAATCGCAATACAGATAAAATCAACACCTTGTAGTAATAATTTTGCGATTGTAAGGATATTTCCTTTTAGGTCACCTCTTGTGATTCCCATCCCTAACAGATAGTAAAAGATACGTAAAGGAGTGTTTAAGTGATTTTTTTGAGCATATTTATTTATAATAATACTTTTTGTGTTCGGTTGCGTTTTCTCACTCATTTGAGCATATGAGTTTTTTGTTCATTATTATCACAATGTGAAAACTAAATATTAGTTTGCTTTTGTGTGTGTGTGTGTGTGTGTGTGTTTGAGTGTGTTGCTAATTCTCACTCCTCCTGTGTTGTTGCTCCTGCAGTGCATGGTGGGATATCGATCATCACGAGTCGGCGTCTGTAATTGGTTAAAATGGCAGAGTGCAGAGAGGGAAACCGCTTCCCAGCTCCAGCCTGGACACCGGCCAAAAACCTCAGCTTTTTTTCTCCAGCTGAATTCCAGTCTCAGCCTGACTGGCAGCAATTACTGCGTCTGAGCCAAAGTTACGCTTACACACACTCTCTCACACTCTCACACACAAGCAAACACACACACAGACACTCACACACGCACTCTAATTACTGCCAATTAGACGAGGCGTGTAGGGAGAAAGGGTAAAGGCGGGTGAATGGGCATGTATGAAGGGGGGCGGGGGGGGGTTAGGGTAACAGAGGGCGGATTCAAGGGCTTTAGATATGCTACTGGAGGGAAAAGGTTACTGAGGGAAATAATGAGAAATGATAAATGTGTCTCAGAAACACAATTAAAGTTCAGTGGCTGCAAGACTCCAGCTGCTGCTGCTTATACTCGCTTTATTAGTGGTGGGATTAGTAGTACTAGTAAAATAGTAGTATTATTAGTAGTTGTAGTAGTATTAGTAGTAGTAGTTTTAATGGTTTATTCAGTATTCTGGTACAATTCAAGGAGAATATCACAACTAACACTGTCATTACTATTGTAATTATAATCGGAGCAGTATTGGTACTAGTACTATTATTGTTATAGATAGTATGATTAACACACTCGCTCTGTCTAGGTTTATTATGGTTAGCTAAAACATTCCAATAAGACTAGTTAGCTTATCCAATATTCATCAACCAAATGTCTCTCAGCTGCTTGACCACATCAACCAAATACACTCCCTGTTTAAAGTAGATTATTAAATCTGGTACATGTCTGTTCATAACATCACTTTTACTCAATATTTTTATTTGAGCAGCGTAGATATTTTACATGCCCTCACCTAGGACTGCTGCGGATGGGATTTTTTTCTAACAACCTGTGTTTTATCTCATATTGCCGTTCCACATCACTGCATTAATTAGCTCGATGGATTTGGAACATATGAGACAAACTGGTTTTCCTGCATAAAGAATAATCATAGAATGATCTGTC
Source organism: Clarias magur (assembly GCA_013621035.1). Taxonomy (NCBI): domain Eukaryota; kingdom Metazoa; phylum Chordata; class Actinopteri; order Siluriformes; family Clariidae; genus Clarias; species Clarias magur. Next base: position 309,897 of record QNUK01000504.1, on the reverse strand, counting down.
AATTGAAGAATTGTCAATCTGTCTTTGAAGATTCAGTTTTCAAAACATTATGGCAGATTTAACTTCAGGCAAATATCGAAGGACTGGCAAAGTTTCATTAAAATCTGTCAAGCCAGTTTTGTGTGATGGTGTAACAAAATTAGCTGGACATACATACAGAGATACAGACTTACGGATATACAGACATATGGACCAGAGACAGAAATTTTTCTGAGGTTTTGGGGCCTCCAATGTTTTAAATATACAGACATCATTGAGCTAGTTCTGACCAATGTATAGACAAAACCTCTCTTTTAGTTATATAGAAGATGGTAGAGTGAAAGCTTTTGCCCAGTAAATGCATGAATTTAAATAATTTAACAAATAATCACAAAGAAACACACAATCCAAACTGTGTCATCAAAAATAAATTAAATAAATAAATGATAATAAATATTAACGTGTTAATGCATGTGAATAATATAAAAATTTTAATGTGTTACAATTTTTTTAATGCAAATTTTGACCCTAATGTCTATCCATAATCGTAGCGCAGTTACCCAACTATATGTGATAATGGCACAGCTAATGTGAATAATAAGATGTAATACAACTAAATTTAGGAGAAAATCGGGGGACAAATCCAAAATAAAAAAAGATAATGACAAACGTTATAAACAATACAAAAACGTCAGTTTACAGCATCATCCATCAGTCCATCAGTGCAGAGGAAACTGCAGCAGCACTAACAGATTATAAACTTTCAGTTTCTGGGCCTCAACATTCTCAAAAAACTGCATTGAACACATTTAGTTCACTCACAGCAGCTAGTGATCTATCCAGTCGATAAGTTGGCTTCACTGATCACATGACAACAAGAAGTGATGCGATTGGCTCTTTATGGATATTTCATGTTTTGCCGTGCAATGCAGATGTTTATGGTGGTATTTGGCCAAACACAAAGCGTATATAAAAAGGTTAAAAATAGAAATTCTTTTGTTGTAGACAACTGTGTGTCTGAGGAATATACACATGTGGACAAAATTGTTGGTACCCTTCGGTCAATGAAAGCAAAACTCACAATGGTCACAGAAATAACTTTAATCTGACAAAAGTAATAATAAATAAGAATTCTATGAATGTTAACCAATGAAAGTCAGACATTGCTTTTCAACCATGCTTCAATGGAATTATAAAAAAAAAAAAAAATGAACTCATGGAATAGGTCTGGACAAAAATTATGGTACCCTTAACTTAATAGTTTGTTGCACAACCATTTGAGGCAATCACTGCAATCAAACGATTCCTGTAACTGTCAATGAGACTTCTCCACCTCTCTGCAGGTATTTTGGCCCACTCCTCATGAGCAAGCTGCTCCAGTTGTTTCCGGTTTGAAGGGTGCCTTTTTTTGAGACAGCATGTTTCAGCTCCTTCGAAAGGTGCTCAATAGGATTAAGGTCAGGGCTCGTAGAAGGCCACTTTAGAATAGTCCAAGGTTTTCCTCTTAGCCATTCTTGGGTGTTTTTAGCTGTGTGTTTTGGGTCATTGTCCTGTTGCAAGACCCATGACCTGCGACTGAGACCCAGCTTTCTGACACTGGCCAGCACATTTCTCTCTAGAATCCCTTGATAGTCTTGATATTTTATTGTACCCTGCACATATTCAAGACACCCTGTGCCAGATGCAGCAAAGCAGCCCCAGAACATAACAGAGCCTCCTTCATGTTTCACAGTAGGGACTTTTCTTGATATGCTTCATTTTTCCGTCTGTGAACATAGAGCTGATGTGCCTTGGCAAAAAGTTCAATTTTTGTCTCATCTGTCCATAGGACATTCTCCCAGAAGCTTTGTGGCTTGTCAACATGTAGTTTAGCATATTCCAGTCTGGCTTTTTTATGATTTGTTTTCAACAATGGTGTCCTCCTTGGTCGTCTCCCATGTAGTCCACTTTGGCTCAAACAACGACGGATGGTACGATCTGACACTGATGTTCCTTGAGTATGAAGTTCACCTTGGATCTCTTTAGAAGTCTTTCTGGGTTCTTTTGTTACCATTCGGATTATCCGTCTCAAATTCAAATTCAAATTTTATTCCTCACATACACAGTCATACACAGTATGATATGAAGTGAAATGCTTATACGACTGCTATTGACCTACAATAAAAAATAAAAAAAAATAATAATAATAGAATTTTTTTTTTAAACACACTTATTTACATAATATACAGAATAAGAATAAAATTAAATAAAGTATTTGAATAAGATAAATATAAGAAGTTAAAGAATATCTAATAAAATTGTGGATATATACAGTAATGAAATGTAATGGAAATGTGATGTAGTGCAGTCCAGAATGTAGTGAAATTCAACTTCACAGTGTGCAAAAAGTGCAAGTGTGCAAATGTTCCATGTGTAAACCGGTTGTGCATGCTGGTAAAAAATAAAAGATAAAAAGTCCGCAGTCCTGAGGTGTGCAAAATGTGCAAGTGTGTGAGTTTTAGGTCCTATGTGGTGTTGTGATTGAGAGTTCGTATCGCCTGCGGGAAGAAGCTCCTCCTCAGTCTCTCTGTGTTGGTCTTCAGTGAGCGCAAGCGCTTTCCTCACCGCACCAGAGAGAACAGTCCATTGCTGGGATGACTGAGGTCTTTCACAATCTTCCTGGCCTTGGTCCAGCACCGCTTGTTGTAGATCGTCTGAAGGTCAGGGAGGTTGGTACAGATGATATGTTCAGCTGATCGAACCACCCTCTGTACGGTTCTCCTGTCCTGCATGGTGCTGTTCCTGAACCAGGTTGAGATGTTTCCCGTCAGAATGCTCTCTATGGTGCAGGAGTAGAAGTTCCTGAGCACCTTAGAGGGCAGTCTAAAGTCTCTCAGGTGTCTGAGGTGGTAGAGACGCTGCCGGGCCTTTTTCACCACGGTGTTGATGTGACAGGACCATGACAGGTCCTGCGTGATGTGAACACAGAAGTATCAGAAGCTGTCCACTCTCTCCACTGGTCTCTCATTGATGCCGGGGGTCTTGTAGTTCCTCTCCTGCTTAGTACTAAAGTCCACTATCAACTCCTTCGTCTTGCTGACGTTCAGGAGGAGATTGTTCCTCTGGCACCAGTTCTCCAGATTTCCAATCTCCTCCATGTAGGCCGTCTCATTGTTGTCAGAGATCAAGCCCACCGTGTCACCAGCAAACTTAATAATGGTGGTGGAGTTCGTAGTGGCTATGCAGTCATAGGTGTACAAAGAGTACAGCAGGGGGCTCAGAACACAACCCTGGGGGGCTCCAGTGCTGAGAGTGAGAGAGGCTGAGACATAGCCGCCCATCCTTACTGCCTGTGGTCTCCGAGTTAGGAAGTTGGAGATCCACTGACACAGAGATGAGCTGAGTCCCAGGTGCTCCAGCTTGGTGGTGAGTGTGGAGGGAATTATGGTATTAAATGCTGAGCTGTAGTCGACAAAGAGCATTTTAACATAATTCCCCCTTCTGGTGTCCAGGTGAGTGAGTGATGTGTGGAGTAGATGAGAGATGGCATCATCCGTGGAGCGGTTCGGGCGGTATGCAAATTGCAGTGGGTCCAATGATGAAGTCTCTGACCAGCCGCTCAAAGCACTTCATCACCACTGATGTGAGGGCTACAGGTCGATAGTCATTGAGGGAAGCAGGATGGGGTTTCTTCGGAACAGGAACAATGATGGACTCTTTGAAGCATGTAGGGATGACCGACTGAGATAAGGAGAGGTTGAATATCTCTGTGAACACAGGTGCAAGCTGGTCTGCGCAGGCTCTGAGGACTCGACCTGAGATGGCGTCTGGTCCTGCTGCTTTCCTGGTGTTCACTCTCTTGAAGGCTCTCCTCACGTCATGCTCGGAGATGATGAACGCATTTCCGGTGCTGGCAGTGACTTCCTGTCTGCAGCCGTTAGCGCCACTAGCATTAGCATCGCTAGAGTCTTTAGCTGCAGCCTCGAAGCGAGCATAAAAGGTGTTCAGCTCGTCTGCCAGAGTCATGTTCGTCATACCGGATGTTGGAGCTTTATAGTCCGTTACAGTTCTTAGTCCCTGCCACAGGCTCCTAGAGTCACTCTGTTGGAGTTGTGACTCTAGTTTCCTTCCGTAGCGGTGCTTCACCTCTTTCACCGCCTTCCGGACGTTATATGATGCAGCCTTGTACAGGTCCATGTCCCCCGACACAAGTCCCGCGTTGTAGGCAGCGGTGCGAGATCTCAGAGCGTGAGATGGTTTTATCCACCCGCGGCTTCTGATTGGGAAACGTTCTGATGGTCGTTTTCTGCACGGTATCATCCGCCAGTTTCCAGATGAAACTCACAACTGCTTCCGTAACACGCTGACGTCATCGGAGCTGTTCCGGAACATGTCCCAATCTGCGTCATCGAGTGCGTCCTGTAGCGCGGCCACCGATTGGTCCGTCCAGCGCGCGACCTCCCTCTGAACCGGAACTTCCTGTTTAAGCCTTTGTTTATATTTTGGCATGAGGAAGATGGCGGCGTGGTCGGATTTCCCAAACGGTGGGCGAGATTGTGCCTTGTAGCCGTCCTTGATTGTAGTATAACAATGATCCAGTGTCCTTTCACCCCTGGTCGGGCAGGTGATGTGCTGATAAAAGTTTGGCGCTGCGCGTTTGAGGTTGGCACTGTTAAAGTCCCCCGCCACAATAAGGGCAGCGTCCCGGTGCTGTGTTTGGTGCTGTGTGAGAGCCTCATGCAGTTCGCATAAGGCAGTGTCCGTGTCCGCTTGTGGCGGAATATAAACGGCGCTGATTATGACCGATGTAAACTCCCGAGGAAGATAAAAAAGACGACACTTGATAGTCAATAGTTCCAGGTTGGGTGTGCAGGAGTGTGCGAGAGGAACAATGATGCGCTGATGCACCAGCTGCTGTTCACCATTAAGCACACGACCGCCTCCCCTTGTCTTCCCCGAGTCCCGTGTCCTGGCTATGCAGTGAACCGAGAAGAACTCGGCCGGCTGAATGGCGTGGTCTGCCACCGCTGGGTTCACCCATGTCTCGGTGAAGCAGAGAAGATTGCAGTCCCGAATGTCTCTCTGGAACTTTACCCTGGCCCTGAGGTCATCAAGCTTGTTTTCCAGTGAATGGACGTAGGCGAGCAGTATGCTAGGCAGAGGTGTGCGGTGTGCACGGGCTCTCAGCCTGTTCCTGACGCCGACTCGTTTCCCTCTGGGCCGCTGCTTCGCGTCGCGTCCTTTGTTCTCCCTCAGGATCTCACTCGGCCAGCTCGGATGCGGAGTTAAAAACTTCGAATTGTGAGTACATTGTAAACCAATAGAAATAAGAGTATCTCTACCGTACCTAATGCACTCAATGGTGATGAATTTGCCGAATTAAAGTTGCTGAAAATTAACTTAAAAGACAAAAAAATAGTAGAAGAGGTCGGAGCAGTCGCGACGGCAGCTGACCTCACCGGCGCCATCTTGGATCTCTTTGATTTGTCATGAATTTTCCTCCTCCGGCCACGTCCAGATATGTTGGCTACAGTCCCAATGATCTTAAATTTCTGAATAATATGTGCAACTGTAGTCACAGGAACATTGAAAATGGTCTTATAGCCTTTACCTTTAAAATGCTTGTCTATAATTTTCTCTATTATTCATATAATTCTTATTTATTATTGTCAGGGATAACCCCTAGAGGGCGCCAAAGTGCCCTGTGACTTTGTGTTTGACTTTATTTCCCAGTTTGCACCTCGGTCAGGTGACCGAGTTTTGAGTTTAGTTATTTGTCTTGCATCTGTTAATTTAACGTGATCAATGTCAGTAAGTTTATTTTGTGTCTCCCGTTACCGTTATACGTGTTTTGGTTTGTTTTTATTATTAAAGTATATTTTTTTGTTTAATTTCCCTGTTTATTATTAATAAAAACATTGTTCCTTTAAAACCTGGACCTCTGCATCTATGCCTCGCACCCCCACTCAGTAACAGAATGCAAGACCGTTTCAGAGGCATAGCAGAGGAGCACCCCAGGGAGATTCTTTTGGGGGGGGCAACGATGTATGCGCGGTGGGCGAGCGGATTCCCAAGCGGCGTAGCGGAGCGAGGAGAAGGAGATCGGGCAGAGACCGATCGGGCAGAGACCGAGAGACAGGCTAAGGTGGAGCAGGAGCAGCGGAGAGAGCAGCTAAACTGGGAAGGCTGCCGGCTGGCGATACGGCGCACTCCGTTCGGGAATGGCGCAGCTCGGGGCGATGGGAGTCCCCGGACCCACAGGAGGGTAAAGACCAGGAGGTCTATGTCTGGCGGGGACCACACCGAGCGTCACGGCAGAACGGAGAGTGAGCGGTACGAGTAGTAGGGCGCAGCCTTCCAGCGGGACTGGAGCAGCTTTGGGCGGTGCACTAAAGAGAATGAAGGGCGCATTCGTAACCTGCAGGAGCAGGTAGCTGATCTCCAGGAACTGCTAATGCAGCTGCGCCTCAAGGAAGGTCCAGACACCATCAAGGACGAAGGTAAGCTCGGCAGCGACGTCGAGGACAGCAAGCCGCCTCTGCACCGTGTCGCTGAGAGCAGCAAGCTTCCTCCACCGCCGGCATGCAGCGTTGAGGACAGCAAGCTTCCTCCGCCGCCGGCATGCGGCGTTGCGGACAGTGAGCTTCCTCCGCCGCCGCCATCATGCGCCGCTGAGGACGACGAGCTTCCTCCACCACTGCAACGAGCGTCCTCTTCCTTCGCCCCGCCGTCATGCACCGCCGAGGACAGCAAGCTCTCTCTTCCTCCGCCGCCCTGCACCGGAGAGGACGGCGCACTTTCTCTGCCTCCATCATCCGGTGTCAACAAGGGTGGCGCTCTTTCTCAGCCTCCGCCGCCCTATTGCAACGGGGACATCAGGCCATCGGGCCTGCCGGACATAAGAGCCAGCCTCTTGTGAGAGGGGCAGACATTGTACCCTGGCCGGGATGCCCGGGATCTCCTGTGGCGCCCCGGAGTTGCGCCCTTTGAGGGGGGTTATGTCAGGGATAACCCCTAGAGGGCGCCAAACGCCCTGTGACTTTGTGTTTGTAGTTTGTTTTGGATTTGACTTTATTTCCCAGTTTGTACCTCGGTCAGGTGACGTGGGCGCTCACCTGAACCGAGTTGATCATTACTTTCTTTATAAATTGTGTTTTGGGTTTAGTTATTTGTCTTGCATCTGTTAATTTAACGTGATCAATGTCAGTAAGTTTAGTTCGTGTCTCCCGTTACCGTTATACGTGTTTTGGTTTGTTTTTATTATTAAAGTATATTTTTTTGTTTAATTTCCCTGTTTATTATTAATAAAAACATTGTTCCTTTAAAACCTGGACCTCTGCATCTATGCCTCGCACCCCCACTCATAACAATTATTACTTTTGTCAGATTAAAGTTATTTCTGTGACCATTGTGAGTTTTTCTTTCATTGACCGAAGGGTACCAACAATTTTGTCCACGTGTGTAATCTAAATTTTTACTTACAACCTGAATTCCATAAAACTTGGAATGTTTTTAAAAATTTGAATAAAATGAAAACTAAAAGCCTTTCAAATCACTTTAGCCAGTATATTATTCACAATAAAACATAGAGAAATATTTACAATTTTATGCACAAAATGAGCTCATTTCAAATTTCATGCCTGCTACAGGTCTCAAAAAAGTTGGGACGGGGTCATGTTTATCATGGTATAGCATCTCCTCTTCTTTTTAAAACATTTTGAAGACATCTGGCCATTGAGGTTATGAGTTTCTGGAGTTTGCTGTTGGAATTTGGTCTCATTCTTGCCTGGTATAAGCTGAATATATGCTGAAGAGTGCGTGTTTGTCTTTAACATATTTTTCGTTTAATGATGCACCTGGACCTATAGGTGAAAAAAAATATATATATATATATATATATATATATATATATATATATATATATATATAAAATATATATAGTTCTCTATAGGTGAAAGATCTGAATCAATTCAGCACCCGGACTCTTCTATTACAAAGCCATGCTGTTGTAATAGCTGCAGTATGTGATTTTGCATTGTGCTGCTGAAAAACACAAGACCTTTCCTGAAATAGACGGTGTCTAAAACCTTTATAGACCTTTCAGCATTTATAGTGCCTTTCAACACATGCAAGCTGTGTATACCGTATGCACTTATGCACCCCCATCCCATCAGAGATGGTGGCTTTTCAACTGAACGTTGAAGACACGCTGGAAGATCTCCCTCCTCTTTAGCCCGGAGGACACGGCGTCCTTAATGTTCAACAAGAATGTTAAATTTGAACTCATCTGACCATAGAACACTTTTCCACTTTGAAACAGTTCATTTTAAATGAGCCTTGGCCCATAGGACATGACCACGCTTCTGGACCTTCACATATGGATTCCATGATAGAGGTTTAATGATGTTATGTACTGTAGATGATGAGATTTGCAAAGCCATTGCAATTTGACATTAAGGATTTTTTTTTTCACAATCTTTTCACGCACTCTCTAACAGATTGGAGACCCTTTGCCCATCTTTACCCCTGAGAGACTTTGCCTCTCTAAGACTTCTCTTTTATAGCTAATCATGTTACACACCTGATGCTAGATGTTCTTCCAGCTGAATCTTTTCAAGAAAAAAAAAATCTTGCTTTTTCAGCCCTTTGTTGTCCCTGTCCCAACTTTTTTGAGACCTATAGCAGACATCAAATTGACATGAGCTTATTTAGTGGATAACATTTGTTTAAATTGTCCTATATTTTCTATTGTGAATAAAATAATGGCTCATGTGATTTGAAAGTCTTTTAGTTTTAGTTTAGTATTCTAATTTAAAAAACGCCCCAACCTTCCTGGAATTTGGGAAATAATGTTTTAGTAATTAAGAAAGCTTAACTCCTAACTACATAAGAGGAACAAAAATGACAAGTGACGTGAAGCATTACTTAAAATTTACACTCAGAAACAACCCCTCTATACCTGCCCCTGTTTTGATGTTAGTTCTGTTTTAACTAATAAATTATAAACATTTAAAGCTGCTTTGTGGCATTAACCATAGTTAAAACTTTATATGAATACAATTTAATTGAATTTAATTGAGTTTAATAAATTTTTATATTAATATTAATGCTCTTACAGCCATTATTCCACTTTTTTCCTCGTCATAAATTAGGTGTGAAAACCCTGAAATCAGTGGGAAATGTTTGATAAGGTCCAGAACAAGGAGGGCAAAATGCACTTTGAAAAAGGAGTAAAATAGAAAGAAATTCAAAAAGCCAGAATGCAGGAGTTATGTTTCTGATGGAACATTCACACAGGTGGTTTGGAGACTCACATTAACTTATTTTTTAAAACAATGTGACCTTAATGTTCAGTATATGTGATCAGAACATGTGTGGTTTTTAATCATTATTTTACTTGCGTGGTGTTAAATAAAAAATTTAAAAAAAGATTTTGAGCTTAAAATTCAATTCACTTTTATTTGTTTAGCGCTTTTAACAATGTTCACTGTCGCAAAGCAGCTTTACAGAATCAAAGGAAAATTATGGAATCATAAATATCGAATAATGCAACAAAATACAGAGCCGCGCCATCTGTATAAACAAAAGATAGCATAAATTCAAACTCTTACTTGCTCCAGTCATGATGGACAAAATGACTGAACTTTGCATTTACATCAAACTCCTTAAAACATTTTGTAAGAAACCCACTTATTGAAATAATGATAATTTCAAGAGATTTGGTCTCACCTCGAGTGACGAGCCTGGTTTCTTCTTCAGCTCCTCACATTTGCGGAATTTGCAGATCTGATGTCCGGTCTTGCGGTTCCGGCAGCTGCTACAGACGCCACAGTTAATGAGCCGCCTGCAGGGGGCGCACACTCCACAGCGCTTCCTCTTTTTCTTTGCGGCATTTCCGCCTGATGCAGAAGAGGAAATGTGATTACTGTGATTATTATTATGTTGCTGGCACTCTGCCAGATTGGCGATCTGAAATGCGCTGTCTGTGACAGCAGAGGCGGAGGCTGGAGAGTGCAACGCCGTCATGACGATGACCCCAGGGGGTAAAGAGATGCCCCCCAGAGCAGGCAGAGCAGAGAACGCCGGGTTCATTATATCTGCTTCAGAAGCACTGCTGCACTTGAGCTTGTTGATGCAGTCCCCTGCTAACGGCCTGCAATGCTCCGGCGATAATGTGGACAGGAAGTTACCGTTTGCCATCTGCAGCGTGTCTGGTTTCCCGGGCCGCTGGGACGAATCACTCCTGGTTCTGTTGGGGTGGATCGGTGCCGATTTGCGTCCCCAGAGCACAGCATTGTCACAGTTCCATGGCGAAACGCCGATTCGCGCACTAGGGAAAATGGGTGTAGTGATGCGAGCGATCTTGGCACTCTGTGGAAACGCACCGTTGGTTTTATAAAAGTTTGCAAAAGAACGGTAACGTTCAATTTCTGCGTTGTAATCCAAGATCTGGTTTAATCCAGCTTCTTGAAGGGCGTCCTTTTGTAAAAGAGAGACGTCTGTGTTAGCGCCGCTCTCGATGCACAGCGCACTGTTTATGCTCGACATGACCAATTAGCGCTGTGGCAGAGATGTAAAGCGGCTATGGGGTCCGTCCTTCTTCAACCACAAACTCCTCCAGGACTATTGCGTTAGCATCCTGCAATTATTCCACTGCGATTAATCCACTACACACTGAAACAAGAACACAACAGTTACATGTTTGCCACAAAGCCACGCACCATTTTACTCGCAGTAAATCAACTTCAATATTCTGATTAGTTTTAAAGGGACAGCTAGCGACTGCAGGCTACAATAACAACTACAACAACCACCACCACCATGAAGGCTGAAAAAAAACTAATTTTGTACACGTTTGGTGAAACAATTTAACCTTGTAAACATGAAAAAATAGAAGTGACTTTGTTTATCCTTAGCACGGGTGGAGGTCTCAAGGTCATGTGATTATGTGAAAAACACAGAAAGTGAAGTTAATTTTGCAAAACAACATGTTTAGAGTTTTTATCACATTAATTTTTTTCTTGTTCATCACTAATACCTGACTCGTCTTTCTGTTTGTGGACTGAGTTTTGGTTTCCATGGTAACTACAATAAAAATAGATAAAATAGTAAAAACGCGATCTGGAAGTTATTGTGACAACATCTAACTTAGTGTCAGATTGAGGTCTGTAATGTGATCCTGTGATTATATTTCCGTTATTACATTATAATCACGTGTGAAATGTTATCATCAGGTACGTGAGCTAAATCTGCACAGGTCTTCATGTGCGATCTGTCTCAGTTTATCCATTTCTCATTCAGTCAAAGAGCCTCAGATCCCTCCATCATCTGTGTGTGTGTGTGTGTGTGTGTGATGGAGATGGAGGAAGTGTGGATTTCATCCCTCTCCCCTCCCCCTTCCCCTCTCCGGCTGCATCTCATTTCAACCGATAAAAGCGCATTAAACACATTTCCCCCCGCTTACGTTACCTTCCTCCGGCTGCTCGCGCTTTTTAATTAACCGAGCTACGGCGTCACGAATCGCTTCCGTGCTCAGGGCAACGGGCTATAAACACGCGCGCACACACACACACACACACACACACACACAGACACAGCAGGTTGGGTGGGCTCAGAAGTCTGCCTTTTTTTTTTTTGTACTTTTAGTACTAATAATAAATTCAGTGATTATCTACAATATTACTGCATCACACTCACACCATGAGAGAGACAGCACAGGAGCGGGAGAGATACAGCTCTAGAGAGAAACACCATAGGTGAGAGAGAGACAATGTAAGTGAGACAGAGAGAGAGAGAGAGAGAGAGAGAGAGAGAGAGAGAGAGAGAGAGAGAGAGAGAACATAGGAGAAAAAGAGAGCACAGGAGAGAAACAACATGATGTCTCTCTCATCTATAAGTGATAGAAGACGAAAAGACAATACAGGACAGAGCACAGGAAAGAGACAGTGCAAAAGAGAGAAAGGGAAAAGAGAGTGAGAGAGAGAGAGCACAGGACAGAGACAACATAGATGAGAGAGACAACATAAGTGATAAAGCGACAGCACAAGAAATACACAGACCAACACAAAAGAGAAAGAGAGACATGACAAAGAGTGAGAAAGAGCAGGAGATAAAGTAACAATGTAGACAGAAATGTAGAAAAAGACAGAAAAGGAGAGAGACTGAAAAACAAGAAAATGACAGGAATGAGAGACAATAGGAATGACAGAGACACACAGAGAGAGATGTAAAGAACAAGACAAATCTAGAGAGAGAGAAGGAAAAAATGAAGTGAGATTAAATGCAGAGAGAGAGAGGCATAAAGGAGGGAAAGTAACGGAAAAGTCGGGAGAACATTAGATAATAAGGAAATTGGAATATAGGGATAAATGTAGAGAGAGGTACAGAAAAGAGAGAGAGGGAGAGATTAAAAAGGTATGAATGTAGTGTTAGAGAAGAAGAGTGAAGCTGTTCTTCTGCGAGAAGTGTTACAGATGTTTCAGGGTCCTGTGGAGAACTGCTTCATACAGCTGAGAGAGAACCTTGACCTGACCCAGACAAAAGTCTTTCAGGAGGGAAAGTAGATAGATAGATAGATAGATAGATAGATAGATAGATAGATAGATAGATAGATAGATAGATAGATAGATAGATAGATAGATAGATAGATAGAAAGCGAGCCCAATCAGTGCTTTAAACACTTTCAGACCTCCAGTCTCTCTCTCTCTCACACACACACACACACAAACACCACTACCATCAACAACAAAAACAGAAACAACAAGTTTAATATAAACCTGAGTCATGTGACAAAGATTAATGACAAACTCAACGAGAGAGAGAGAGCTGGGTCAGATAAACTAAATTCCTCACAAGAGGGGGAAAGAAAAGAAACAGAAACAAGAAAAAAGAGGTGTAATACTAAATAAAATCACTTACCTTCCGAGATCTGTGTGTGTGTGTGTGTGTGTGTGAGAGAGAGAGAGAGAGAGAGAGAGTCCGGTCTCCTGTTAGCAGCTCATGATGGACAGATGATGGAGAAGAGCTCAGGACAGAAGCTCCATCCTCCCACTCTGAAACAGCGATTACACACACAAAAAAAGAAATAAGAATAAACTGCGGGAAGCGAACCGGAAACCCACGGGAGAATAATAAAGAACTATGGCGGCGTGAGCTCGTGCCTGTCTGCTTGCCGCGCGCGCAGCCGTGAATAAAAAGCGGCACAACAGAGAGGAGGTGTGTGTGTGAGAGAGAGAGAGCGAGAGAGAGAGAGAGAGATCGTTGCGCGCGGAGCCGGAGAAGCTGCGATGCGGACACCTACTGATCACCCGCCGTAACTTTCTCTCTCTCACACACACACACACATACTCACACGCGCGCTCTTTAATACACTTTCCTTCTCTTCTCTCTTGCTAGCTTATCACACCTAGTCCTTTAGAGATTATCCTCACGAGACTAGTGTTAATTTTAAACTTCAGCTAGCAGTGGTCAATGTAGTTAAGACCACTCCACTGCATGGAGTTACAGATGGACACTAGTTACTCTGGCTCGGGTCCGAGTACACATGACTCCAAGGTCAGCGAAAGGTAACTGTGACAAAAAAAAACAAAAACAAAAACCCAAACAGGACAATCTCATCCTCTGAAGTACATGTCCAGAGAAGTTACGGTTGGAGGGAAAGCAAGTGGGTCGCGTTTGACATTTCCCCCAAAACATCAATAATATTACACATAGCACAAAGATTAATTTACTTGTACTCCCCCCCCCCCCCTATTTTTGTTAATTTGTGGACTACAAACCAACTAGGTGCATACTGCCACCTACTGTATTGGAGCGTGTAAAAATGCAATTGTAGTCAGGTACAGAACAACATTACTAATATGAAGACTGGAAAGGTGATGCAAATTTATGAAAACATGAATTAGACATGAAATAAAACACATCAAAGCTTTTTTAGATTGTAAAGGTTGAAAATAAATACTACACAGACATAAATATAATGGTTTTGTTTCAAAATGTAAAAAAGAATCCACGAGCATATAGTATTAAACCACAATAACTTTTTTTTTTCCATGAACACAAGAAAGCATTAAGATCTACAGTAGGAAGATTTTGGAGATACAGGAACTGTTTTTATGCATCCAGAAACATTTGAAGACCATTTGTTTCAGGAAGCGTTTAGGAAGCGTAGTTTTTAGGAACCTAGTTATAAGAATATTACCTAATTTAGGAAGCGTAGTTTTTAGGAACCTACAAACATTTTCAAGATCCCAGCAGAGGTGTTTTAAGAGTCTTTTAGGCCTCTCTGACCATAGACAACCAGTATTCATAAAAATTGTCTTGTTTGGACTATGGAGTAATGGAAAAAGTTAATGTGGTCTGATGAGTCCAAATTCAGCCTATTCCAGAGTGATGGGCATATCAATGTATGAAGGAAGCGGATGAAGCTATGCACTCATCATGCATAGTGTCCACTATACAAGCCTCTGGAGGCAGTGTTATGATCTGGAGTTGCTTCAGTTGCTCAGGTCTAGGCTTAGCAATGTTATGTGGCAATAAAATAAAGTCAGCTAATAATCTAAATTTGCAGCATTCAACTAACCAGCATTCACCAAAATGATCTTATAAAAAAAAAATAATAATAAGTTTGTCAACTATCAGTGTCTCTATTGGCCGGGGCCACAAAAAGTTGCCTGCCTTGCATCTCAGGAATCATTTTGTGGAATCTATTAATTCATCAGGTGCTCAAGAACCATTTTTAGTAAATGAAGGTTTTTTTTTTCTTTTTTGAAACCAGGGATTTATAGAAAACTAAGGAACATTTCATGTGAAAGCGGCTGGTCTGCACTGTCTCCTGGGCTCAGCAGATTAATGTGTACAAGGGGGATAGTCCTAAGTCCAGAGAGAGTGCTCATACAGGAGAAAGTACTGCTGAAATGCTCCAGAGGTAGTAGGGAATCTGAAAAGTTACCTTTGGACATGAAAAGTTTTCTGGGATTTAGATTCAGAACCGTTGCTGCTCCTCAAACTACCCTCATCTAAACGTGTTCTACAATGACTTCTTGGATATCAGCCTCAGAATGACAATAACTATTCCATGCAAATCCTGAGGTGCATTTAAAGTCAAGGTGGATGTCCTGAAAGTGAAACGACAGTCTTATCATAATTAAGGAGGTCAGGCAAAAGATACAACTCATAACCTTTGTTAGAAAGTTTTCTCCCAGGAGGATCTGTCTGAAAGAATGGTGCTCATGCTATAAGCTGCCCTCCATCCACTTGTGAGACGCATTAGATGCGTAACTATGCATTTTACTTCGGTGCATCACTATGCAAATATTTATTGATGGGTATAGTAGAAATGTGTGATTTACACTGTGCATTTGCAATTATGCAACTAGTGTGAACACCTGGGGGGCCAATCCCAAAAACCCCTGACCACAATGAGTAAAACATACATTGCCCAATCAAAAAAAAAAAAAAAAAAGCACCACTTCAGAAGGGTCAAATTATGAATGGAGCTATGATTAATGGTGAAAATTATACACATGCATAATGTGATGAGAACAGGATTCAAACTAAATAGATGTGTGTCTATAAGAAACCGCATGTTAGTGAGACTCATCAGGAATAAAAACACTTAAATTTGCTAGAGACCATAAAGATTGGAGCAATGCAAAAATGCAATGTTATGATCTAGGGTCGCTTCAGTTGCTCAGGTCCAGGATCAGCAACATTATGTCACAATAAAATTAAGTCAGCTGTTACTGAATACTATACTATATATTTACTAAATGACCAGGTTATTACATCTGTGGAGTTTTTCTTACTTAGGCAGGCTTATATTTCACATTTAGGCATTTCACAGGCACCCTTATTCAGAGCGACTTACATTTGTATTTCATTACACATGTGAGCAGTTGAGGGCCTTGTTCAAGGGTCCAACAGGGACAACTTGGCAGTTGTGGGATTTGATCCTGGGACCTTCCGAACCATAGTCCAATGCCTTAACTACAGACCCATTATCTTTCACCATGTTCTATAAATCAAAGCCGATGTTTTTATGATTATTTATTTAAATATACCAATTTGCATGGTTATCTCATCTACTGAGACGTCAACAGGGAGCATCACATCTTATTCGTTGAGCCCACTGCTGAAATAGTCCCTGAGCCCATCACTGCCCTTCCAGTTTCTGAGAGTACATGATCACTTTGGTGAAGATCAATCATCATTTTTTGTAAAGTGCACTGTCCTGTTGCCCTGCCAGGTTCTACCATTGGTGCTAAATGGGGAAGGGCTTTTTGATTTGGCTTGTTTATAATCAATAAAACTTCAGGAATTCAGGAACTTTCTGATGTTCCAATGAGCCTTTTTAAAAAGCCAGAAATGTTGATCAAGAATTCAAAAGCTCATTGGGACTCTAGGAACTTTTTCAAGAACCCAGAATCTACATGGTTTGTTATTTCTTTCCTCGTGTACCTCAGTAAAATCTTCTCTTATTATATATATATTATCTATCTAGAGAGAGAAAGTAAAAGAGACAGACATAAAGACTAGGTC
Organism: Clarias magur; assembly: GCA_013621035.1. Lineage (NCBI taxonomy): Eukaryota > Metazoa > Chordata > Actinopteri > Siluriformes > Clariidae > Clarias > Clarias magur. The sequence goes on along the minus strand of QNUK01000504.1, from coordinate 293,400 downwards.
GCCAGATGGGATAGAGACAGTTTAAGGTGAATCAATCCTGGGCTGTTTATTTAAAAGCATGCCTCATTTCGTTTTTCTGTTCTACTCACACACCTAGCACATTAGCTGTTAGCTCATCCACACCTTCTCTGTCTGGGTCTGTCGTATTGCAATAATTAGTCAGTGTGTACACACACTTTCTGCCAAAAAGTCAGTGTGTACACACTTTCTTGCTCTCTATCTCTATCTCTCTCTCTCTTTCTCTGTTGATATATTTCATTAAAAAAAACTGAAATGTGGTGAAAAAGTTTGGAGCCATGATATATTTTTACCTTTAAAACTCATTCATATAGAAGACTTTAATAATAGTCATCATTTTTGGAAAATTAAAAGTCATACATTCAATGTTAACCAGGGGAAACGGAAAACTGGGCAAGTCAAGTGTAAGCTAGCTAGTGACTGATGCTAACAATGTTAGGGAGCGTTCCCATGTTCTGTTACTCCACAATTATCCTATTATTATTTGAGACAAATGTCAAGATAAAATATTTCCTGAATGTTATCCAGTTTATTTTATTGGAAGAAGACTTTTGTAAACACCACAAAATTAATATTTATCATTTTATGTTGCATTGATACCTCAAGGAAGAATTTCCTCAAACAAAATAGAAAGCTTTAAAATAGAGAGTATTTTAGATTTGTTTTACGTGCTATATAGATCCTGGGAGCATAGGGCTCTGGAAACAATTAGTCATGTTCAAAAGTTAGTTCCCAATCTCAATACCTAAGTCTATGATTTTGTGAAAAACATAAGTAAAACATCTGATTGTGGCATGTTTCATTATTAGGCAAATACAACTTCAGACCAACAACATATAACTTATTTCACCATGCTATTATATGTGAAGCCAAAATGGGAAAAAAAACTCAGATTAAAGAATTAACAGAGCTTACACTATTAATGGGTCTTTTATCTTTAGTGCCGGTGTTAATAAAAACCAAAGAAGACACACAAACAGACAATGAACCAATGCCAAACATGTACTATACAAAAAATAAACCCTAGAGTGCACCAAATACAAATATTTTCTTTGTGTACTGTAGATGGATGTATGGAATGTCTAAATTCAGAAATATTGTATTTGTGTGTGTGGGGGGGTGCGGGAGAAATTAATCTGGCTCACCTGTTCCAGTTAATCAGTCCCAGAGCACGATAATTGAGAATGGGTTATTCTGTAAAGCTGTCACGTTGGTGAATAATCCTAATGTCCGAAACATCCTCAGGAAGACGGACTTAACAACAACTCAAAAAATGGCATCCAAACCAGTGTGCTATAACACCATCAAGTGTTGTCCTCTCCCTGGCATCCTCCTGCGTTCCCTTTAAACGAGGTCAGCTGACGTCGCTGCATCATGGAGATTTGGAGGCGCAGTCTTGCATTAGATATTGGGGGACCACTAGCTGGTATTTCTGTGTATTAGGGCACACTGTGATATAACACCCCCTGGTGGTATTCAAAGGAGATCTTCTGGTCTTTTGCCTTCCTAGGGCGATCTCCAGTGAGCAAGTGAGCGATCGTACTTGTCGTTCTGTTGAACTATAAATCATTGGGTATGTTGGAGGAAAACTTGGTGTTTGAAATAACTGTACTGACAGTTACAGGGTGCTGTACTGACTTTCAGAGGCAGATGTTCTTGGGACAGGGCATCAGGCCCAAGGTTGAAACAGCTTTTTCTATGGCGAACCAAGAAGTTGAACTGCTGCAGCCTCAGCGTCCATCGAGTGAGTCTTGAGCTTGTTTTGGAACAGTTAAAGACCCATGACAGGGCGACATGATCAGTGAAGACATCGAATGGCCTGGATTCGAGGTAATATCTTGATTTTTTTTTGGGAACCAGTGTTGATGGTGCAGCTGTTGGACATGAATTGCCCAGGTCTCACTAGCTGATGCCTATCTGTCAGAAAACTGGTGATCTACTGACAGACAGAACTAGAAACTGAGAGCTGGGTTAGTTAGTTTGGGTTGAGCTGGGTTAGTGCTGGGATCATTGTATTGAAAGTCAAACTGAAATCCACAAACAAGATCCTTACGTAATTCCCTGATTTGTCCAGATGTTGCAGGATGCTCTTGCTCCCCTAAGAAATCTGTAGGGGGTCCAGTAAGGATCCACTAATGTCCGTCAGATAAGCCAATACCAGCCTTTAAATCACTTCATGGCCACAGATGTTAGGGCAACAGGTCTGTAGTCATTAAGTCATGTGATTTTGAGTTTCTTTGGAATGGGGATGATTTGGAGAATTTGAAGCAGGAAGGGCTCCTGTGATTTGTTGAAGATCTATGTGAAGATGGGGGCTAGCTGGTCAGCACAGAATTTTAGACAGGCTGGTGTAACACCATCTGGGCATGGAGATTTCCTTCTCTCCTGTTTCTGTAATATCTGATAAACATACTTTAACAGGCCTGAAGTGCAGAAGGGGGGGGGGGGGTTCCAGAGGTGTTCATGGTTGTGTAGAGAGATGTTCAGGACTGTGTGTGTGTGTGTGTGTGTGTGTGTGTGTGTGTGTGTGTGTGTGTGTGTGTGTGTGTGAAAATAGAAGTTTCTACTGTAGAACCCATGCAGGTCATCACCCAGTTGTTGATTCGCTACAGAGTTGGGGGATGACATCTTGTAGTTAGTCAGGCCTTTCCACACTAAAGTACTTTTGATTTCCAGCTGTTCAGAGTAGCTCCTCTTAGCTACTCTGTTCTCCTTTGTTATTAAGTCCCTGGACTGGCTGTACAAAATCCTGTGAACCATGGTTTGTCGTTGTTCAAAATCACCCCAGTAAGTACAATTGAAACAGGTCTGTAACTCCTGCTTTGCTTAACTAATTCATTTCTTTCGGCTTTACTATAGGTTTAGCAGATTTAAGTTTTGGCTGTAGGTCAGGAGAAGATGAACCAGGCAGTGGTCAGAAAGTCCTCAACTTTCTCTGGGGATTGAGCGATATGAACTCTTCATTGTGGGTTAGCAGTAGTCCAAAATATTTTGTGTCTGGGTGGGCATGTCACGTGTGAGGTTTTAAAGTCACAGAGTTGTTGCTCCGTGTCTATGATCTGTTCAGCACTCTGTTCCCACACATGTGGAGGGATGTAAACACTTACCAGAATAAATAAGGAAAACTCCTGCAGCAAATAAAAAGCCTTACATTTGATAAAGAGAACTTCTAGATTGGGACAGCACATCTTCTTCATCGCTGTTACATGTGTATACCACACCATCTTAAATTAATTTAAAAGCATGTCTTGCCGCCTCGTGATTTCCCCGCTGATTCATGATCATGATCTGCTCTGAACAGCTGGAGGCCCATCAGATGTAACATGTTGTGCAGAATGTTTTCATTCAGGAAGGTTTCCATGAAAACAGAGCAGCAGAGTTTGAAAAGTCCCTATTTATCTGGGAGAGCAGAAGTAGTTCATAGATTTTGTTGGGTTGAGAATTGAGAGTCACCAGATGGATACTAGGCAGTGCAGTTCTTATGCCACATTGTCAGACTTTAACAAGCGCGCCGGCTCTCTTTCCACATGTGCGCATCTTAAACCATTTGAAAAGGGCCGTTCTCCCATTACAATGTTACATCTGCCTACATATACAGTACAAACTACATCCCAGGTAGCACTACTTTGTTGGCCCAACATCAGCAATATTTTGGTAACCTTTTGTCAGTGCTCTGACATCGGCCCAACATTGGGCCAACAGCAGTGCATTCTGTATGTTGAGCCCATCTTGGCATCATTGGTTGGCCCAGCTCCATTTTGCCCGTTAGCCCACTGATGGCCTATTCGTGGGTCCAAAGATAGGTTGGCCCAACGTTGGTTCAATTTAATAATGGCAAGTTTGAAAATTGGAAATTAAATTATATTGCTTTAGTTTTGTACAGTAGGCTGTCTCAATGAAGCCCTCACATCAGGAGCTCATATGAGGGTTTGTTACCTATCTAGTACATAAATATAATTGAAAGAACTATATACAGTAGGTAGTCAAGGGAATGTCTATTACCGCCACGCTCTCTGTCTCGGCCAAACGGCAACGGCCAAAATAAATCAGTCGCATTTTGTGTCATTCATGAAACGACCAGTGGCGCAAAGTGACATTTTAATTCTGTTTTTAAATATGATTTGAGCTTAAGTCATAAAAAAGTCATATGTTGTATCGAAGAAATACTAGTGATGGTAATTTCCACATCAAAGTACTTTATACAACAAGCATGGAAAATCAGTAACAGATATATTGACATTTATATATAATGAGTTTTTTTTTTAATGGTTAAATGTGGTTTAGACAGACCAGAAGTTCACTACTGTAGCTAACAATTTTATTTATATGAATAATTAACTGTTATATACCCTCTATTTGTATCAGTTTATTGTTATTATTCAAAAAATGTTACATTTAAAGACATCAGACTTTAAATATAGAAATAACTGTTTCTCCAAACAGCCTGGAAAATGTTCAAAATATTACTGTTATTGTGTCACAAAGTGTAGTTTTAAGAGTTGTTTAAGCAAGAATGCATGTGTGAACAGCTCAAAAGCTCCATTGTTATTAAAGATAGCGTCTATTTAGAAAAAAATGCCCCAAAGTTTTCAGAGATTTTGCATGCCCATGTACATGCCTCATGTACCCCACCCAACGCAGCTTCACCGCGGAAAGAATTTCTGCAAACTGCAGCTGGCTGTGATGTCTCTGTAATTGTTAAAACAGTGAAGGTATTTTATTTTGGGTATTTCTAATCTTCTTTGGTATAATACCAATATATACTAATATAGTATAATATATTGCGGCTGTGTGATGCACCCTGTACTCTGCATTCCAAACTCTTTGGTGGAGGCTGTTGATGTTTATTTTAAAGTTTTTTTTTTTTTTTATCTTTGATGTTACCTACGCAAAGCAGTGTCTTCCCATCTGGGAGTTTCTCCAGCATACTGTTTTTGTCATGTCAGATTGATGGACATGAGTCCTCATCTGTTAAATTTTTTTAATTTTTTCAGCCCACATTTAATCAATAATATAAAAAAAAACTGATTGTTCTTGTTCTTAAATTTATTTTGAAGTAAATTAAATAATAAAAGTTAAAATAATAAAATAAATAGTTTAATGGTTTAAATAGTTAATATAAATAGCAAAATCAGCGCTTTTCGAGAGCGTGGAGGAATTTTGTTGTACTAAATAATATTTATGCAGTATAATCAGGACCTCTTATTCCTATTTATTGTAGGTTGTTGTTGTTTTAGTGTTACTGTGTGTGCTTTACAATGTTAGGCAACATTCAGATGCAAATAATTCCCCCCTCCCCAGGTGTGAATCAGCTGTTCTCACTTATACATTCAGAGAAACTATAATGCACCCATCCACCACTTTAAGACCGTCTTGGATCTGAGGTCTTTCTGAAGAGCTGCAGTGCTTCAGGCATCTTTTTAAATTTGTGTAAATTTCAAATCTTCTGGTTTCTAGATTCTAAAATTGACATTGTTAATGTTTTTAGTCCATGGAATGGAAGAAATTGTGATTTTCCTCATCATAACCTGCATTGTATTTTTTAATCACTCTACACATAATACTTTTCTTTGGTATTTTTATAGAATGTTTTAATTTTAGATTTTACTAAAAAAAATAAAATTATTATAAAATAAAATAGCATAAAAAATCATGGGTTCTTTATTGAGCGATTAAAAATAATGCAAGGCATGTTATGATAAGGAAACTTTCCACATCCCTTCCATTCCAGTGGTTAAAAAATGGTAACAATGTCAATTTTGGAATCCGCAGAAGCTCAGTGGTCCGCTCTCAATAATCTTTGTATGATAAAATGACTCGTGGTATGAATCCAAACGAAACGCTTCAGTTTCAAATAATCATTCAACGCTGAACACAAACAGGAAAAAAGCATTATAATAATTTCCATAATAATAATAATCAAAAAACACATACACAAAAAGCACAATGCATGTCTGTGAATGGCTGAAATGTGGTTGTGAATAAGCCTTTTAGCGAATGTAAAATGTTCGCGTGAACCCGCGGCGCGCGTGTGCGCTCTTTCATTTTTCATTTTTGATCAAAAGGCAGATGAATGCGCACCCCATTCAGCCCCAGAAATACAACAAACACAAATTTATAATTTAAATAAGCACTGTGCGATGTGAGCTGCTTTATTTCAGTCATAATATACTAACATATTTTTGCTGTGTAGTGGACTGCGCACAGCATCTTGCGGACGAGCCATTTTCTGAATATGCTGTTCTAACGGGGTGGGGCTAAGAAAGTGAAGTGAAGTGAAGGGGCTATGAAGGTGACCATGTCATCTCATCGTCTCCGCAGCAGTGTATGCGCTAATAATTCACATTTCATATGATACAAAATCTGCAATTTGTTTTCCATTAGTTTATATAAAAGCAGACATTTCGCTTTCTATAAGTATACTGTATAGTTTTCACATCTGTGAGGCAAGCATACACTGAGTTAAATTTGATGCAAATAAGAAACGCCTATATTTAATATAAATTCTAAATTTGTACTGTAATTTTAGTACTGTGATTGTAAATTCGTTTAATGTTTCAATTGTATTTTATATTAATTTCAGGTAATAAATCTACTACACGTTTAAAGAACACAAAATATAAGATGAAAAAAAAAACCTACACTCGCAGCTTTTCTACTTACACATGATAAAATCTAAAGGTTCACTGTGTTAACGTTTACTTTGCTTAAATGCGATCCTAATAAGATTTAATCTAATTTAAATAAAAAAATTGTACTGTAATTTTAGTACTGTGATTAGGAATTCATTAACTAAAATGTTTCACTTGATTTATTTGCTACTACGTGCAGCTTTAAAGGAACTGAGTCTCATTAATCCTTGAGCGAATGAACTAAGGCCTGAGGCGTCAGTCTATAGTTATATAGCGCCACTCATCGGTAAAAGCCAAAATAAATGCTGCTGCCGTGAGGCGTGGCGGTAAAACTAGAAAACCGCTTGAGTGCCATCCGTATCTAACTTAGTGGATGTTTTTGTAAATGATAAATGTTAAATTAATTGTGCTTTGTGCTCAACTGTGAACACTGTCAACAGGTCACTAGATGTGCTAATCATTAGGGAGGAACCTAAAACCCACACAGAGGCCAGGTACTGCTGATAAGGTCCTGAAGCCAAGCTAAACACAACGCAAAGTTTTGTTACTATTTTCTCCTAACTACAGGTGGTTGATATTCCTCCAAATGAGATGTAAATACCCTTGAGTAATACACAAGTGTGTTGAGAATCTGTAGTGGTAATTTTAAAAGCATGTAGTTGGTAGTTTTGCTGTAATGTCGTGAGAAATATGTTTAGCTATGCACTATTATGCTAGGCTAATCAACCTGTTTCCAGTGAATACAGTAGCATACAGAGCCATAGTGAGGTTACAACCATAGTGATTGTTCCATAGTAAATACCAAAAACATTAAAGGTCTAATATACAGTACAAATTGTTTTGCAGATGCAGAGCCACCTGATATAAAAGACAGTCTGAGATTTATTTTCATCCACCTTACTGAGAGAAAAAGTGGTTGTACTAGGTGTTTATTTTGTAGTTTATCATCATAATGGTTACATGAGCACAATTAAAATTAATAAATAAATTTCTGAAAAATATTTTCTTATTATTGCAGATGAAAAGAGTTTAATTTCCAATTTCCAACTTAGCCATTATCTACTGAACCAACGTTGTGCCAACATTGGGCCAACCTATCTTTGGCATCACCAATGGGCCAACATTGGGGTAATGGACAAAATGACATTGGGCCAACCACTGATGCCAACATTGGCCCAATACATGCACTGCCTTTGACCCAACGTTGGCCCTTCAGCAGTGCGCTATGTGGGTCTAATATTTAATTTCCAATTTCCAACTTTTCCTACTGAACCAACGGTGTGCCAACATTGGGCCAAACTTGTAATTATCTACTAACCAACATTGTGCCAATGTTGGACCAACCTATCTTTGGCCCCACCAATGAGCCAACGTTGGACAAAATGACATTGGGCCAACCACTGATGCCAACAGTGGCCCAACGTATGCATTGCCATTGGCCCAGCTTTGGCTCTTTAGCAGTGTGAACATGGCTAAATTTTCCCATTGTAACACAGTACTTCTAGTAATGATGCCTAAGACTCCACATAAACACTACATATGCAATTTAAATCACATAGAGTCACTATTGCTGGCTAAATATAAATACTTATGCATTCATAGGCTGGATTTACCAAGATGTTTCCTATGCTGTGGTTTAGCGCCATCTCCCACAGCTAACTAGATATTACTTTCTCTGCTTTTATGCAAGGAATTATTTCTCTCAAATTCTGTTGATGCAGACAAGACCAAGGTCTGAGATGGATCATTATAGAGTTTGAACAGCGGCAATCCTGTTCTTGCTGTTGTGGAACTGTGACATTATCATCTGCAGGATGGGAGAGCTCTATTAGGTTAAAATGCTTGGATAATTAGGGAATTTTGCAAAACAGTTATGAAAATACCATTAATGAAAGCATGGCAAAAGATTTGGTGATGATCATGATAAGAGTATGATATTACCAGACATGTGAGTTGGTGAAGAAAGAGGTGTGTGTGTTTGTGTGTGTCGTCTAGTGGGCTGTACTTCAGTGATATAATGAGAAGACTCTGCCTCCTTTTTTTCCAGCGGAGCAGCAATTAATTGCGAGGGCGATGATGACGGGTCATTACCACTTGGTTCCTCCAGGAGCGCCGCGGGGCGCAGCGGACACACACACACACTCCCTTTGTGAGGCGAGGATGGCTTCTGCGTTTCAATTAGCAGATGGAAATTGCACTTCCGACTCCCCGCTTGGCCCTCCTCCTCTTTGCCTTGAATTTTCAGTGCATGTAAACCTCCTGACATCTAGGGATTATAGCAGCTCTGCTCCTTATTAATGTGACTTTAACCTCCACTGCCATCTTCACGGATTTATTGCAGCTTGTGTGGATGATAATGCATATCAATACTGCGCGCAATATTGTAGACCAGATCCAGGGCTGATCTCTTTATGCTGAGGACTTTTAAACTAAATGACTTATATTTATAATGTTCAAAGGAAACTTTTTTTATAGGACAACAATAATACCATATGTCAAATAAGTATTAGAATTTAATGTATGCTGTTATGATGTAATACAGACGTAAATTTACAAAATGTTAATGTGAAAAAATGTTTAATTTGAATTTATTCTAATTTATCTGATCTCCAGTGTCTGATTTTGCTTTATTTTTTAAATAAATTAAGTGAGGAATATACCATATTAATCTCGTCCTCATTATAAGACGATAATGGTCCAGAATCAGCCTATTTATGCTTTTCACTAGCTTTCTTTCCTGTTTCCATCACATTATACAGCCCTGAGATCTGCTCTGGTTTTCTTTGTGCTGAATTTCACCTCAGTTGCATCCCAATCCAGTAGACACATTGCCCCCTTGTGGCCAAATATAAATTATAGTATAAATACTGTGTGGCGGCGTTAAAAAAAAGTATAAAATAAATGCAATATAATAAAAATAGTGTAAGAAATAATACAGTGTGCACGAAAAATGTTTAAAAAGGTTAACAGTATGTTCATTAATATAAAATGTAAACTAGAGGAAAGGCTTTGTAAATTGGTTTATGTAGTGTCTGAAATAGTGTAAAATAAAACTTAAAAGTAATCTAAAATAATGCCAGTAGTATTAAACTAATATAAAATATAAATTATGTGTAATGTAATAAAAATTGAATGTAAGTGGTGTATGGAAATACTTGGTATTTTTTTTATGTATTGTGTGAAATAATGTAAAATAGTACATACATGCAAAATGTATAGATACATGCAATTACATTTTAAATTTTTCTTATGCAGATACATTTTACATACATGCAAAATAGTGTTGCTAAAACAATGTGAAAAAGTACACGTAAGGGACCACCCCTAGAGGGCACTGTGTGCAAGTTTGTGTTTGTTTGTAGTTTTGTTAGTTGACTCAGTTTCCCAGAAGGCACCTTGGTCAGGTGATGACGGAGCTCACCTGAACCGAGGTAGCTCGTTAAAAGTGTTATAAATAGCTGGCTGTTCTGGGAAACTGGGTCGAGCATTGATCCTGTCAAGTGGCATGTGTTTTGTTTTGTTGTGTTGTATTTAACTTGTTTATATGGGCTCTGAATTGTTCTGTTAGCTGTCTGATGTGTCTGTTTAAATGTACCTGTTAGTTCCTGTGAATTTGTGAGTACTGTGCCGTGTGCTTCTTGTGTTTCCCCTTGTCTTGTGTCTGTAGTGTCTCTCCCTTGTTCCTAGTGTTCCCACCTAGCCTCCAGTTTGTTCCTCAAGCCTCCAGTATGCTCCCCTTAGCCGCTAGTGTCTCCCCTTAGCCGCTAGTGTCTCGCCTCTAGCGTCCCGCCTCTCGCCTCCAGTCTCTTGAGTTTGCCCTGTCTCGAGGCTCATCCCTGTCTCTTGAGTCTCCCCACCTCCTAGCCTTGGTGGCAGCTCTTAGCCTTCGTTGCTAAAAGTCCGAGTATGCTTAAAGAGTCCGAGTATGCTTAAAGAGACTGTGAGGACTACAAGACCCATGTGTTCCCGAAAAGAGCCCTATGTGTATGTTGGTTTGTTTTTTGGTTCATCATTAAAGACTATTTATGTTGAAACAACCCCTCTGCGCCTATGCCTGCCCTCTATGCCCACGGCGACTACATCCGCCCAAATTGCTAGTAATACCAGTTCGCGACAGTACACAAGAATGTGTTAATACATTTACATTCATTTCTCTCTCTCTCTTTCTCTCTCTCTCTCTCTCAATATATCTCACAAAATACGAATAGTATCATGTTTATTGTTTGGTCCAAGAGATATCCCAGATAGTACACCACTGAAGGGCCAACTTTGGGCCAATGGCAGTGCATATTTTGCTCCAATGTTGGCATCAGTGTTTGGCCCAATGTCATTTTGTCCGGTAGCCCAAACCATTGGTGGGTTCAGTAGATAATGACAAGGTTGGCCCAATATTGGTTCAGTAGATAATGGCAGAGTTGACCAAATGTTGGCACAATATTGTTTCAGTACATTCACCACCAGCTTGGTCACTGTAGCTCATCTTCATCATCAACATTACAGCATCTTTGGAGAACTGTGACTAGTCTGTGTAAATACATCAATAATTTGAGCATTGTACATTAAAATGTAGTTCAAAATATGTTATTCGAAATGTACTTTTTCAGCCAGCAAAATGATGGGAAAAACAAACACTTTTCACATATGGCTCAACTCAGTTCAACAACAGTTTTACAGCACACATTCTTCTCCAGATAAAACAAAGTAAATACAGCAATTTAAACAGTAATTAATCTAGCAAAATTGTCAAATGTTTCCCATTTAGATATAATTACCTTGTGGAACCCTTGTGGAACCTGGATTGTTAGCATAATTCATTCCGGAAGTATGCTTGTATATCAAACCACTCTTTTATCAAAGCGAATTTAGAAATAATGTAGCAAATTTAGAAATAATGGAAGCTCTGATGATTTATTCCATAATCCAAAAACACAAATTAACCTGCACTTTAGAAGAATTGTGGCTGTAGTGATTGGGACCAGAGAGAGGAGAGGAGGATGAATAGTGTGTGTGTGTGGGGGGGTATTACCTACAATGTAGCGCAAATTCTGTGGCCTGAGAGAGAGAGATAAGAACCATTAGCTCAGTTTTGATCACGTGATGCTCTGCATCAAAACAAGACGCGCATGTGTGTCACATGATACAGTGATAGATATGATACTGTGAATTTCATAAGAGTTTTTGCTCATCTTGTGGAATGCTCGCAAACCGGGTTACTCGCAATCCGAAGTTCCACTGAATACTACCAGTAATATTGTAAAAAGTCTTTTGGCAGCATACAACGTGTTTATGTTCAACACACACTAGTGTGCATGAGCGATAATAGGCAAGATGTTTCTCTGTGTCATTCTCTCAATGGATTGCATTTTCTTACAAATTATTTAGTCATCATGGATCACTAAATATTCCTAGTCCTATAGCCAATATTTAGGAAACATAATTATACTCACAAATAGCTAGCAATTTTATAAAAAAAAAAAAAAAAAAGCAATGTCTGTCTTTGTAAACAATGTTCACACATGGAAAGTAGAGATGCTTCCTGACATGCGCACACATACTCACAGCATTGGCCAGCCAGTAGACCGAACACCAAGAAGTGTCACCACCTATCAGCGAGAATAAGAGTAACACAGGCAATATTGTTGTGTCAATGAGTTAGATATACACTGTAAAAAATAAACCGTAAATTTTACAGGTTGGTTGTATGGGATTGCACTCATTATACAGTATATTTTACGAATTTTAATAGTTTTTTTTAAGCGTTTTATATAAATTCTCATATAATGTTTATTTTGTGGCACAGTTATTTTGCAGGGGTTTGGCATGTAATACAAAAATGTTGACGTTAAATAAATATTGTTTATGGTGGAAAAATAATTTTTATTTGATAATAAAATTTGTTTGGTCTATTCTGTCATTTGTTAATCATAAACCTATGAATTTATGGTCTAAATTTTGATGGAGATTATGTAGGGGGGCAATCCGTGATGGGGGGGCATAGCGCATAAGACCGGAAGCCCCGCCCCTTCGCACACCTGCAGAAGGGGAGACCGCCTACCTAGTGAGCGAGGAGTGATATAAGTTTTAGGCGCACGCCTATCACAGGTGCACGCTGTGACAATTTGTAATGAGACATGTAATGTAAAGAGAGCAATTCAGTGAAACAACCTTCCAATGAAAAATAGTTTTTACCAAAGTTTTTTTTACTATACAATAATAACACAGATGTCAACATCTGGTGGTTCGAATAATTCCATGTCTCTCTTCAAGTTTCAAGTGAAAGTTTTAAAATTTGTTTTATTTTAAGTGCATGATTTATCATAGTCAGGTAAGTGCCATTTTTAGGAATGTCACATACATAATGGTACATATTTCTCATGAATGCGCACTAGAAAATTTAAATGAAGTAAGTATTTTAGGTTTTGTGAAAAGGCATCCCTTCATTATTTTGGTATAGCTGTTTAATGGTTCTGGTTGTACATTTTAATTAAAAGAAATCCTAAAAAATATTCTGTCTGAGAGTTTATATGTTACATCCATAATGCACAATGTCATATCCATAATGCTTGAATTGACGAAGACAAAATAATGTTTTCCTTTTTATCACTGTAAATTCTACAGTTATCACAAGTTTTGTGAAATACTGTTTTATCTTGTAGCATTTATACAGTATTTTACTGTTAAATTTATGGATATTTTTTTACAGTGTGTAGTTCTTTCAATTTTATTTATGTACTAAATTGGTTACCAACCCTCATATGAGCTCCTGATGTGATAGCATCATATGCCTCCATCAATTGAGCCTGCTGCACAAAGCTAAAGCAATATTATTTACTTTTCAATTTTCCAATTGCCAACCTTGCCATTAACTTGTGTGCCAATGTTGGTCCAACCTTGTGATTATCTACTGAACCAACGTTGGAACAAAATGAATGTTGGCATCTGAACTATTTGTCTTCACTAATCAAAAAGACTACAGGATCACATCTAATCATCAGCGAGAGTTTGAACTACAGAGCATGCGATACTTTTGGGTAGCTCGCACATGCGCGGTACAGTTCTCGTTCATTCAGAGCTGTTCGCACTGCTCAAAATGACAGCGCATAAATGCCAAGACACAGTAATGGTTTGTGAATGTCGGTATTGAGATAGGGTGGAGTACCATAAGTACAGGGTGGAGTACCATAGACTTTATTATTGACAAAACAGTACATATTCGCGATATATTAGAATTAAACTATAATGACATTTTAAAGCTCAGTCAAGAAAACTTGCCCAGTTGGAACACCTAGAAGAGGTGTGTGTTGCGGAGGAGGAATGAACCCAAACCTGAGCCGTGTTCCTGTCACATCATTCAGTTCAGTGTTAACTTTTATAAATTTTACAGCATGAAATATTAGATAGATTTTTATGTTATCTAACTAGTTATTGTAGTGTATCACTTTGTTGTGTGAGTAAACTGGGTTGTTTTTAACCCAGCTGCTGAATAAATATTGGACCAACTACATTCTGGGTTAATTTAACCCAGCAAAATGGGTTATTTATTTAACCCAGCAAGATGGGTAAAATATTCAATCCAAATGCTAGGTCATATTTAACTATAATGCTGGGTTAATTCTACCTCTCAAATAGGTTATTATTATTTTTATGTTTTACATGTCTATGGCTAAAACAATTTAAACAGTTAAATTACTTTGATATACTGGTCTATTACAAAAAAAAAACTCTTTGGTTTTGCAAACCATACATGTATGCAATAAACAACACCCAATTAATTGTACAAATCATAGAAAAAATATTTATATTTACTTTTGAAAAGCACAAGATCAGATAATACAAAACAAGTTCAACAGCGACATCATGATACTATTACTCAGAAGCACTAATGCCTGAGAGCAGTGCTGGTCATTATCTCCCAACATCGGGATGTAGGGGTACGACCTCGACACTTCAGCCTGCTGGACATATTCGTTCGTTCGGAGTGTTCGTTCCAACCTTAGAAAGAAAGAAATTAAAGAAAGTAAAAATTATTGTCATTTTTATTTTATTGTCATTTTTATTGTCATTTGTCAACTATTGTCAGATAAACTAGCATGCTATAGCACAGACCAGGCTGAAAGTTTGAGTGTAACATTAACACAGTAATAGTAATAAATGTTACATACAGTGAACAAATTCAGTCATAGGTGAGTTAAAGTGTGTATACAGACCTCATATTTAACATTTAAATTTCCTCTTAAATGCATGAGGTGGAAGACCAAAACAGACACGAAGCTGACACAGCCACTGAATACACTGTGAATTTCGGGGGAGGGTCGGTCGTGTCTGTGATGTTAGCTGTTACTAGCTAACCCAACTCCAACAAAAAAACTCCTACAAAAAAAGTACCCAATTCACTGTAAATAACCCAGAACAATTACCCAACAGAGGCAACCCAACGTTTGCGTAGTAAAAACAACCCAGTGTGTATTCATCATTCAGGTTTGTTGATCGTGGAGAGACTTTTTGCTTTACTTCATAGGAACCCCTTATACTGTATCTGTGTTTCCTTCTGGCTCTTTAGCTGTTCTCAAAGGATATGTGTCTGCAACCGCTCAATAGTTCAGGAAAAAAAATCCTACAGTTTTGTACCTAAGCCTTCAATAACGAAACTTGACTCCATATTAACTTAAACATCTCTTCTGTTTTACTAAACTTCCAGCCACCTAACACATGTTATGACTGCAAAACAATTCCTGGGTTCCCTGTTGAGTCTCAGGGTTTCTTCCTCTTGCCATCTCAGGGAGTTTTTCCTTGCCACTGTTGCCCTCAGCTTGTTCATCAGGGACAATAAGATAATTTTGGTTTAGACATATTTCTCCCACATTTCATACACATTTCCCCAATTTTCTTTTGAGTCTGTAAAGCTGCTTTGCAATAATGACTATTGTTTAAAGTGTTATATAAATAAAATCAAATGTAATTGAAAATATCACATACAGGTGCATCGCAATAAATTAGAATATGATCGAAAAGTAGATTTATTTCAGTAATTTAATGTAAAAAGTGAAACTTATACAGATTCATTATACTCAGACTGATTTTTTTTTTTTAAAAGCTTTGGAATAGCCTTCCAGACAACGTTCAGAGTTCAGACATAGTTTCCCAGTTTAAAAGTAGACTCAAAACGCTCCTCATGCTCCAGTACATCTATCCTGAATGGCAACTACTCTAATTCTTCCCACCTGCTCATTATTTTTCTACCCATCCCGAGGCATCTGGAGATTGTGCCAGCTTCAGTAGAAAAAGGCCAACTCTGCGATCAGAGGACCACCTCCAGCTGGATTCTGCTTCATGATGGTTTGAAACTACACATGCTGCTCCTATGTTTCCAGTGATCCAGACACCCTCTGCCAACTGCATCTGTCTACTCATCCCTGTGCTGAACTGGACTTCATTTTAATTTAAATAACTTCTGTTATATTGAACTTTCAGCTGCATAACACACATGATGTTATATAATTCCTGTAATCCGTTATCACCCAAATGAGGATAGGTTCCCTGTTGAGTCTGGTTCCTCTTAAGGTTTTTTCCTGTTGCCATCCCAGGGAGGTTTTCCTTTCCACTGTCGTAGTCACCCTTGGCTTGCTCATCACGGACATTTCATTATTATCTAGACACATGTTTCTCACTCATACACATTTAACTAACTGTAGCTTGTTTACTGAGGATGCAGTACAACCACCTAGTACTGCATTACTGCATTACGTCCAGGTCTTTCACTGTCGAGCTGGTAGTAATAGTACATTCTTGTGATGTAGTGCAAGCTGAAGTGTGAGAGCATTTGTGTACTGGTTTTTGGACCAATAAGTAATATTTCTGTCTTGTCTGAATTTAGTAAGAGAACATTATCGATCACCCAGTCTTTTATATCTTGGACACTCTCAGTTAATCTAGACAACTTGGACATTTAATCTGGTTTCGATCAGATGTAAAACTGGGTATCATCAGCATAGAAGTGGAAACTAATCCTATGTCTTCTAATGAGGTTACCCAAGGGAAGCATGTATATGTAGATCAGCAGAGGTCCTAAAACTCGGCCTTGTGGGACCCCTTATTTTACTGGCATTACAAACCATTCTAAACCATTTTAATGCCTGTACCTGAAATTTTGTAAGCCATCTATAAGAATATTATGATTTATAGTGTCGAATGCAGTACAAAGATCAAGAAAGATGAGTATTGAGATGCAGCCTTGGGTTGAAGCTAAAAACAAGTCATTTGTAACTAGCGCAGTTTCTGTACTATGATGGGGCCTGAAACCTGACTAAAATTCTTCAAAGATATCGTTTTCCAGTAAGAATGTGCATATTTGAGCTGACATAGTTTTTATATAAATGTAAGGTTTGAAATCATTCTGTAATTGGTTATTTCATTACAGTCTAGGTTAGGTTTTTTTAAGAAGAGACCTAATAACTGCCAACTTGAGAGATTTAGGGACGTGACCTAAATATAGTGAAGATTTTATAATGTTTAGAAGTGGTTCTCCAACTGTACTGTATGTATCACTTTTGCATGTCAGTGTGTGTAACATTAAGGATGAGCACTTCGAAGGAGTTCAGCCTGAGTCCTGTTTTCTGGGTAATAGTGAGTTAATTTTTATAGATAGTTACAACACCACATCCATGACCAGTTTGATGGGGCTCATGCTTATATAAATATCCTGATGGTGTAGACTCATTCAGAAAGCAAAGAAAATAATCTGAGATAATTTCATTAAAAATAAGTGGTTTAGGTGCAAGGGATATAATGTTGAGAAGCCCAAATTTTAAAAATAGATTTTGTTTACATATTTTCCCATTTTTCTGGTTTTATGGTTATTAGATTATTTTGAGAGCTTTTAGCTAAATTTATTCTTTGTTCTAACTATTTGGGGAACAGACACAGTTTCTTTGAGAAATGCTATGTGTGCACTTGTATCAGTGTGGTGAGTTGTAACATGGTTACTATAATTTAAATCTAAGGTATGACTTACCGCCAGTCAGATGGGGCGTAGTGTCCTAGAAATATTGTCCGAGAGGACTGCTGCTGCAACTCTGCTAGGGTGCAGGCCATCAGTGTGGTAGAGCCTAGGACACTCCCAGAAAACATTCCAGTTATCAACAAATGGTAATTTCTCTTGTTGACACCAAGGTTGTAACCATTAATTAAAGACGAATAGTCTACTGAACCTTTCAATTCCTCGCTGAAATGTGGGAAACTGTCCTGATACTATGATCCTCATCATGGGCGATGTGCTACAAACCTTCTCAACCAGGCTCCTGAAGACCTTCTTCAGGATTTTAGTCTGCCTCAGCCTGATATCGTTCGTGCCAGCATGGCGGTATTGTTCGTGACAGCATGTTCTCTTTCAGGGCCGTGGGCACCTGCGCAGCGACATCAAGAACATGAGCACCAGGTAAACAACGAGTGTGGACCTTACCTTTAGCTGTGGTAGCACGGACGTGCCGGACAATGGAGTCTCCGATGATCACCTCGTCGTGTACCATCTCGCGAAGGGGAGCGAAGCAGTTCCATGTCAAGATCTCAAAGACGGGTGGCGGCGGAGGGAGAGAGGTCCTCTCAGGGGGCCTAGCCCATGGCTGTTGCATCCAGGCTCTGTGGTATCCTGGTGCTGGAGTGAACAAAACCCGGACGGGCCCCGTCCTTGGTGCTTTAGCCCTGGACAGAGAAACACGTGTGGTTGAGGTTGTGAGAGAATTTGGGTCATGCGAAGAATTTACCTGGGCTTTCCGCTGTGGTACTGTAGCTGGGCCAGCTTCACCTGTACGTTGCGGATCTTCTTCTCCATTGCCTCCCCCATCTGCACTCAGAGGCAGACAACCACCGACATGGTGTTTAGGTGGAGTAGTAACAGAGTTAATCTGCATGAAAAACTTAGGCATCTTGTGAAAGCTGGGCTAAAGGGCTCGCGATGCTAATGGAATAGCTGGCTAGAAGCGGGTGTGCAATATAAAACTAGCGAGATAAAAAGTATTTTGAGTGAGTATATTATAAAAATACTTACCTGTTATGTGTTCACTCTTCATAAAAGGACAAAAAGTTATAATATAAGGTGGGATTACGCTGGAAAATTGAGAAGTTTAAATCAGTCTGGTAGAGCTCGGAAAAAGGCAGCCCATTAAAGAGATACCACACTAACTACCTTCTCAGCTTTTACAGTTCTCTGATAGACACCTAAGCTGTTCTTTATTTCAAAAGACACATGTAACTTATCTTTCTTCCACTTGCACTCAGCTCTCCTACACTCACGCCTGGCAGCAAGAGGGTGTTGTTTATCCAGGGTGCAGGTTTAGGTTTTGAAAAGTATGACGCTATCCAGGATTGCATGGCAGGTTATATTTAACACTAAAAAAGAAACACTTATCAAATATATAAAATAAATATATCAGTCTGTGTGTAATCATACAGTATCTGAGTTTGAATTTGAATTAAATTACTGAAATTCAATTAAATTTTATTTTATATAGCGCTTTTAACAATTTTCATCGTCGCAAAGCAGTTTTACACAATCAAAAGAATTATTTACGTTTGTTAGAAATGTGAATGTGTATGAATCAAAAAATGGTCAGATAGTCCCCGATGAGCAAGCCGAGGGCGACAGTGTCAAGGAAAAACTCCCTGAGATGGCAGTAGGAAGAAACCTTGAGAGGAACTCATCCTTGAGACTCAACAGGAAACCCATCCTCATTTGGGTTTAGGAATTGATCTGCATTCATACTGTGTGTTGGGTGGCAGGCAGTTCAGTATAATAGTTGTTAATTGATGTTAATATGAAGTCCAGGTAGTTATTGGAGGCTTAGGTAGACTTGTAGGAAATTCCAGTCCTGAACTATCGAGCGACTGTAGCCAAGTCCGCAGAGAAACGGCCATCAACATCATGTGAGGCCAGAACCGTCTTCCTAGTTACCAGAAGCGGGGCACCATTATGAGTCAGGCAGGTCCAGAGGGCAGAGGGAGTCTGGATTAATGGCTCAGGAATGACATGTGTAGCTCGACAGAGAGAGGGAAAGAGAGAGAGGGGGGAGAGAGAGAAGAGAGAGAGGGGGAAAGAGAGAACAGGAGAGGGGAGAGAAAAAGAGGAGAGATAACAGTTATGTATGGTCACAGTCACATAATGTATAAGGTGAATGTATATTTAGTGTAGAGTGCAAGCAGGTACTCCAGCAGGACTAACTATAACAGCATAACTAAAAGGGAGAGCCAAAAGGAAACACAGACATGAGGGCTCCCTGAGATGTAAAGCAACCAATCACCTCACCGTCGACAAACCTGAGTGATCAATGAGAGTGGGGAAGGCAGCATCTAAACATACCAGTTCACCGTAATACTCTATGTCCATGAGTCCCCCAGATCTGATTCTTTCTGCAAATCTACTTACAAAATGCTTGGTTAAATAAATAGGTTTTTAGCCTAGACTTTGTCTGAGTCCCGAACACTATTTGGAAGGCTATTCCATAACTTTAGGGCTTTGTAAGAAAAAGCTCTGCCCCCTGCTGTAGTTTTAATAATACGCGGTACTGACAAGCAGCCTGCATCCTTTGATCGAAGTAGGCGTGGCGGATCATAAGACACTAGCAGTTCACTTAGATACTGCAGCGTGAGACCATTTAATGCTTTATAGGTCAAAAGTAGTATTTTGACATCAATGCAAAATTTCACAGGGAGCCAATGAAGTAAAGATAAGATAGGGGTAATGTGCCCATATCTTCTGGTTCTAGTGAGGACTCTGGCTGCTGCATTCTGAACTAATTGAAGCTTGTTCATGCACCTAGTTGAACAACCAGACAGTAAAGCGTTGCAATAGTCCAACCTTGAGGTGATGAAAGCATGAACAAGTTTTTCTGCATTGTTTAGTGACAATATATTCCTTAACTTGCCAATGTTTCTGAGGTGAAAGAATGCTATCCTGGTGATATTGAAAGACTAGAATCTATGATCACACCGAGGTCTTTTACTGTTGCACTAGATAGAACAGAAAGGCCATCTAAAATGACAGTATGATCTAAAATCTTGCTTCTAGCTGCCTGTGGTCCTATGACTAGAACTTCTGTCTTATCAGTATTAAGCAGAAGGAAGTTAGTTAGCATCCAGTCTCTTATATCCTTTACACATTGCTCAACTTTAGCAAGCTGGTTTCTCTCATCTGGTTTTGCTGAGGCATATAACTGTGTGTCATCAGCATAACAGTGAAAATTAATATCATGGTTACGGATTATGTTGCCCAAAGGAAGCATGTAAAGGGAAAAAAGCAGTGGGCCTAAAACCGAACCCTGTGGGACACCAAACTCCACTAGTGAACATGCAGAATAATCACCATTTAAATCTACATACTGGTCAGGAGAGGGCTGTTCCCTTAATTCCTACTACATTTTCTAATCTGTGAAGGAGAATGCAATGATCAATTGTGTCAAAAGCTGCACTGAGGTCGAGTAACACAAGCATAGTTACACAACCCTGATCAGCGGCCAATAGGAGGTCATTTACTACTTTAACGAGTGCTGTCTCTGTGCTGTGATGAGGCCTAAATCCTGACTGATACAGTTCATGTATGTTATTTCTATGTAGATATGAGCATAGCTGCTCTGCAACTATCTTTTCCAGAATCTTAGAGATAAAGGGGAGGTTTGATATTGGCCTGTAATTAGACAGCTGACCGGGGTCGAGGTCAGACTTCTTAATTATCGGTTTAATAACTGCTAATTTAAAACATTTTGGAACATATCCAATGCTGATTGAAGGATGACTTATTCTCAACGGGGGTTCTGTTATTTCTGGCACTATCTGGTTGAGAAAATGTGTCGGTATGGGATCTAATATACAGGTTGATGAATTTCCAGAAGATGATGAGTGAAATTAATTCATTCTGTTCAAGGGGAATATTCTAGGTTCCGATCTGACAATTTTATTAGAATTTTATTGAAATAAATCAATTATATATATTTTTTTTTTTTGATGACATTTTAATTTATTGAGATGTACTTGTGTATACTGTTGTATGTAGCAAGTAGTGTAAACTATTAGGTGTACATGAAGTAATGTAAATTAGCGTTAAACTAATTGTCATACAGAGCTGAAAAAGAAGTATATAAGCTGTACGTGAAAAATAAGAATGAAAGAAAAAGAAGAATAAATATGAAAGATTATAGTACTGTGCCCAATGTAATTATAAATCACCACTAGTGGGGACTTTACTTGCTTGTTAGTGTGTACTTCAACAACATACCACCAGATGGCAGAGTTATAAGAAAAATACGACAAACAAATCAACTATGAACATCCTTAATTTTTTTTTCAATAAAAAAAATCAGCTGTTAAAAATGTCTTGTAGTAGTTATAATAATAATAATAATAATAATAATAATAATAATAATCAATTATGTTCAGAGTATTTAAACTGTTATCTAGAAGTCAAAAGCAGAATAATGTAAGCTGGTAAATTATTTTCCTATATAAAAAAGACCTTCAAGTTTGACAATACTACATATAGGTGGCCACTTTTAAATAATTAAGTATAAATATATTGTTATTTTTTTATTCATACATTACTGTTATTTGCAGGAAGCTGTTAAAATAGAAGCTAAATATGTTAAAAATAATAATAAAGAAGAATAATTTAATTAATTAATTAATAATTTTCAATAAAAGTTAAAACCTTAAACACATCTTCACTCACTCACTTTTTTGTCTTTTTTATATTCCAAGATGTTGACACACATGACCTTTGACTTTTCTGGTCATCTTGATTAACTCAGTGGCTGATTACTGACAGCTGACCAGAAGAGGGCATTTTCACTCCCTTCTTTTTTTCAAAACAAAGAGTTTATAGAACACAGAGGGCAGCGGGGTCATCACCTCTCAGCTCGGTTAAACACTAACCCTCACTCCTTTTATCTCTCTCTCTCTCCCCTGCTTTCTTTATCTCTCCCTGTTTCCTAGGGCTGAAATCTCCTGCAGCTGTGAAGTAAATGATTTCAGAATGATCTCCACACCATGTGACATCATAATTTTTCTCGGATTCAGACAATTAACACAAACAGTGTTTTTATAATTAATGAGCTAAAGCCATCAGCTTTGTTCTCTCATACAGAAATCTTGTGTTTTGTACTCGTATTCTTTCATCCTCCGAGCTGTGGAAGCACAAAGAAAAAGTTTAGTTTTTCTGTTCACATGTAGAAAATAGAATGAATCAGATTTACAGATTACTTGTGCGGGATAATCTGACTGTTGATCTTAAATCCAAGATTATATAATTACATTTGTGTAACCACACTCGCTTCAGTCTGATCAATTCACATTAACTGTTTCAGAACACATACAGTAAATCTTAGTCAAAGTTTAGACCTCAACCCAATTGAAATGCTGTGGTGGGAAAGCTGTGTATAAGCGAATACCCCAAAACCTCAATGAACTGAAGCAATGTTGTAAAGAAGAATAGGCCAAGATAATGATAAAATCATACAGGAAACCATTACTTCAAGTTGCTGCTGCTAAAGGTGGATCTACAAGCTATTAAATCATGGGGTTCTTAATATTGCCTGCAGGTTGTTTTATTTTCTTTTTACCCTAATGTATATATAGCAATGTAAATAATGGCACTATACAAGAAGTTATATGTTGTCGTTTGTCTAACTTGTATTTGCCAAATACTGAGCCCTGTTATGATTAGATGATTTTTTAAATGTTTTGCACAAAATCATCTACACATCCATCTGCCCGTCCATTCATACCTCAACCCACTCATTCATCTATAAATCAACGAAATCACACATCCATCACAGGAGCATTTAAATACATCCTGGGATTTAGTATATTAGAACAAGTTTTCCCAAACTCCCCTATGATCAATAAATAAAGTAATTCATTGATCAATAAATGATCAATAAATAAAACCATTTATATACACATACATACACTTAAATGTAGATGTTTGAGATGGAATCTATAGAATCTATCTCTAACATCTAACTCTCTAACTGTTACAGGTCACAAATCTAATCTATAGATTTGTGACCTGTTTACAAATCTTCACCAAAACCATACACAAACCATACACAAAGAGTTCTAAACTTCTGCTGAATTTATTAACCTTCTACTATATGGATGTATTATTTATATTATTATTAATTTTATTTATTATTTGTATTTTACTGTAAAACCCATGTGCAAAACAGAATCTTTCTTCATCTTGTATTTATCCAACATTTCTATCCAGTCAATCAGATTGCATGATATAAAATCTTTTTCAGCATATATGTTAGCTTAATTAATGTTATCTTTTTCAGTATATATTTTTATCTACTGTTAATAATAATAACAACAACAATAATAATAATAATATCTTATATAACTGTTAAATAAATTCAATAAATATATTAAAATAATTTATAACTATAAAGTACTAAGCAGTCCTCGCTGTTTTTTTGTTTTGTGCTAATAACACACATTAATTCTAGCACTTTTCCTGATAATTGATCTTTACCACGCTAGTCACTAACACACTGACTGATGCTGTTCTGATATGGTTATTTGTTTATTTCTTTATTAACACAGTCCCTCTGTGATGCTAATTGTGTAAAAAAGAGTAGTTAGCAGTGTGTATTGGGTCAACTCAAGAAGGGGAAGGAGAGGTTTATCTGATCTCACTCACTATGATGCCAACTGTTAACTCTCTAATGAGCCTCAGTCAGGCAGATAGGGGGAGGTGTGTGTGTGTTTTGTTAAATGAAGGTGGAAGTGTGAGGAGCAACAGATTACATCATCACATCTCACCTCATGAGTGAAAGGATTTCACACCTTCACTGTCAGTCAGGAGGATTACAGCTAACGCTGTAGATAGGAGGGGTCCTCTAGTTCTGGGTCTGCTTGTGTTTTTAGATTTGACTTGTCTTTAATTTCACTGTAGATTATCAGCATTAGCATGCTGCTTCACTTAGCTTTAGCATGGTTTTTTTGTTTCAAACAGCTAACTAGTAAATAATACACTTACTTACTGTATAATATAGTGCACTACTTTTTTATAATATAGTGCACACATTTCAAAATGAATTGAGCATTTGGTCTATTTTCTCATTTTGTCTTTTTGACTGATTAGAACAGAAAGAAAGAGGGCATCCCTTGTTTGCAGGACAGAGCACATGCTTGATTCTCTTCCTGCAGCGATTGAATTCAGTCTCAAATAACTTTCTCGCTACATTTCACTTGTTAGGGGAGCAATAATAACTCTAAGACTAACTCAAGTTAAAATCAATCCAAGGTAGGAGAAACTCAGTCTAAGCCTATCCTAGGCTGAGATTTAGTCTAAAACTATAAAGAGTATATATTCAATAAAATGTTATTAAATTCAATTTTATTGGTATAGCACTTTTAACAATGGTCATTGTTACAGACTATTTACAGAATCAAATGAAAATTCAGAAAATGTGAGAACTTTGAGAAAATGTGTATTAATCAAAACGATCAGATTGTCCCTGATGAGCAAGCCGAGGGCGACGGCTGCAATGAAAAACTCCCTGAGATGGCAATAGGAAGAAACCTTGAGAGGAACCAGACTCAACAGGGAACTCATCCTCATTTGGGTGATAATGGACAACAGAAATTATATAACATCATGTGTGTTATGCAGCTGAAAGTCCGATATAACAGAAGTTATTTAAATTAACATGAAGTCTAGTTCAGCACAGGGATGATTCAGCAGAGGGCAAATGGGGTCTGGATCACTGGGAGCTCAGGAGCAGCATGTGTAGCTCCAAACCATCATGAAGCAGAGTCCAGCTGGAGCTGGTCCTTTTCTGAATGCCTCAGGGTCCGCGCAGGATTGGCTTCTGTCTACTGAAGCTGGCAAAATCTCCAGATGCTTCGGGATGGGTAGAAAAATAAAGAGCAGGTGGAAACAATTAGCTTGGTTGCCATTCAGGATAGATGTACTGTAGTATGAGGTAATGGGATGAATTACATGTATGCCAGATTAAAGAGATGCATCTTGAGTCTACTATTAAACTGGGAATCGGTGTCTGAGCCCCGAACACTTTCAGGAAGGCTATTCCAAAGTTTTGAAGCTAAATGTAAAAATGCTCTACCTCCTATAGATTCTGATAGTCCAGAGTTTTGTGATCTTAAGGAATGTGGTGAATTGTAACGTATCAGAAGACTGGCTAGATATGTGGCAGATAAACCATTAAGAGCCTTGTACGTAAGTAATGCTATTTTGTAATTAATTCTAAACTGAACAGGTAGCCAGTGCAGGGGTGATAATATTGGGGTTATATAATCATATTTTCTTGATCTAGTTAGAATCCTGGCTGCTGCATTTTGGACTAACTGTAGTTTATTTATTGAGGATGCAGGACAACCACCCAGTAATGCATTACAATAGTCCAGTCTGGAGGTCATGAATGCATGAATTAGCTTTTCTGCATCAGATACAGATAAAATGTTCCTAAGCTTGGCAGTGATATTGGAAATATGATTTTCAAAGGATAAGTTACTGTCTAATATTACTCAGTCTAAGAGTTTCCAGGTCTTTCACTGTCGAGCTGGTAGTATAATATATCCTTCTAAACGCAAGCTGAATTGTGAGAGCTTTTGGGCCAATAAGTAATATCTCTGTCTTATTTTAATTCATTAAAAGAAAATTATCGGTCATCTTTTATATCTTGAACACACTCATTTAGTCTAGACAGCTTGGGTATTTCATCTGGTTTCATTGAGATGTATAACTGGGTATCATCAGCATAACAATGGAAACTAATCCCATGTCTTCTAATGATGTTACCCAAGGGAAACATGTATACTGAGAACAGCAGACGTCCTAAAACTGACCCTTGTGGGACCACATATTTCACTGGCATTACACTAGACAGTTCTCCATTTAGATCTACAAAATGGTATTGATCAGACAGGTAGGATCTAAACCATTTTAATGCCTGTCCCTGAATACCTATGTGATTTTGTAAGCGATCTTTGAGAATATTATGATCTATAGTGTCGAATGCAGCACTAAGATCAAGTAAGACGAGTACTGAACAAGTCATTTTAAAAAACAAGTAATTTGCTATTTTAACTAGTGCAGTTTCTGTACTATGATGTGGTCTGAAACCTGAATGAAATTCTTCCAATATATTGTTTTCCTGCAAGAATGTGCAGAATATTTGAGCTGATACTATCTTTTCTAATATTTTTTATATAAACGGAAGGTATTTTTTAAAATATGAAATCGGTCTGTAATTTGTTATTTCATTCAGGTCTAAATTAGATTTTTTTAAGAAGAGGCCTAATAACTGCCAACTTGAAAGATTTATGGACGTGACCTAGATATAATGAAGAGTTAATAATGTTTAGAAGTGGCTCTCCATATGTATCACTTCCTTTAAAAATCTGGTTGGAATTGGATCCAACACGCATGTTGTTGATTAAGCCGAGGTGATAAGTTTATACAGCTCTTCCTGTCCTAAACCTATAAAGCACTGAAAATCTAAATGTGAAGCTTTCGACTGGACTGGATCATGGGATGCTATTAGAGGTTGAACTTCCATTATTTTCTTACTGATATTATCGATTTTTTCATTGAGGGCTCCATGGGAACTAAAGCCACCAGTCACTCCACTGTCAACAAACTGAGTGATCAATGTGAGTTGGGAACACAGCATCTAAACATGCCAGCTCACTATAATCTTCTATGTTCCTGAGTCCCCCAGATCTGCTGCTTTACCTAAAGCCAGTCAATTCACAAAAATGTTTGGCTAAATTGATTAGTTTTTAGCCTAGACTTAAACATTCAGATTCAGAGTTCCGAACATTAATTGGAAGGCTGTTCCATAACTTTGTGGCTTTGTAACAAAAAGATTTAGATTTCATAATTTGCAGTACAAACAAGCAGCCTGCAATCTTTGATCATTGTAGGTACGGCAGATCGTAAGACACTAGCAATTCATTCAGGTACTGTGGCACGAGACCCTTTAACGTTTTATAGGTCATAAGTAGTTTTTTTTTTTTATTAATGTGAAATTTCACTGGGAGCTAATGCAGTGTAAATACGATAGGGGTGATGTGCTCATATCTTCTGATTAGAGATTAGCTAGAGGTGATGGCTTTTTTCTGCATCATTCTTTATTTTGGCAATATTTCTGAGATGAAATATTGCTATCCTGCTAATATTAATACCATAAGCTTCAAATGAAAGATTGGCTTCGATTATTACACCAATATTTTTTTACTGTTGTATATGATGAAACAGAAAGACCATCCATGGTTATTGTGTGATCAAAAAGCTTACTTCTAGCTGCATGAGGTCCTAGTACCAACACTTCTGTCCTGTCAGAATTAAGCAGAAGGAAGTTATTAACATCCAATGTCTTATGTCCTTCACACACTGCTCAGCTTTATCAATCTGTCTTTTCTCATCTGGCTGTGCTGAGACATATACCTATGTTTTATCTTTATAACAGTGGAAACTAATACCTTGTTTACGAATTAGGTTGTCCAGAGGAAGCATGTAAAAAGAAAAAAGCAGTGGGCCTAAAGCGAACCCTGTGGAACAACAAACTCCACTTGAGAATAGTCACCATTTAAATCTACAAATTGATTTGAACCAGGAGCGGGCCGTTCCTTTAATTACAACTACATTTTCAACCCTGATCAGAGGTCAGTAGGAGGTCATTTACTACTTTAACAAGCACTGTCTCTGTGCTGTGTTGAGGCCTAAATCCTGACTGATACATTTTGTGTATGCTATTCCTATGAAGATATGAACATTCCTGCTGTGCTGCTACCTTTTTTAAAATCTTAGAGGTAATGAGGAGGTTTGATATCAGGCTATAGTTGGACAGCTGATAGGAGTCAAGGCCAGGTTTTTTAATTTTATTAATTCATTTATGGTTTAATAACTGCTAATTTGAAAGATTTTGGAACATACCCACAGCCGAGTGATGAGTTAACTGTTTTTAACAGATGTTCTGTTATTGCTGGTATGATTCGTTTGGGAATCACTGAGTCTAATAGTCTAATAGTCTAATAGTACTGTAATTAAGGCTACGACAAACTCAGTGTAAGACTAACTCACTCTCAGAGTAGCTCAGTCTAAGATTAACTTAGTCTAATACTAACTGAGTCTAAGATTAACTCAGTCTAAGCCTAACTCAGGTAAATGTTTATATTAGTTATGGCATTAGAGTGCGTTCAGTATTAATCCCCGTGTGTTTTTGTCTTTTCTGAGGTTCCTGAGGTACAGTCTGTCACTCTGCATGCATTCGCTTAGGGTGGAGTCTTCTTAACACTCCACAGCAGCCTGGGGCACTTTTTTTTAACAGACAAGAACCACCTGTTCTACTGGTGGGGGCATAGGGTGAGCGAACATTGGGTAGGGTCAAATGGGGGGAGGGGCACTGCTGATGCTTACTCTAACTATATATAGAGAACAATTTTATGTATTTAAGCAAATTCTAACATATAAACTTCATGTTCAGTTCAATTCCGTTTAACTTAAAATAACTTAAGATAAAAATTATTTAGCTTTTTACAACTTGATTCTGTGAGATTAATCTAGCAACAAACAAACAAATTACTGTCTAATGAAGAACACTATTTTATGTCACTCAGACTGGAGTGCACTACTACTTTAGGTCACTCAAGCTGGAATGCATTACTTTACATCACTCAAGCTGGAGTGCACTACTTTGGGTCACTCAGTTAAAAGTTCAGAACTTTACATTAATAATGGATTAATAATTAATAATGGAGTGAATTATTATAAGGCACTACTATAACTACTTTACGTCATTCAAACTGGAGTGCAATACTTTAGGTCACTCTATAGAGTGAATCTATTTACAGCACCCAGACTGGAGTGAACTACTTTACATCATTTAAACTGGAGTGCACTACTTCAAGTCACTCAGACTGGAGTGCCCTCCTTTATGTCACTCAGACTGGAGTGCATTATTTTACATTACTCAGACTGGAGTGCACTACTTTACCTCACTCAGACTTGAGTGCACTATTCATCACTCAGACTGGAGTGTATTACTACTTTAGGTCACTCAAGCTGGAATGCATTACTTTACATCACTCAAGCTGGAGTGCACTACTTTAGGTCACTCAGTTAAAAGTTCAGAACTTTACATTAATAATGGATTAATAATTAATAATGGAGTGAATTATTATAAGGCACTACTATAACTACTTTACGTCATTCAAACTGGAGTGCAATACTTTAGGTCACTCTATAGAGTGAATCTATTTACAGCACCCAGACTGGAGTGAACTACTTTACATCATTTAAACTGGAGTGCACTACTTCAAGTCACTCAGACTGGAGTGCCCTCCTTTATGTCACTCAGACTGGAGTGCATTATTTTACATTACTCAGACTGGAGTGCACTACTTTACCTCACTCAGACTTGAGTGCACTATTCATCACTCAGACTGGAGTGTATTACTACTTTAGGTCACTCAAGCTGGAATGCATTACTTTACATCACTCAAGCTGGAGTGCACTACTTTAGGTCACTCAGTTAAAAGTTCAGAACTTTACATTAATAATGGATTAATAATTAATAATGGAGTGAATTATTATAAGGCACTACTATAACTACTTTACGTCATTCAAACTGGAGTGCAATACTTTAGGTCACTCTATAGAGTGAATCTATTTACAGCACCCAGACTGGAGTGAACTACTTTACATCATTTAAACTGGAGTGCACTACTTCAAGTCACTCAGACTGGAGTGCCCTCCTTTATGTCACTCAGACTGGAGTGCATTATTTTACATTACTCAGACTGGAGTGCACTACTTTACCTCACTCAGACCTGAGTGCACTATTCATCACTCAGACTGGAGTGTACTATTTTATGTCACTCAAGATGAAGTGCACTTGTTTCAGTACATTCTCATAAAACCCCTATTTATATTATTGTTGGTGTTTTCTCCATGTTTTTGCCCCTGGTCTCTATACTCCTCTGTTTTCCTCACACAGCCCAGAGAGAAAAGAAAGAGAGAGAAGGAGATGTGAATGAAACCTGAGTGTATTTTTCCTAATCAGTTCCACATGTGAGTCTTGCTCTCAGGAAATCTCAGTTTGTCTTCAGACGAGCCATCTCTGGAGCGCGAGTCCACTCTGACCACTTTATTTATTTAGATGTTATTTCTGCACATCTTGGAGGTTCAACTAAACTGGGTTAATGGTTTGCATTTATGTGCTTTTATGGTACTAGTTGTGTAAAATTCCACATTGCACCAGGATAATCACTACAGCAGGAAACAGACATCACAGCGCACATTCTCAGGAACATTTGGACATATTTAAGCAGGAGTACAATGCATGAGCAACAAAAACTCTTCCATATGTCAAATCTACACATCTAAACACATCCACGTACATAGGGCTTTACTGGATTTTTGTATCGTTTTATTTATTTATTTATCAATAAATTCATACGTTAATCTGACATGAACATGACTGAAGGCTTCTGAAGAGCTGTCACCAACTACTGAAGTGAATCTGAAACTGGTAAAGGACAGGCCCGATGATGCTGTAAACTGGGCTTTTGTATTGTTTATAACATTTCTCTTGATCTTCAAAATCTTTGTAATTAAATAAATTGTAATTAATCTTGTGTGAAACAAAAAAAAAATCTGCTCTTTATCTGCTTTGATCTAATTTGCTGCCACTGCTTCCTGTTTGTCTTACTACACAATCCCAATCAAAGCATGTGTTAAATCACAATCAAAGCATCATATTAAACCTCAACCAATATATTTTGATACTAAATCACATAATTCAATAACCATAAACACAACTGCAGGCTGATTTATCCATTTGGGACAAAGCTGTGAGAGGTGGACTTATAGCATTTTGAAAAATCCTGGAAAAGTCACAGATATTACAAAATAATTTTATCTCATCATCAACTTCTATTGCACATATCCTGGCAAGGATAAGACTTTGTGGCCAAGGGTATCCAGGGTGAACAGGGTGTCAATCCCCCTCAGTGCACATACACATACACACACACTACGGGCAGTCTGGTAACGCAAGTTAGCCTGTTCTGCATGTCTTTGAACTGTGGGAGGAAACCGAAATACCTAGGGGAAACCAACCAAGTACAGGGAGAATTTGCGAACTCCACGAACACAGACCTGATGTGTTCATGAACACCCATGTGCTCAAAAGAAAACATTCACAAAATATTCTCTAACAGTTTGCTTACTGCTTCATTTGCAAAAACAAACAAACAAACAAAAAACTTGTTTTTCACAAAACTGTAAAAATAAAGTTCCTATATCTCATTCTGCAGTTAAACTGCTGATATACTTCATGAAGTTAAAAAACAAAAGCTCAGTACATTGTTATAATTATTGTCACTGGTTTGTCATCATATTTTTTATTTGTATATATTCTTAAAATATAATATTTTTATATATCCAGATTTATTACTCAGTGATTAAGTTTGATTAAGAAAAATCAGTCCTGTGTTCCGTTTTGTGCTTTTGTCCCTAAAGATTAATGCTTCTGTGTTAAGTCTACGCAGCTGAACTGAAACAAATCTACACATCATGACTGGTCCAAACGGCATCGCATTTCCACTTTTCTTCTTGTACACTTGTAATTTTGAATTGAATGGAAATTTGGATGAACATGGACCAAACTGATTAGAGCCTTAACGAAGAATTTCATGAATATCTTATTCTGTCTTTTCTGTGTAGCAGTAATTTCGACAAAAATTTATCAAAATAATATTTTAAAAGTAAATAATCTATATGCTCCAACAAGATTTATTCAGTTTCATTCTCTATTGTGGTGAAGAGACTCGTCATGATCGCATAACACCTCTATGCCAACTAGTGGCTTGGCAGTATGATTGCAGAGTTACAGACACACCAGCGTACAAGTAAAAATGCTTACAGTGCCATTTGCCACTAGTGTAGACCTGATGCATAAATCAGGGTTAATACTGAGGCTTATATCATAATCCTTTTTTAAGACCAATTTATTATTTTTTTTATTATTATTCTGTGTCTGATCTGTAAAGGGAAATACAACAAATAACCAGTGTGTTTATTTAATGTGCTATGGTTAGCCAGTTGTGTATCTGCTTTTCTCTTTCTTTGATATTTATGTGTATAATTTATTACAGTCTGTTTCATGGCAATATTTCTAGTTTGGGTTAAATGAAGCAATGGTTTGTTTCATTTGTGTGTGAGTTCATATTTCTTTGATGAAAAGCTCTAGCAGTTGAAATGGTTGTCCTTATTAACTATGATAAAGTTTACTGGGTTTATAGAGAGCTGTGTTTAAATTTCCCATTAATGTTTAATACAGAACACATATGGGAAGAGGAAGATAAAACATAAAAAAAAGTTTTAAAAGATAAAATGGATGAGAGAGGAAATGAAACGAGACCTCCACATGAGGCTTGCATTTTAAAGCGACTTCCTGTTTAATCACGTGTCTCGGACGGCGGAATCCTCCGGAACCGGTCTGAGAAAACGAGATGTAGGCGCACAGTTGGAAATTTTGAAATGCACTATTGTGAAGTGGTGGGCGGAGTCATGCTTAGTAGTAGGATAATAGGGACAAAGAAAGAGAGCGAGAGAAACAGATACAAAGAGCGAGAGGGAGAGAGACAGACAGACAGACAGAGCGATAGACAGATAGCGTTCTCTCTCTTACTGAGTCACTCCCATTTCCTGACTGCAGTTGGGGGATGGTGTGTGTATGTGTGTGTGTGTGTGTGTGTGTGTAAGTCAAACTTTGTGTGCTTTTTTTCTGTCTGAGGTCAGCACTAAGGGTTTCCCCCTCCTCCGCCAAGCCGTACAATCCACTCCAGTGCTTCCATTCAGCCTAAGTAGTGTGCACTATTGTGTACGGCAAAAAAAAAGAGGGAGGGAAGAGGGAAGGAGGGAAGGAGAGAGAAGAAACTCAGCCCTTTGTGTGCTGTAGGTTCAGCCGAGATAGAGTCAGAGAGATATTTCTGCTGTTTCTAGCTGCAAATCTTCACCCCTTACACCCTGACACACACTTTAAACCTTTACACACACACACACTCACCAACTCTCACACATATGCTGGTGCACAGATGCAGGCGTGTACGACGTGCTGTGGGTTGGTTACATCTGAGCTGTGTATGTGTGTGTGTGTGCGTGTGTGTGATGAGAGCGGACGTCATAGCGGCCCATGAATATTGATGCGGAGGACCGTCTTTTTCATCGAGGACAGAAGGAAGCAAGATGGCGGCCCTATAGGACCTGGTTAGGATCTAGAACGCTTTCACGGCACACGGAGGGAGCAAAGAGAACGAAGGTGAGAAAGAACACGTCGCTTCATAGGTTTCTTTAGGTTTCCTCCTCACGGCTGACAGCTGTCTCAAGCCTAGAGCTGGGAGGAGATCAGATAAGGTTTTAACCAACATGGCTGACATTTCGCTCTGTGTGTGTGTCCAAGTCTTGGTATTTTCTGCTCTCTCTCTCTCTCTCTCTCTCTCTCTCTCACACACACACACACACACGCACACACACACACAATTACTAAGCTGGCTCTTTTTCTTTGTGGACACTCCTCTTCTTTAGGAATGTGTGTGTGTGTGTGTGTGTGTGTGTGTGTGTGTGTGTGTGTGTGTGTGTGTGTGTGTGTGTGTGTGTGAGTGTGTGAGTGTGTGTGTGTGTGTGTACGCGTGTGTGTCTAGTGTGTGACCTGTGAAAGGCTGCTGCCGAGTTTTTATTTACTAAACACACTCCTGAAGCTAAAGCTCTAAATCCAATCTAAATGCAGACAGGTTTATTTGGTGCTGTCCGTATACACGAGGCAGGGTGTTTATTACCACTCTATGTAGTGTTTATAACACCTTTACGCTTATCTTTGTGCTGCACTCGTGTTTATGAAGGATCTCATTTACAGAATTAAACCATATTTACACATAATACTCCAGTGTGTTTGCAGTGTGTGTATGTTTGTGCGAGTGCGTGTGTGTGCATGTGTGTGCATGTGTGTTGTTGTTGTGTATGTCCTGAATCTTGGAATGTTGAATGACAGGAAAAGCACAAAGAGGAAAAGGAGGGAAACACATAGAGACTGCTGAGGAAAATGAATGTAGACCCATGAAACCATACTCCAGTTCTCCATTAGCCAAGAGGGGTTGAAAATAGAGCTGTGTGTGTGTGTGCGTGTGTGCGTGTGTGTGTGTGTGTGTGTGTGTGTGTGTGTGTGTGTGTGTGTGTGTGTGTGTGTGTGTGTGTTTGAGACATATTACATGTATTATAATGTTTTAGTGTAGTTATAATGTATTAGTTTTTAGTCAAAGTGTATTAATGTGCTAAGTGGAATATTTATAATTTAGTATTGCACTGTGTAGTGTATTTATAGTGTAGTAGTGCACAATGTAATGTATTAGTGTAATCACAGTGCATTAATCAGCTATGTAGTGTATTTCTAGTATAGCATTATGTAATATATTTCTAGTGTAGTAGTGCACTATGTAGTGTATTAGTGTTGTCGCAGTGTATTAATGTGCTATGTAGTGTATTTATAATGTAGTAATGCATTAAGTTGGGTATTAGTGTAGTCATGGTGTAGTAATGTGCTATGTAGTGTATGTTGTGTACTGGAGATTACGTGTGTGTGTGTGTGTGTGTGTGTGTGTGTGTGTGTGTGTGTGTGTGTGTGTGTGTGTGTGTGTGTGTGTGTGTGTGTGTGTGCATGTGCATTTAACAGGTCTGAACTGCAGCTCTTGTTTGTCTTTTCTGCCAAGTCTATGCTAAAATGATCCGTTACCATTTGCATATTAGCATTTGAATATTAATGAGCTGTTGGGATACAAAAGGTTTTCCTGCTGGTGTATTAAGCTTTGTGTATTCCACCACTGTGCTTCACATTGACACCCAAATGCGATGCCATTACTGCTAATTCTAAGATAACTTGCCATATCACACTGCAGCTTCATTGAGCTATGGCTAATGCTAACACTAGTGAAATGTGTAACAGTAGGAGAATAATTTTTACAGCATAACTACCTCAAAATTATATCACAGTGTATAAAGAGGGAGAGAGGGAGAGAAAGAAATTGCTTAGGGTTTTCGATAAGAAGTAAAACAAAACCAAAATGGCCTGAGTAAATATAAACCCATACAAAAGTCCCCCAAATTTCTGACACTTGTAAATGTTTGTGCGTGTGTGTGTGTGTGTGTGTGTGTGTGTGTGTGTGTGTGTGTGTGTGTGTGTGTGTGTGTGTGTGTGTGTGTGTTCTTATCTCCCGTAATGATAAGATACCAGCTCACAGCAGCATCGCTATTTCGTAATGTGTGTGTTTGTTGTGTATTCAGCTTTTACATGCATGGGATTACCATTAACTTTTTACACCCGTATATTCTGTCTGTTAAGTAAAATATACATTAAAACATGCTGTGATGTATAGAATATAGAATGTGTATTCAAAAAAATGGATTGTACAAAAAATGTAGATGTGTATGGACTATTTAAAATGTAGGTCCAGCCAGAATAGTGTATTGAATAATGTACTGTTTGAAAATAAAAGTCTATGGAATAGTGTAGAGTAAGGAATACTGAAATGTAAGGATCACGGTAGTTTATGGATTACTGTAGTATAGGGAATAACTAATCATTAATTAATAATTAAAATAAGAACTTGTATGTTCACACACTCGTCGGATATCCTTGGCCAGTGGTGGATGGGTGAACATAGTGATTTTTGCGCAGTCTATGATGATGGCTGAGATTCGCTTTTCTTTGAGGTTAACATTCTCTGACTTGTCCAGTGCTGCAAAGGTATTGGAAAATTCTTTCTTGCAGGCAGGATCCAGTAGATGCTTCTAATCCAACTTTGCCATTGGATATGTGTTTTCATTTGGTATTTTAGTCAGAGTTGTAACACAGGGTAGGCAAGATACTGACCCGATATGCAGTCTGACCCTTACATTACACTGACATGGTTTGGTGAGATTCAAAAGAGAGAGTTGATCAAGGTGTCATTCAGTACTGCAGGAACCTTGACAACTGGATTTCACTACATAGGCTGGTATTTTTCGGGGATGTTCGACCTGGCTGTTTCATTGACGTTGCTGGCTGTGGCACATGAGTTGTAGTCAGTTGTTCATAATCTCCCCATGACCAAAACTGCCCATCCTTCCTTCCGATCCCAGTACACATCAATGTCGGCATTGAAATCGCTGGATAATTACTTTGGTTTGTGGAATTTTGTGCAGATGTGTTAGAGCTGGAGATAGAAATCATCTTTAATCGGGTCATGGCTAATCCCGGATGGTGTATAGACATTGACATGCTGGGTTATGATGGCACTGTGATGCCAATGATGGTGGTTGGTTGGATGACCATAGCTCCAGATCTGGGGAGTTATAGTTCAGATAGTGCTGTGGTCAACATTTTGCAGCTTATCAGGTCCTTGGTGATGGTTTCCTTTTGACGGATGTGATGACCAATTGTGATGTTCCATGCTGCAATGAGTTTTTTCATTTTCAGCATAGAATTATTTTTTTTTTGACCAGTAGCCCACTTTTCACTAACACAATGGTGAGTTCCCAGTCAGGTGCCTTAGATGTGGTAGCATGTGGTTAGTCATTGAACTTAATTGAATTTAATTTCCATTAATTGGATTCCCAAGTCACCCGGTTGGTGACAGAAGCAGTAAAAAGCCAGAGGATATACAGTATATCTTCTGATGCTCTGGCAAACCAAACAAGTCCCCCTTGCTTGGAAGAAGTCACCTGTGCCAATACACAAGAAAAGCAACATGTGAATAAAATAATTACCATGGCATTAGCATGTTATCCATCATTGGCAAAGTCGTGACAAAAATCATCCAGTCAATATATCTCAAGCAAACCAGCCAGGAGGAATAGAATTCGAAGGACTGTTAAACATCAGGGAAAGGTGGATTATACTGTAATCTCTATCTTTGAGAAATCTCAGGTTTGTCGATTCAGTGATGATTTATCATGTGTGTTGGGGGATGCCCGCGGATTTGGTGTTTACAATTATAACCCCAGAATTACGGGGGTTGAAATTTAGCTCTGGCCAAGAAAATCGGTATCTGTCTCTGAACTGGGAAAGAGCAGCAGTTGGTACTGTAAGTCTAATGTGCACAAAAATGACACACACACACACACACACACACACACACACACACACACACACACACACACACACCACACACACACACACACACACCACACACCACACTCACAATCACACACAGTTGTAAGTATCAGACCTGTTTGAAGTTCATTCTGTTGATTATGAATCAGATCTTATACACACTTTCTTAAACACGCACACTACTCAAAATGAGTCAGTGAATCAGAGTGTTTCCTTGAAGATGTTTTACTGACTCAGGAAATGTAACTGACACCCATATACAGGGGAATACTCCCTTCATGTAGCACTCCTTGTCTGTCACACCCCAGCATGTCTCACTCCCTGTATGCCTCACCCCACCTGTCTCACCACGTATGTGTTTTATTCCCCATATATCTCACTCCTTGCAAGTATCACACCCCGTCTGCCTCACATCCTACATGTATCACTCCCCACATCTAACTCCCCACGTCTCAATCCACACATCTTACTCCCTGCCCATCACACTTCCCACATCTCACATACTGCCTTTCTCACTCCCTGCATGTCTCCCTCGCAGCAAGTCTCACTACATGCCTCAATCCCATATATCCCAGTCATTCCTTGCATTGCTCACTCTCTGTCTGCTCTAAGGTACATTTCTAAAACTCCTTGCAGAAGTACAGTGAGCATTCAGTATGTGTGCGTATGAATTATGAGACAATATATAAAAGAGACAGTATTCAGGCTGGACTTGTTTTACAGGAAGTAGACTACAGATAGAGGAAGTGAGGTAACAGCTAAGTTGTTTGGCAGGTTATTGCTGTTCAGTAGTTTTGTGTCTGTGTGTTTTTCTTTACACCACGTAAGCCAGTGGCTCATTGGTTCTCTCTTGTTCGCATGTTGCATTACTGATTGTGTTTTCCTGAGCGTTAAGAACATTTTATACCGAAAACACCAGGGCGCAAGTTTTCCTTCATGTGCGCTCCTCCACTGGTTTATCAACTGTAAGGTTCTGTAAGCGTTATAGATGGGTCTTAGTGCAGGATCTAAGCACATCCTGTTGGTCATCAGGTCTGAGGTTCACTTCAACACTTTTAGATAGTCATGTCCTTCACCAGCTCTGGGTTTTAACTCAATAGACTGAAACATCACCAACACACAGCACAGAGACACTGTGCTCGAAAACACTAACAAAATGTTCATGGTTTATTTTCAGTTCCAGCACTGTGTGTGCTGGAAACTGCAGTCTGGTGTAAAAAATAAGAAATTTCTAAATGATAATGACATACTAATAAGAATAATCAGACCTATAGCCCACAAATGCACTCAAAACAGGAACTTACAGGAGCTTGTTGTCATGGGAACTATGATGCAAAGTGAGGACAAACTCAGAAGCTGGAAATGATTTGGGACATAAATGCAAATTATACCAACAGCATTCCACACAAAGCCATGCAAATGCAGCATATACACAGAGATATGTATTAGCCTGAGAAGGAAAAAAACCCTGGCTGCACTTTTAAAGAGGAGTTACATTAGGATTAGGGGTTTGATTATTACAGGTTTAGGAAACAGCCGCTGCACATTCCTCAGATCACATAACACATCTGAGACCTAAACCTGTGGAAACACACACGCACACGCACTCAGTGCAGCGCATGGCTGTGCCCCATACTGTATACTTCTATAGAATGTTATATCCAATAGTCCAGTTGCCATGATAACTAGGAAAACTAGCCACACGGGTACTGCAGGTGGTGCACAAATTTCACATATTAAGTAATGTGTTTTAAACTGTTCTAAATGATAATTATGTGTTTGTGAGTTATGACAGCACTATGAGTGTGTTCCAAACTGAATATTACAACAGTGTGTGGATTGGGACGGAGCCACAGGTGAACCTCATTGTGATAAAATTAAATGCTTAGTAAGTTAGCTGCTACAGCAAATTGCTCTAAATCTTATGCTCTACAGACTGGTTCCTATTTAAACCATACATTTAGTTTGGGACCAAGCCTCTCTGTGTGTGTGTTTTTGTGTGTGTGTGTGTGTGTGTGTGTGTGTGTGTGTGTGTGTGTGTGTGTGTGTGTGTGTGTGTGTGTGTGTGTGTGTGTGTGTGTGCATTCGATATCACACTGAGCCTCTTATGATGTGGTGGTCTCTGATCACACACACTCAGAGCATAGCATGTTATCTGATATCATGGCAACGACCCCTACACACAAACAATCCATTTCCCCTGTGTCCCATCCCCCCACTTCCTCCTTCCTCCTTCACTGCAGCTGCTATATAAAGTGTCCTTGACTAAGCAAGTGCACAACTTACTGGCACCACAGTTGCCATGGTAACCACTTTATTCACAAATGCCCATCTGCTCCAGTCATTAAGAGAAAGATAGAGGAAAGCAAGAGTGAGAAAGAGATAGTCAGGAGGCGTGAACTGGATTTGTATTCATCCTATGATCAATAGAGAGAAATGGAAATAAATAGAAGGACAGTGTGGCACTCAGCCCATCAGAACACAGCGTACTGCTTTCAACCAATCAGAACACACGTTATTGCTCTCAGGCAATCAGAACACACCATACTGCATTCAGTCAGCCAGAAAAAGTTCTGTCTCTTTAAATATATAAAACCAAAACTACTCTGGTGTGGAAAATCAGCTTTAAGAAGGAGAATGAGATCTCTAGTTTATAGATTGGCTAGATTTGATCAGATTGATCTAGCAACCCTGGGTTATATGTTATGTCTCCTAAATTTCTGTAGATGGGCTAAGGGTTACTGTGTTTTTGCATTGTTAGTATAAAACCTAACTGAATATTAAACCTTACTAAATCATTAGTCTATATGTAGCATCTGCATTTCCATAACGACAGTGTTTACCTAATTTTAACCACTTGACCTGAGAAGAGATCACATAAAACTGGCATTCCTGCTAACTATTAACATAAGATGTGCCGCATGTTGTTCTGTTGCTCATAGCTGCAGGCCAAGGTGTGTTATCACCTCAACACACACACACACACACACACACACACACACACACACACACACACACACACACACACACACACACACACACACACACACACACACACACTCAGCTGCTGCCTGGAGGAAATGAACACTTGAGATCTTTCAGGAGCCAAACAACAGCTCATAAGGAAATTTATGGATCACACGTGCCCACATGCACACACACACGGGCACACGTCCTGTAGCTTAAGTTTGTCCACCATATTTGAACTGCAGCTGCTGTGGTGTGTGTTGCTTTTAACAAACACACACACACACACACACACACACACACACACACACACACACACACACACACACACTGTATTATAAATACCAACAAAGATTTTTGTTTAACACATTTGTGTGTGTGTGTGTGTGTGTGTGTGTGTGTGTGTGTGTGTGTGTGTGTGTGTGTGTGTGTGTCAGCTGATTTGTTATCCACTCAGAGAGAGATTTGTCTGGGTGGTGTGTGTTGCTTAGCACCACTTGGCTGCAACAAAACCCTGGAGCAGACTGTTACAGGTAGTGATGGTTGTGTAGGATGTTCTGAATGAATTTGTATATTAAAATATCTTTCCCTCACACACGTACACACATGTACACACACACAGATATAGAATATATATATATATATATATATATATATATATATATATATATATATATATATATATATATACAACCAACCCGAACTCTGCATTTTTGAAAGCACATGTGCAGCATAGGGTAGTGTTTACAGAGTGCTGCTGATGTCATCACGAACAGCAGCAGTTGTTAGTGAGAGCCACCGGTACAGAGACGGAGGGTACATGAATGTGATGTCATTATTTGGTGTGATTCAGTATGAAAATAATTAGCACAGTGCAACGTTTTTGATAGAGGTTAACTGGTGATCACTAATCTCTGTGTGTGCGTGTGTGTAATACCCACACGCACACACAAATGCACTGTATACAATAAGATTTAATGCTGTAGAAACATGTATGTGTGAAAGAGAGAGATTGTGTATCTGTTGTTGTTTGTGGAGTTACATTCAGTGTGAAGAACTTCCCATTTAATATTCTTCACTACTCATAAATATTAATCATCATGGGCCAGAGAGGAAATGAGGTCAGCATCATTGTAAAGCATCACAAACGGGTAAGCAAGCTCTCCGTTTTAGCTCTTTACAGAAACACTAAGTTTCGAACAGCTGGAACCAATTTCACACACCTCAGTCTGGAGTGTGT
The DNA here is from genome assembly GCA_013621035.1 of Clarias magur. NCBI lineage: Eukaryota > Metazoa > Chordata > Actinopteri > Siluriformes > Clariidae > Clarias > Clarias magur. The sequence goes on along the minus strand of QNUK01000504.1, from coordinate 251,380 downwards.
TAATGTCTCTGCAGCCGCTTTGTTCCCTTGATGAAGAGCTCACTCTTCATACTCTTCACACTAGATCCCTTTATACACACCCCTCAAACAGACAGATTCCAGACTAAAGTTTGTGAGTGTTTTGCTCTAATCTATTTTACCTTCCTTAGGATCAAAATATCATGCTTTTCTCCTGTAGACAGCTCTCTGGACTTCATGTAGTTTTATCCTTTTTTTAACAACAAATACCTTCTTAACAGGCAAAATCAAGAGCATACATAATAGTTTAAGCACTCAGTTTAACAGGACTCACCTGGGCAACAAGACACATCTGTCAGGCACATGTTCAATCACATGTTTGATCACTTGAGAAATGAATGTGTTCAAACAAATGGCACTGTGTTCTCAAATGTTTAACACATCTACTGTAGATATAACTTCTGATTGATTATCAGATATTTTGCTCTTAAACACAACTATGTATAGAGAACACAAACACACACACAAACTCTGACCTTGTTGCTCCAATACATTTGGACTGTCTATCAAACACATGCCTTAATATAATATTACAGATATCTAACACTTGCTGAAGTCAAACTAGAGAAATGCTATTGACAAACAAGACGTCTTCTATTCGCTTCATCTTCGAGAAAATATACATTATCAACAAAATTACACACACACACACACACACACACACACACACACACACACACACACACACACACACACACACACACACACACAGAATTTTATCATTGACAACTACACACGATGGTGGCATAACAAAACTATTTATTATAATGTACTCTCACTCAGCAGTACTATACTGTGTAGACATTTTACAAATTATATTGTATAGCACTTAACAGCCAGTATTAACAGCCATTTATCCACAAATTTTAATATCCACTTAAGTTAATACTGCACCTGTAGATATATTAGCATTGTCATCATGAATAATGTTTTTTTTGTTCCGTGCTTAATTAAAAAAAAAAAAAAAAGGAAAAACAGGCACATGAAATACTTACACAGTGCATACCTCAAAATAGGATATATACATAATACTTTCAAATTAAATGACACAATATTGTTTGAAATATAAATTAATTAGTGAATGCCTATAGATAATGATAAACGTAAAAAAAAAAATTCTTTCTCCAAGTCAACCAGATGCAATGATAATGACTAAGTCACTGATGCAGACTCTCTGTACAACATTCAGCCAAAACGTTATGACCACTGACAGGTAAAGTAAATAGCACTGATCATGAATTCTAATTCTGCTGCAGCACTTAAGTGTTAATTCCCCTACCACTATAGATGCACTATGTTTAATAAAGAAATATCAGCACTAGCACTTCCAGATGTGATGAACAGCCTAAAGGTTTCCCTGCCAACAGAAACACACATGATAACACATCTGCAGTTAGGTTTATGTTTAAACCCTGGTGTGCATTGTGTTCCAATATCATCAGACAGCAAAATTAATCAGCAACAGTTTTAGAAACTATAGTAGCTTGCCCTGTGTGCCGCTAACATGGGCTAGCCCCATGCTAGGGTTGCTTAACCATTCCGTAAATTACGGAATCGTCTGTGCGTGAAAAAAATAAAGAAAAAGTTGATAACATTTGCATGATCACTTGTTTGTCTATTCACATTTCTTATGCCATCGTGTGGGGTAATTAACCACTTTATTGCCCTGATTCTAGTTTGTGAAAGAGGCAGGGGGGACGTACTGGGAAACTCTTTCACTAAAGAGTACGAGCAGGAAAAAAAGTGCACATCTAACTTTATACAGCAATGTAATTAGTAAAATCACTGACACTACGAAATGGCCCACCAATGATTTAAAACACTGTGAATATATTAGGTACTGTAAAGTTCCACAGGCATAATGATTTTTTTCTGTTTTGTGTGAAATCGTTAAGAATAATAGATAACCAGTCTACACACCCCCGAGCAGAAATTATTTAATGTAGTATTGACTATTAATTGGGAGTGTGTAATGGCCTGATGTTCGTAGAAACCAACTGAGTAGCAAGTAATATTAACTATTTTATTTATAATAATACATACATGGCATACAACTTTTACAAATATTTTATAAGTTGACATGTTCATGAAGCTTATATATAGATATACTATAGAATGAGAAAAGAATATCTGAGGGGTGTTCAAGTCAAACCAGAAATTTCAACCCTACTCCAGCCTACTTCTGTGTTAACGGTTTGTAATCAAACATATAAAGGACAAAACAATGATACAGAGTGGTCCGGGACTGATAGTTCTCTTGATGAAAATATGCTAGAAAATATGCTTAGTAACGTTGTTTTTTTAGGTTACAGTGATCAGCATTCTAAATAGAATACCAAAGTCAATAGTATAGTCATGTATGTTTTGGGACATAGCCACACAATCAACAGTTTTCTGTAGCATTTTATGTATAATTTATTTATTTTTTTTGCTAAATCTGTAATGCAGTGTTTTGTCACACTGTATATTGTGGTAGTATAGTACTGGTATTACAACATACTAAATAATAAATATATCAACATTAAACAGTTAAGCTAAAGTAAAATACAGTGCAACACTAATGGAGCAAGCTAATCATTTAGCCTAGATATCATTAATGTTATGTCTACAGAATTAGGTTGCTGGAATTGTTTATTTAGCTAAGCTAATCAGCACGATATTCCTGGGCATGAAGGTCATCATATAGAGAGAAGAGAGAGATGCTATAATGACGACAGATCACCAGGCCTACCCTCGGGCGGTTTAATTATTTTGCAGATGTCATGGATGTGATGTACATTAATAATCATGTGTATGTGTGTCATACTGAAATCAATGCCATTGCTGGATTATTTATTCATAACTGCTTTCAGTAGTGCACAGGAATAAAGGGGGAAGGGAGAGAGCACACACACACACACACACACATATACCTTCTAGACTTTCGCACACACACTTCTCTCTTTGTTCCAGATCCTACATTTAAGCTAAATTAAATGTTATGAATCCAACTCTATGACTTTATCCCCCGCAAAAAGTCCGACATTAATCAATTTATTCTAATAAAAGCTTACATTAATTATTCTTCATTTCGTGTCAATTATTTAACGATAATGAAAAATTTGTCATTGAAAATGTTAGTGTTTAAAAAAACTAATAAATAAAATTAATACACCAACACTACTTGCACATTACAGGATCTTGGCTGGGAGTTATCTACATCCCTCGTATAGCCTGACCTCACTCCAAGCCATTTCCACATATATAGACATACTTCTGATCTCACGGAGATTGCACTAACTTCATTTTCATTTCTTATTAGCAATGTGTTTTTTACACTTGTAATTTATCATTTCTATTGCCTGTAATGACTGAAACTATGGACCTAGATTTATGTCAAAAAGATGAACGCAAGTAAGAGAATTAAATCTCATATATATAATTAAATCACGGTGCTGCATCCTTATTGGTTGATTTTAAACTCTCTTACAGACTCCAATTTTACTGTTATATCTGTCTATATACTGTATATTTCCTGCACAATTAACTGTACAGCACTATACATGTGTGTCTCTACAGGTGTTAACCCAGAAAAATAAGGCAAATCCATGCTTGATGAATGCGTTATAGTTCCTTATGACAGTGAATGATTTTCCACCACAGAAGTAATTTGGTTCATGTAAGACTGGCAGTGATTACAGTCTAACTATTAAGATACTGATTAACTGTTAGCAATGTTTTTGGTTTTATGTTTAGATCATAGACTTGAATATGAAGCACAGAAATGTGAAGGCTGTAATGGCAGCTGTTTTAAACATCTGGCCAATAAGGCCACCCTGGCAGATATGTTTGTGTCAGAGGCTACTGTACATTCTCATTACCAGCCCAAAGTGAGTCAAAGCTGATTTTTACTCTAATGTGACAAAGATCAGATTTTAGGGCTGTCTGAATGCACAAATCTGATGTTTTTCAGATCAGATCTAGGTCACTTTTGTATGTGGTCCTAGATGACAGCCATCATTAGCTATTGCCGGCAATACAGAGATTTCACTACAGTGCTAGCAACAGCTATTAAAACAACTAAAGTGAGACATCTGGCTTTCTTCCTTCATCTGGACCTGAACAAATACAGCCAACTAACTACTCACCACCCTCCAGAGCAAAACCCCAAGCAGATTTCTGCTAAAATCTAATCCATTCAATGAAATGAATGAGCAGTCACATGAACTCGTTACACGTTTTAACCCAGATGGCGTGAGCAAAGATGTATCAATGTGATAGTAGATGCATCCACATTAGTCGGGTTAAATCCGACCTGACCAAAACAATTGGAATGAAAAATATGGCTTGTAATGAAAACAAACATCAAGAATTGCAAACAAAAAATGAGGAGTGAAACTGAAGTTTTTTTATTTGCAAGTATTCTTTTATTTCTGTTCAGTCTTTTTGATACAAATGTAATTCCATATGAAACCAAGGGACCAGACTATTATTTGAGGCATGTTTTGCAGTGAATTAAAGAAAAATAAATATATACACTATATATAGTATAGAGATATTAAGTGTATATAAATATACTAGTAGCATAATATTTTCAAACATCAAAGTGCACATCCCAAACCACATGATCTTTTATATTTTCAAAAAACCCACACCATCTGTTCTGATGACTTCCTGATCAGGTGGTTAATTTCTGTGTTTCTGAGTGTCATGCCAAGAATGTGGTCTGAACATTTTATTTTTCACTTTGGAGACCCTTTAAAGGCTTTTATAAGGTTCTTTGAATTGGCTTTTCTCAAGAGGGAGGGTGTGTGTGTGTGTGTGTGTGTGTGTGTGAGAGAGAGAGAGAGAGAGTGAGAGAGAGAGAGAGAGAGAGAGAGAGAGAGAGAGAGTAGGATAAAAAAACATGTTGGTTGTGCAATAAGCACATACTGGCAGGCAGAGAGAAGCATGTTCCTCAAGCAATAGGGCCATGAGGCTGTCAGAGGGCAATGTGCCATGTTCTCTTCACTGATAAAAACACAAGCACATGCATTGGGTGATGACAGATGAGTGGATCTTGACATGTTTTATTTTTGCAGGAAGCAGAAAAGGCAGCCTTGTGAATGGACTCAGAGACGGCCAGATGGAAACAGGACAAGCCAGACATGAGACGGAAGAAAGTCTGATACACAAACAGCTTAGTGCCAACGACCAGGTACCTGCAAAGCTGCAGAATGGGAAACAGCCACCAAGCCCTCAGCAACTTAATGGGGATGACAGCTGGAGTAATTTTAGGCCAATGAAACGACACCGGGACGACTGTTCTAGTCCAGTCACCATGTATGATCAGGGCCTGTATAAGATAAATGGTGAGGTTAGGCAAGCACTAAATGAACACTCATTAGTGGCCCTTCACGAGCCCAAAAAGCTCTGTGTTAATTCAGAGACAACTGGTTCATGGGAAAAGAAAGATACAGATACACAACAATGTTTAGACACAAACTCTGTGCTAAACAAACCTGTACAAGAGAGGGGAAACTGCAATTATCCCAATGGGGACATCTTCTCATTATCAAGGAATAAGCAGATGCCAATGCCTAATGGTGCTACAGTAACTCCACCTTCGGTGGAAAGTTCAGCTGGTGTTAATTTAGAGAAAACACAGTCTCAATATTACCCAAACCACACATGCATAACACAAGACACCAGCAGTCTACACGGGCAGGTGATTTCTTCACCTTCAGTTACCTCAGGTTTTCCTATTTTGGGTCAGACATCTGCCTCTGAGCCACTTGCCAGGACACCACCAGAAGTGCATGGAAGCAATGGCTATGATCCAGAGTTCATGGTGAATGGGTACTCTGGACATTTTGGAGCAGAGCAGCCACATAGGCCTTCGTCTTTCCTCCCAGCTTCGGAAAATCAAGTGCAAAATGATTTGGGAAAAGGGCCAGGAATTTCTTCAACAGTGAGTACAAGTGATGGTTCACAAGCTCTAAAGGGTAGGGAGTATTTTCACAGCAACACAGTGGGTTTAAGCATGTTCTCCAAGTCAAGGCAAGATTTCAGTCAGGAGTCTTACCCAGTGCCAGAACAGGCGGAAGGTGCTGGCAGATTCAATTTGTTCAAGAACTCAGGCACTGATCAGGAGCCCAGCACTCTTACAGGCCAGCAGCACTCACAATATGGCATGCAACAGCACCAGTCAGATGTTTCCTGCACAGCTGATGCCCGCCCCAAGGGCATTGGAGTCTCTGCTCCGCCTCCGGCAGAAACTCAGGCAGCTTCAAATAATCAGTGTAATGAGTTAGAACACAAACTGGCTCTCCCAGACCAGGGAGTCAATGTGGCTTCTGACACTCAGATTGGTTGGATTGATTTGAACTCAACTCCAACTTCAACTTTACAGCATCAAGACAACCAGGCACACATATGGAAGGGTTTCCTTCCAAATGAGAACACAGCCAGAGAGAGCCAGGGTGACTTGTTCAATTCCAACACCTCACATATCTTTCAGATGCAGCCAGGCTTTCCCCAACAGTTGGAGTCTCACATGCAAAACAGCTACAAGCTTCCAGCACAACCTTACCCTAATGCTGTCACAGAGTGCCAGACTCGAACATCTAAAACTCCCTCTGATATGCACACCCAGCCGAACATGCAGCTTAACAATGTACAGCCCCAACAACATGCAAATGAGCATTTTTCCCCTTCAGTCCAACAAGAGCAATTATGCAAAAATGATCAAAACCAAGAGCAGGTTCTACCTCCTGACTCTGTGCATCAGCGACCTTCACAATCCCACCAGCAATATGAAGCCCACCAGCAGCAAGCCAGCATGATTCATGATGCACAGGGTTCCAAAATGGTGCCACAGATGCCGAACCCCTCTCAGGGTCAGGTTAATTCCCAACTCCAAAACAGGCACACGATGGAAGTCTACACACAGGCAGAAATATCACCTCTAACATACAGGCAAACTAATGCCACAAGTAATATGAAGAATGGATCCAATCCATCTGTGCAGCCGATGGTCTCCTTTTCTGATCAGCCTCGCCCCAACTCTCAGCCTTCACCCAATGACATGAAATCTGTGTTTGGCTATCGTGGTGGAGCAGAGAGGCAAAATCAGCCAGAGAGAGAACATAATTCATGTCTCAGTGCCCAAGATTCCCAGCAGCTTGTTAGCGGTCACTCACAACATGGACAAATGCAACTTCAGCAACCAAATATGAACCACAGTAGGCAAATATCTGCCCAGATGTTTGCCAAAACAGAATCACAGGACTCTTGTTTCCAATTTCAGAGAGGACCCCTTCCAAGCCCGGGTTCACAAGGGGACTTCCATAGACATGCAGCCCTACGAATGCATCTTCTACAAAAGCAGGAAAGGCCAAACTGTCCCCAGAGCCCCATCATGATTAGACCTGACCTGCAACTTGTTAAGTGTGAGAATAGCGCAAGATTTGAGACCCCACTCCAAATGCCACCCCCGCAAATGCTGCATCAGGATCAAGACCTGACTAGAAGCATGCCTCCAACAGTAAAACAGGAAAGGATCTCTTCGACCTGCTCACAAAGCCAGCATAAAAGCATCCTGGCGACCATGGAACAGCAGTTACAACAATATAAGCCTTCCTCTGTGTTTGAGAGGAGATCTCTAGCCATCAAGTCCCCCAATAAGATGAAAGTAGAGATGTCTGGCAGTCTGGCAGTGATTTCTACAAATATTGAAAAAAGTAATGGGGACCAATGTAAACCACATGCTTCTACTCCCAAAAAAGAGCCAGGACTGCAGTGCTTTCTGGATTCACCCATGAAATTGCTGGATACTCCTATAAAAAACCTGCTGGATACACCCATTAAGACTCAATATGAGATTCCTCCGTGTCATTGTGTTGGTAAGGTCTAACTTCTTGTGTTTAAAGCATCACGCAATATATCACATAACAATTTGATTTTTATGTTCGTTTTATGTTTACATAATTTTAAATACATCATAAAAGCAATCAATTACCAATACCATCAATATTTTTTTGCTGTTCTCTTTAGAACAAATCAGTGAAAAGGATGAAGGCCCATATTACACTCATCTTGGAGCGTCTCCAAATGTCAAGGGTATAAGAGAAATAATGGAGAAGAGGTAAGATTTCCTCTCTTCTCCTCTTCAACAATATGGTATGTCATCTAGCTACTGGTAATTTTGAAAACACTTGTATATTTTTAAGGTCTGGCCTGACTGGTGTCGCTATTAGAATTGAGAAAGTGGTGTATACTGGAAAGGAGGGCAAAAGCACACAGGGTTGCCCCATTGCTAAATGGGTAAGTTGTGTATTGGCTTCTTTTGTGGAAGGTGTATTAACCCTATCACATTCATATAGACCTAGCACACTTCATTAGGTTACTTTCTATTTATTATAATGGCATGCAGGTAATTCGCCGAGCCAACGTGGATGAGAAGCTCCTGGTGCTGGTACGAGAGCGAGCCGGTCACACTTGTGAAACATCATGCATTGTGGTAGCAATGGTGATTTGGGAGGGAATACCAGCAAACCTGGCCGACCGTCTCTACACGGAGCTTAGTGAGACATTAACAAAGCATGGCACCTTGACCAATCGCAGATGTGCACATAATGAAGAGTAAGCACATTTTTTTATGCTTACCATGAAACATTCAGTCCCCTCCTAAATCTCTACTTTAACAAACATTAGTTACTCATTTAAAACAGTCAAGATAACATTTAAATCAGGAATTCACACTCATAATGATGTAGGAAAAATCCTTCAGAAAGGTAGCCTTCTAGGAGGAGGATTGGGGATTACCACATTAAAATTAAAATATAAGGTAATCTATAATTATTGTCTTATATCCCTATAGTTCTTTACTCTCATTTACATTCATAACTCTCATTCTTTTATCTTGCACAAAGATGCCCCTGGTATAATGCAGTAATCTATAGACTGAATAGTCTAAAATTAATCTATTAGTTTATGTAAATTGTTTTTCTTGTTTGAATTATCACTGCATGCAGCTAAGTACTGCTAAAGCATCTTATTGTACGCACCATCTTTATCAGGAGGACATGTGCATGTCAGGGGCGAGACCCTGATGACTGTGGGGCTTCGTTCTCCTTTGGTTGCTCCTGGAGTATGTACTATAATGGCTGCAAGTTTGCCAGGAGTAAAATCCCAAGGAAATTCAAATTGCTTGGTGATGATCCCAAAGAGGTATGAAAAATCCTTCTAACCAAGACTCAGATACTCATATATTTAATATAACAATATATATAAACAATATATTTAAGCAGTTGTGGGATTAACAAGTATAATTTTGTTATTTCATAGGAAGAGAGACTGGAGAGGGATTTCCAGGCCCTTGCAACTTTGATTGCTCCAGAGTATAAGAAGATGGCACCTGACGCTTATGGCAACCAGGTAGGTACACATTTCAACTGATCAAATATTAATTTCAGCATGCTGTGGAAGTGCTATGGGTCCCAACAAATTTTGAGGTGCTTAAGGAGTCTTAGACCACTTTCTATGAATGTCAAATCATCATTACATCATATATTAACAACAGGGTTAGAGAAGTGCTTTCCTAATTCCTGTTGCTACTGGATTTTATAGTCCATCTCAGTAAGTTTATGTTGCTTTAACAGAACCAAAAGCCACAGACATGTTTTTCCTGATCAAAATAATTACAGGGGATTTAGATAAGATGCTGGAATCAGCACTGTCACTCTGGTAGTTCGGAATCACCCTTGTTGACTACTAAAAACCTGGTTCTGTGATTCGGGGAATATAGATACATTAGGTTTGTACACCACAGAATGATATGTTGGCAATGCTAGTAAATTATTGCTTAAACAAAATATTCAAGCAATTATTAGAAAGTCATGTAATGTCTAGTAATTATCTTTATGTATTTTTATTTTGCCCAAGGTGGAGCATGAACATAGAGCTACAGACTGTCGCTTGGGCCTCAAAGAAGGCCGTCCATTTTCTGGAGTTACGGCGTGTCTAGACTTCTGTGCCCATGCTCACAGGGATCTCCATAACATGGCAGGAGGTAGTACTGTGGTAAGTTGAGTGGATTGTGTGAAATATTTGAAGCATTTACTCCAACATGATTACCACTGCGCCACTCGGAGGCCCAAAATATAAAGTGCTCGCCGCTCATCTTCCCGGGTGATGCTGTACCCTCACGTAGCTGAAGGGCCTAGAGAGAGCTGATTGGCTGAGCTGGCTCAGAGGTCAGGGATGAGAGGTACATTGTGTTCTATCATTAATTACGGCTCTACAGCCAATCAGGGGCTTCTGTGAGCTCACGAATTCAGAAAGAGCAGATAGCACTGTCTCCCGAGTGTGTTACGATCCCCCCCCAACGGTGCATGAGAGAGCAGTTCAAAAAGCTGCGGTCAGCTGGCATCATGTAGTTCAGAGGAAACATCGTGATAGTCTTCGGCCCTCCTGACTGAGTGGTAGTAGTCTTAATGTGGGAGCGCCCTAGTGATCGGGAGAAATTGGATACAACTAAATTAGGGAGAAAATTGGGGGAAATCCTCCCCCTTAAAAAAAAAGAAGTTTATATTTTATTGTGTTTTTCATTCTAAATGTGAAATATAACTGAACTCACAATTGTATTGAACTTCATATGCTAAGAGTACAGTCTCAGTGCTCACTTTCTTCCCATGTTAGGTCTGTACTTTAACAAAAGAGGACAATCGTGAGATTGGAAAGATCCCTGATGATGAACAGCTGCATGTGCTACCATTGTACAAGGCTGCATCCACTGATGAGTTTGGTAGCGCTGAAGCCCAGCTGGAGAAAACAAGAACTGGAGCCATCCAAGTGCTTAGCACTTTTCGGCGGCAGGTCCGTATGCTAGCAGAACCAGCCAAGTCCTGCCGGCAAAGGAAACTAGAAGGCAAGAAAGGCGGAGCAAACAAACCTTCTCACCTCAGCACATCAAACCCCAAAACAGAGAGCACCCAACAAGCAAAGCAACAGAAACAAAGCCCTTGTGACAATGTGGGCCAGAACACACCAACAGCAGGTACAATTAAGTATCTCATTTTATTTAATTTCATACACACAGTTGTATTTAAAGTCTGTACATTACATATTATTGTATGTGCAATATACAGTCAAAGTTTTATGAATACCTTTATTTATTATTATTATTTTTTTTTTAAATACAGTTACACATCTGAGTCACATGGGTACATCCCTTCTAACTGGTCAGAACCTTCTAGCTGGCCAGAACCAACTCCAACAGCAGAACCAGCAATCACAACCAAGCACTGCTCTGCCTTTCTCCAGCCCAACATCCTCTGCTAACTACCAAAGGCACCCTAACACCCCAGGGTCCTTTGCTAGCACTTCCAAACCCCCGAATATGTTTTTTCAATCTCCCAGCTCAGCCAGCCCTTATCATTCCCCTCTACCAGTCCCAAATACCTACATGAATGGGTCAAATCCACCAAGCTCTTACCCTGGGGCACTTACTCCCAACAACCTCTATCCAGGTTACCAGTGTAATGGGGCTATTCCCATGGACACCTACCACCCTTACTATTCAAATCCAAAGCATATAGACTTGTACAGACAAAGACCATCTCTTTACCCTGACCAACAATTCACTCCTCAGCAGCACTATGGCATGAATTTTCCATCACAGTATGGCGAGCCAGGCCTACATGTCAATGGATATAGCAACTGTAACATTAGACCAAACATGCACCCTATAGGACATTATCCAGGATACAGCTCAAATGGAGGACCAAATGCCCAGTTTCTGGATGCTATCTCCAGGCCACCTCCAGCTCAACCAAGCCTGGACTACGCATCTGCAAATAAATGTAGTCAATTTGGTAGATACCCTAATCCCCATTTGACCCAGAATCATCATTTGTTCCCCCAACATATAGATCCCCGAAGTACACAAACGTCAGAGATGAGTCTCCATCGGGCAAACATTTTTTCCCAGGTGCTTCCTTCTGTAAGCAGGGAGGGCATGAACCCCAGTCAAACACAAAGCGTGAGTCTACCTAACGGAAACATCCCAGCCTCTATGGTTAAGCAAGAGCCAGGAATTGCAATGCCTGTACCTCAAGCAGAGGAGGATGCATGGTCAGACAATGAGCACAATTTTCTGGATCCAGAAATTGGTGGTGTAGCAGTAGCACCCAGCCATGGCTCAATTCTGATCGAGTGTGCAAGGCGCGAGTTGCATGCAACCACACCACTCAAGAAGCCTGATCGCACTCACCCTACCCGAATCTCCCTGGTCTTCTACCAGCACAAGAATCTGAATGAGGCAAAGCATGGGCTAGCATTATGGGAGGCCAAGATGGCAGAAAAAGCACGGGAGAAGGAGGAAGATGCCGAGAAGCATGGCACGGATGGGACACCCAGCAAGAGTGGTGGGAAGAGGGTAAAGAAAGAACATCCAGAACCTTCTGAGCCTTCAACTCCACCATACAGACGTTTTGTCCAGATGCTAGCTGAAAATTCACTATCCTGCACCACCAACACTTATGTCAGCTCAGCTCCCTATGCCTTTACTAAGGTCACTGGGCCTTACAGCCACTTCCTGTAGGGATCTGCTTAGGTTTACATCATCCTCAGACAGGGGAACAAAAAAAAATGTCAATTGTGAAATGGTGCTAAAATAATGCTTCTCAGACCACGGTGCTACTGTCTGTATCAACTCAGAGACCTATAGAAGCTTCTGTGAGGCAAGTGAAGCTAGATCCACACTATCGGGAAAATGCAAAATATACAGTAGATCAACAAGAGGTAAAAGGATGAGCTTTAGTGGTTGACCCTCATGAAAAAAAGTATTTATTTATTGCAATGTTACTCGCACTGTTCTTCTTCTTTGGTGCTTTTGAACATCCAGACGTCCATTACTGGAAATATCTTTAATGGCTTTAATTTGATAGTTTTGACAAGGTAAAATCATGGTGTAAAACACTGATTTGGTGGCTAATTATGTTCAAGGTGCTAAATTGAGTTTGAATATACACTTTTGGTTTAAAAATACTTTATTTTTAGCATGTTACTTCTCAAGTACTTAGCAATTATTTTCATGATCGGTAGCATTTAAAAATTATTTTTTTGGTTAGTGTTTTTAAAGCACTTTTAATTACAGGGGTATGATGGGTAATTATTTTCAGGATTTCGTTCAATTTTGGAAATCAAGAAAACCATGCAAAATTATTATTATTATTATTATTATTATTATTAATACTTTTCTACATTTTGCGAGAGCATATTCACCAGGAGCTTTTATGCTTTCATAGTCCACGTGTTTTATATTATGTCAACATGAATTTTTGTAACTGTAATTATTTTTTAAACAAATCACAAGAATAGGTGGAGGAATCCTGTTACACAAATATCTGCTATGAATTTCAGAACCATATGCATCGGGTTTGGGTTTTCTTTTTTTGTTCCCACCACCCCTCAGTTTCATTATGCCCTTATTGAACAGGGTTAGTGCTACCTTTTGGTTATTTCTAAGGCAGCTGGCTTGCTGTAAAGGGGATTGTTTATTAACTGTAATTTAGATGTATGATAAAAAAAAAGTGAGATTTGTACAGTAAATTAATTCCTCTTTTTTCTAAAATATTTTAGATTTTAGTACTGTAAAAGAGTTAAATTTCCTCTGGGTTTTTTTTTTCTTTTTTGTTAAAATGGTGCTACGTATAGGCCTGCTACATTATAAACCTATAATGTGAGAATCTCTGGGTGGTGAGAAGGTTTATGAATGACATACAGAACCTATTTGTCATATACCTCAAAATATTTTTGGCAATAGGATGACTATACCAAGGTGTCTTCATTTTGTTTCCCATTTCTTTTCTTCTGCATTGGAAACAACAAATTTCACAAACTTTAGGTCAGTGCAAAGCTTTGCTCACATACTTTCATCACACTTTGATCTACTGGAACAGTGATTCTCGGCTCCAATCCTTGAGGAACACCTGCCTTTCACAGTTTAGTGTTTTCTCAGCTTGGAGTGAACCGCATTTAACTAATCAGCTAATTAACTCCTAAATTGAAGTGGGTTTGATAGAGCAGGGAAAAAACACTAAAATGTGCAGGACAGGTGGCTCTCCAGAAGTAGGGTTTAGAACCACTGTGCTAGAAAGTGTTACTTGAACTTCAAGCTTCAAAATTCTATATATAAATAAAAGAAAATCAGGGATATTTCAGCTAATTTCACACATCACCTGTGTCGTCATCTGTCTTTCAGGGATTTATTTTTTGCATCTTGAATCCCATGTATATATATTTACACTCACAAACACACACACCAAACTTTTTATCAAAATGAAAGAATAAATAATCTTTTTTTTTTTTTACTTGCGTTATAGCGGATAGTTTTTAGAAATATAATAATATGCACAGAGTTGACAAAAGGGAAAGTACGTCTTGGCCAAATATGTTTTTTTAGTTTATTCATTTTTTTAATTATTATTATTTTCTCCCCTTGAACTTCACATAAAAAAATGCACATCTTAGGTGCATGTGTACAGGTAAAAATGTTGAAAATGTATTTATAACCACTGGACATTTACTTTAAGTGCATTTTATCTCCCTCTGAGTTAAATATGAACAGAACATGAAGCATTTCTGAAAGCACTTCAAATATTTTTCAGAAACAAATGAATTCAAATCATTGATTAGAAAAAAAATGAGAAAAACAAGTTTACTTTAAGTAAATAAAAATAGATCTATCTACAGTGTGTCGTCAATGCAAAAAGCACAATTGTTTATGGATTATTGTTTATTTCAAACCCAGTTAATTAATCATATGGTTTAAGTAACCTTAAGCATAGGAAGGTTTAACCCTTTCAGTCATAATTGCAGTAATTATTAACTTTAAATAAATTTAATAACACAAACTGAAACTGTGTATGTTATTTAACTAATAAAGATCCAGGTAGAAATGGTGTATAAACAGAAGACTGTGGAAATGATCATAAATACAAGCGTTATAACTGGTAATGATCAGGGTGTGTAAAGCTACATTCAGTTCACTCAATTTATATAAACCCACAACAGGTGCCAGCTGAAGTAGAACTACTTTACTGTTTTGTTTTCAACTCAATTTCACTGAAATACACCCAGATTTTCTGTTTTAAAGTTTAACTGCAGCATTTTTTTTGTTCCCATAACTTGATTCAATCCACGAAATTCATGACGGCATGCAGGATGTACAGTTGGGTCCAAAAGTATGACTGCATTGCTTGTTTTTTGTTTGTTTGTTTGTTTTTTTAAACTGTAAATAAAGATACATTTCTTGAACAAAATTACAACAAAGAAAGTAATCTTTTCTAATATATACATTAGAAGAGATTACTTTCTTTGTTGTAACTTTTTACAAAAAAACACGATTTTCCCCTGATTTTTTCCCTAATTTAGCCGTGTCCAATTCCTCCCCATCACTAGAGGGCTCTCACATCAAGGCTACTACTACCAATCAGCCAAGAGGGCCGAAGACTATCACGTGTTTCCTCTGACCGCATCTTTTCGAACTGCTCGCTCACACACTGTTGGGAGCGGCGTAACACACTAGGAGGACAGCGCTATCCGCTCCTTCCGCTTGCGTCAGCTCACAGACGCCCCTGATTGGCTGTAGAGCCGTGATTAATGTGGAGTACTAAGTACCTCTCACCCCGCTCCTCTGAAAGAGCTGGGCCAATCAGCTCTCTCTAGACCTCCGGCTGGTTAAAGCATCATCCGGGAATTTAACTCGCGATCTCCGGATGATAGGGCGAGCCTTCTAAAATATATTGAATTAAATATTCACAATGTCTAGATCCCTTATTAAATGAAAACAAATATTGAGCATTATAACAGCTTTATATATATATAAAAATATATTTTCTTCAATTGAGTCATGAGATCAGACAATACTCAGATCGATTTGATTACTGCCGGAATGATTATCAATTATAATTTATGATTAACTGATTTCCCGTCAAGCAGTAGACTATGAAAAATGCCAATCGATTTGAATTGTTAAAAATTCCTCCCACACTGTATGTTTTTTTCTTTCTTCTCTTACCAAGTAACTACTGTGTAGCAAAAACAGGTGTGTATACAACATCTATGCATACTTGCAGCAGGATAGTGGCTAACGGGGAAAGCAATGTTTAACTGTACTAAATACAGTGTAACTATCTTGATTACTTTTACTTATCCCAATTACTTACATTGTACTTGCACTCCGGGTGACAAACTTCACAATTTGTGGAGAGCAGGAAAGCTTATAACGACCAAGCCGAAGAATTATACTGTGCAGTTAAATCGATTATTAACTAATCATTGATTGATTTACTTAAACAATGCTCAATTATTGAAAGGGTACCAATGCACATTATTAGATTTGAGTCCACGCCAGGTCAAAAAGACTTAAAAACAAATCATATTCATGATTGCCCTCAGACTTTTGGACCCCACTGTTTGCGGATGTTTCATCACACTCATTATTTATTCTTTATTTTAGTTAAATGTGGTAGAACTAATTCTACCTACTCTATACAAGTAATTTGTATTATTTTACATTTCATCCGCAATACAAATGAGAATATGAGCACAGAGAAAGCACTAACCTACAGATCACAAAACATTCCTTGTTTAAGAATCAGAAATAAGGCTGAAAGGGTTAAACTAGACTCAGATCTCACATCATCACAAAAACAGCATGATGCTCAACGGTTAATACAGTATATAATGATATAAGGCTCCCAAACTCCTGAGCGGGTCAGATGTAGGGGTAGTATCCATAGTAACCATACAGTGTGTTGAATGCGGTCACGACACACACTACTTGTTGAAGGGGGGTTCTGCGTAAAACCTTTTAACCTATTTCTCCAAGCAGAAGACTGTGGGAAAAAACTGCAGTATCTGATGAATAGTTTTTGTAAATAAATATTTGATTTTTCAGTATACAGAATCCAGCCTGATTAACAATAGGATTCAAATGATGGAATGTTAATTAGGCAGTTGATTAGCGGGTCAAAAGCATAGCCATACTTGAAGAAATACTTGTTTTGTGTGGAGTCAACTTTACTTGAAGGACTTTCAGACTTTCTGGTTTGCAGAGTGCGTGCTACTATAGCATGTTCTTTTCTTTATTTTTTATTTAGACACTAAATGGTTAATTTTTAAAAACATCTCGGTCTCTGTTCTGTTTCCTAAAAGTTTGGTATGCTTCAAAATTAAGGATGGATATAAATACTGTAAGTATTGTAATGTACTGAAGTACTGAATGCAGTTCATTTGAAAGCTGTTTATTATATCATTCCTGATATTTCTGAGATGTGGGTGTTTTTAAATAAAATTTATATTTATTTCATGCATTTCAATTATTGTGCTTTTTTTTTTTAATGTCCAATAATTTTACCAGCTGTTAGAACTGGTGTTTGCCTTTAAAGGACCATTTACCATTTATTTATCTTTTCCACTCTATTAAACAACATTATCCAAATTAAACAACAACATTAGTAGTAAATTTATGGTATATTTATTTTTTCAAAAATAAAGTTACACCCCAAGTTACATCCATTTAATACATTTGATGAGCTTGAAAACATTTTTCTTTTGAAATCACATTTCTTTGAAAAAAAAAAAAAAACTCCAACTAACAGACTAATTGTAGTTCGACAAACGTGATTTTGTCTGGTGTCACTTAACACTTATACATGATATTTATACACTTAACCAAACTTCTTTATATATAATATTATTATAATTATTAATATCTGAAAGGACGCAGAATGTTTGTGTGGATATTATTATTATTATTTTGGGGGGGAAGAAACAGACCTAAATAGCTTACAAAATTAAGCTTATATAATTGTTGGGAAAATAGAAACACATTTCCACTTCACAAAGAAATACTAGTGTTTCAGTGTTTTGATCAAGATTAGGGATTGAGCTCGCACCTTTCAGGATCACTGGGACAGGAAATGCCATTTATCCACTGTGTGAAAAACATTTAGTAATTAGTTACATATTTTATAGACGAAAACACAAATTAATAAGCAAATAAATACAGTACTTTGCAAAAGTCTTGAGCTTCATTTTTTATTTATTTAAATAATATAAGAAATCAAAACAAATGTTTTGTGATAGGCTGAAAAGTGCCTAAAGATACAATTTAAAAATTGGGTTTGTTTATGTAACAACCTCAGCAGCAGTCTGT
Organism: Clarias magur; assembly: GCA_013621035.1. NCBI lineage: Eukaryota > Metazoa > Chordata > Actinopteri > Siluriformes > Clariidae > Clarias > Clarias magur. The sequence continues at coordinate 233,178 of QNUK01000504.1, read as the reverse complement.
TCTCACCACAATAGCATTCAGCATCACTGGTATACTAATCACATGCCGCATCATCTGTCATCATCTGCACCTGTTTCTCACTAGTTCATGCCTTAAGTTAGATGTTTTCATGCTTAAATGAGCATACATTCATGCATACATCTGAAACTGCTCAGGTACAGGGACTGGACAAAATAAATTGACAATAAATGTCCTTGAAGAAGGACCTATTCTCCAAGACTACATTACAAATACAAGAAAGTCTGGCTCTTTAAAAGCAAAGTATGTAAAAATGAGCGTCAATAACTTTGCACAGTACTGTATATATGCATATTAATAGGCAAACAAATTAATATTGTAGAGAATCTTGTACCTTCTGGAGAAAGTGGTAAAGCCTCTCCATACTCTGGAGCCTGAAACCACAACACCTCACTGTTATTCAAAGTTCCAATTTTTGCAATATTTATATATAGGAGCTAAAAAGATTAACCTTTACAGTACAAAGCAAATTTTCCTCTTGCTATATGGCATTATATTTAGGCCCATTTAATCCCATTAAGTAATTGTATTTTTAATTGCACAAACACTCTCTCGCAAACTCACTGTATTCTTAAAACAGCTGCCAGGTCACACCAGGGAAATCACCCACGGCAGTGCTGAAACCCCTCCAAACTTGAATACAAAACAGGCCAAGTAATTTTATCTGTACTAGAACTAAATATGTAGCCCTGCTATACTACAGGTGAAACTCTGAAAATATTACATGCAAAGCAAGATAGTTCAAGCTGTGATTTTTCATAATTGAGATGATTATGGCGCACAACTCATGAAAATCCCAAATCCACAATCTCAGAAAATTAGAATATTACATGCAATCAGTAAAACAAGGATTGTACATAGAACAATATCGGACCTCTGAAAAGTATAAGTGTGCATATGTACTCAGTATTTGGTTTGGGCCCCTTTTGCAGCAATTACTGTCAATGCGGTGTGGCATGGAAGCTATCAGCCTGTAGCACTGCTGAGGTGTTATGGAAGACCACCATGCTATAGACCACCATTAAATAGAGGCCTTCAGCTCTTCTGCATTGTTCGGTCTCATGTTTTGGTGCTTTTGGCAGTGTGGGCAGGTGCCAAGTCCTGCTGTAAAATGAAATGAGGATCCCCATAAAGCTCGTCTGCAGAAGGAAGCATGAAGTGCTCCAAAATCACGTTTGTCAATCAACACAAACTTCACACTGGACTTCAAGCATCTTGCTGTGTGTGCCTCTCCATTCATCCTCCAGACTCTGGGTCCCTTGGTCCTTGGTCCTGGGTCCAAATGAGATGCACTCTCCACTGAGCAACAGACCAGTTCTTTTTTCTATAGCCCAGGTAAGACGTTTCTGATGTTTGTTGTTCAGGAGCGGCTTGACAAGAGCAATATAACATTTGAAGCCCATGTCCAGGATCCGTCTGTGTGTGGTGGCTCTTGATGCACTACACCAGCATCAGTCCACTTCTTGCGAAAGTCCCCAACACTTTTGAATGGCCTTTTCCTGACAATCCTCTCCAGGCTAAGGTCATCCCTACTGCTTGTGCACCTAATTTTGGATTGTGGATTTGTAGTTTTCATGAGCTTTAAGCCATAATCATCTCAATTATGACACATCATGGCTTGAACTATCTTGCTTTGCATGTAATAAGCCTCTCATATATTAGTTTCATCTTTTAAGTTGCATTACTGAAATAATTGAACGTTTGCACGATATCCTAATTTTTCGAGTTTCACCTGTATATAACAAAATACTTTAGTTCATTAAAATGTGTTTTTTTTTTTTAAATAACGAAGTAATATGTTTTACAGTGATATATTGATATAACTGACTTCAAGAGATATAGTAGTGTAGTCAGTTTAATTGGAAAACCACTATAACCAAAGTTGGGCATACCATGCACAAGGAAATACCTACAGTTCTCCTTGAAATGATATAGTATTCTGGTAGGTATGATACATCATGATTGGTAGTATGTCAATTTATCTGACTAGCAGGAGTTTGAAAATCATACGGTCTCCAACACAGATTGCACTGCGACCTATTTGTTTCAAAAACAATTAATGGGGTCTGGCGAGGTAACCTTGGATGCTATTCCCATTCTGGAGAAACCATACCCAAACCCATCCAGAGTGTTACGTTAATGTTTGTCTTATAGGATTTAAACACTTCAGTTAAGTCACTGCTGTTCCAATGTTTCAGCAGTCCCTATTTCTACCTGTTGTACGAGCCATCACTGTAGACACTCTGAAGTCTCATCTGGTGTTTCAGTAGCCCTGAATTACCCTTATCCATAGACTGCCTACTGCCACTGTTACATTGAGTGAGGACGCCACCTACTGTTACTGTCGGTGAGGAACGTAGGAGACAAGCTCACAGTATGACAGAAGTTGATAATGCTGCTAGTCAGTGAGGAATATTCAGTGAGGAATGTCTGTGACATGCTTGTGACGGGCTACCTGGGCAACCACTGACCGGTCAAACAAAATTTCTGTTTTATATACACAGATTCTAACAGTCTTTATAATTGTGTAGTGTACTTGTGTAGCACGTCACTCTCAAATACAATGGAACCTTGGTTCACGAGCATAATTTGTTCCTAAGTTCTGGTCATAAACAGATTTGGTCAGTTTCAGGGTTGTGTTCTGAGGAGGATGGATTTGGATTTGTTCGTACTCGAAGGGGTTCATGAATGGTTTATGAGGTTCCAGTGTAACTGGAAAAAGTAAAGAAAGTTCCTTTAATGTTTTGAATTTAAAAGTGTGACACTTTCTTGCCTTGATGGAATGTTGGGGAATTTATCTTCACGCTGACAGCTGATTAATGACATAATTAGCGATAATCACACACTTGGCTATAAATGCATCAGCTATAAATCACACAATTATTTATCAGCTACAATCTTTCTATAAAATCACACACATGCTCTATATAAACACATAAATTACTCACAGCTTTCACCACTGCAGCAGCTTCGGCATCACTGCACTGAAATGGGCTGTCACATAATGACGAGTTCTGACTGAATAAACACAAAGGGAACAATTTCACATCAATAAAATAATTTTTTAGCTTATGATTAAGTCTGTGATGCTATGATGATGAAACTCACCACATGATCTCTCCACACTTAATCTGTTTCTGCACCAAAGCTTTCCAATAGGTGTGTGTCGATTTAATCACCTCGATAGCAAAGTCCTGTAGTCCCCCCCCACACACACACACGCAGATAATAGTTAACCATTTACATCATTTGTTACTAATCTACTGTATCAATCATTTACAAACATTTGATACATTTGAAATACTGCACATTTCATATTATTCTGTAATTTATTTATATTTTCATCAAATATATTTGATGTCAATTTAATGTTAAATATTTGATATATTTTTAAATATCAGATTTTTATCAGATTTGCTGAATCTGTACATTATGCATAATAATGTACCGAACCTATTATTATTATTATTTTTGGTAATAATTTTTCCATGTTCTCAAACACTTCACACAAAATCTCTCGAATGAGACTAGCACTGCATACGGTGGCTCGGTAGTATGGGGGGTGGTTACCCACTGGCAGCGGGGCTCAAACTGGGATCCTCATATCCAAAACTCAACAACCCAGAGCTTTAGCCACCTGAGCCACCACTCCCGCCGCTTACATTTAATGTATTCTTGTAAACGTGAAGGCTACTCAAGCAGACAACTTTAGTTTTATTCAAAATTTCACTAGAAGCCTTTTATAATGAAACTTGCCTTTCAAGGCAGCTGGGGATGTTTATCTTCGTTAAAACGTGCATCATCACATACAGCCGGCTAACCAGCTAAACTTGGTCATATGATTAATTTGCGTTAAAATTATATATACACACTGTATATAGCAATGTAAATAAAGTTTCTCCATTAATCAATTAAACGCGTTAATACTGACAGCCATAGTTAAAATCTTTTTTTTCTTAACTTATATAAATTAACAACCTACTTTAGTGTGATACTGAGACTTTATGTAATGGTATCTTATATTTATAATATCATGGAAAATTATTTAACTAAGATCTCTTACTAAAACTTACTAAATTTTTGAACAAACTGTTTTATAATCAAAAATACATTAATAAAATTTTCCATTTTTATATTTAGAGTTTATTTTAATAACTCCCTCTCTATCGTACTGCACATGAACATTTTTGATATACTGTACATACTCTACTCAGGAAGGGTATCCAGCATCAAAATCCGGTGGTCCGCTGTGACGACCCCTTGCCGGGAGCAGCCGGAAGACCAACAACAACTCTACGTATGCATCCTTAAATTGTCACGGGGTGAACTTGTGAACGGCATGCGTCAAATTTTTTCCCTACTTACTCATTGCGAAGGCTCCCGACAATGGTGGCATCCCCTTCTTCAGGCATGTGAAAGGGCAGGGCCGCTAGATTAGGCATAGCTGGCGAAGGATCAATGAATGGATCAGAGGCTCATGCGACATTATAAAAGCTTCCAGCGCCAGCGTCCGGCAAAGGCTAAAGACAAGAGTGGCATGCCAGCACGTCCCAAGGGCTTTAAAGGAGTGTAAACTGAATGCCACCACTTGATAACTAGAAAGAGCGGTTAAAGGACTGCGCACCTTGCTGCAGCGCTTTTATCTGCGCAATGCTGTTGCCGACAAGTAAAAAGGCGCTTTGTTTGCTGTTAAGGACTCCCTTTCCAGGCAGGATAAGCTGCCCAGGTTGCTCCAAAGGTGAGCGTAGAGCTGTCGATGCACCAGTTTGAGCATGTTATGCTGCCATTGTTATACCAGCCTGAGCATGCTACATTGTCGTTACTCCAGGATGAGCATGCACTACCACCATTTCACTTGTTTAAGCTCATTTCTTCTGAATGCTGCCATGTCAGCTGTTTGAGCTTGTTGTACATAAAGGCGAGCGAGCGGACTGACTGCAGCTACGTCCCCTATTCAAGCTCACCCCGCAAGGTGCACGAGGTGGGCCGACCTCAAAAGAAAATGGACGTCTCAAAAGAAAATCGTAAACTCACCTGTTCAAGCTCCTGGCACAAAGGCAGGCGGTCTGAATGCTGCTGTTTCTCCTGTCTAGCCACCGTTTGAGCGCCACGTTGGAAAAAAGTTACATAATTTGATTGGTGTTGCGATTCTGTAAGTATCGTAACTTTTAAAAAAAATATCCCATATTTTTCTTCATATTTTGGTATAATTCTAAACAGGATGCTGTACAGCCTGTCAACGCGGGAATAGTTTAGAGTCCACCACCTGCAGGATTATAGAACTGCAGCATTTACCGTCTCAAGTGCAAACTAGGCACTATATAAATAAAACATTGCACTGATGATATATTAATTGTTATGCAGAAGAATCATTATACATCACTGAATCGATTTTTCTCTCTCTAATAAGCATGTGCAGTATTTTTTTAGTGCATCAGTTTTTGGTTTGGTATGAATTATAACTTCTTTTTATTTCCCCATGGTAAGCTTGACCTTTACATTGTAAAGGTCTTGTACTTGTACTTGTTCTGTTATTATTTTTGCAATTAATATTGCGATTATTTAGACGCATATTGAGATTGAATACAAAATGTTTAATAGTTACATATCGCATTTTTATGCAACGAATTGCGCAGGACTGGTATTAAATGTACCTTGTCTTTAAACTGTGCATTAAAGCCGAACTGGTTCTCCAGTTTCCCATCTGGTATTTTATATTTTCTAAACCAATCCACTGTTGCCTCCAGATGACCAGGTCTGTTCATACGAACATCTTCAATGCCTGAAAATTAAGCAGTGAATTAAATAATGGCACCCTGTGCTGATTGAGGTTATTACACTATGAGTGTCTTAACTGACTGTTTAGTTTATTAGCATCAGGATCGGAAGTGTTGATGGCAATAACTTTCCAGTCAGTCTCGCCTTCATCAATCAGGGCCAGTATCCCAAGCACCTTTACCTGGATCACCTGTCCAGTGAGGCACACCTGCAAAACACACATGCACACAACACTTTTAAAACTGGATGAGTTTGCCAGAAATAGAGGTAGACCTTTAGCTAATAAACTGCTGCACACTAACATTTTAGCATTTTAACAGACTCTAGAAGAAATAATTTTAAAAAATTTAAATCTTCTCAGGTTTATTTCTATTAAAAAATACCTGCACACGCAAGTGGCCTGTGAGCAGAAGAATAGCCCACACCATGGATTTTAAAGATGAGCATGCTAATTCTCAAAAGAAAGCATAAGAAAGAAAATTATTCTAAGCTAACTTGGTGAAAAAGAAAGTTGGCAATCTAACTGTAGAGCATATTCCAAAGCAAAGCTAATTAACGTTAAAAAAAAAATCAGTCTCGGTATAAATACTAGGGGTGCTCCAATCAGGATTTTTTGGGGCTGATCACCGATCTCCGATCACTAGAAGCTGTATCGGCCGATACCGATCACAGGGTCTACTTGAAGCCTTATCATGTAGCATTATTTATTAAAATATATCTAACAACAATGTAAATTAATTATTGAAATTGCAAGAAGAGGAATATCATGAATTAACAACTGTATTTATTGGCAAGCAACATGTGCAACACGTCAACTTAAAACATAGCAGCCTGTGCTTGGTTAGTAATTGGGAACAGCTTAGAGCTTGACAAATACAACTTTCCTGTAGACTGTGTAAAATGAAATAAAATAAGAGACAAGTAGGACGCGAGTCGCCGGAAGTTCTGCAAGGTCCGCAAGCATCCGCAAGGACCGCGTGGAAAGATGGAAACAATCACAGCGCCGAAAATCGCAGTGAATCATGATGAACTGTACTTACGGCCACCGCGCGAAACCGCGTAGGTGAGATGAGGGAATTACCGACAGCTGAGTGAGTTGCTGAGCTCTCCCGCTCTCTTAGCGCTAGACCATTTTGAAAACTGCTCATGTTCCTTTACGTGACTAACCTTCAAATGTCTGATGAGGTTTGTGGTGTTAAAATGCTTTGGGTGCTTCCCGCTTCATGGAATTGTCTTGTTGTCACAGGTTGCAGATTGCTAATGTATTGTCTTTTTCACACAACACGTAGAACTGCAGACCGGTGAAGCCATTTTATAAAAGATAAAAAATAAATAAAAATCGGCGAGTTTTGCGTCATCTGATCGGCTTTTCTATACTGGCCATTATAGAGACTGCCGATCAAACTTCCCAAAGCTATTATCGGTCGATTATGATCGGCGACCGATCAATCGGAGCACCCCTAATAAATACTGACTTATTAGCTGAGAGGGAGAACTCAAGCAGCATCTTTATTGATTTTCTATTATGTACACAATTTATAGTGTAATACTGGCTGGTACTTAGCAATTACTTGCAATATAAACGTTTATAATTTCCTACATAATATTAAACTACTGGATGGCGCAGTGGTAAGGTGCTTTACCCATCACCTGGAGATAGCTGGCTCAATCCCCGGGTGATGCTGTAGCCTCTCGCGAGAGCTAATTGGCCGAGGCATTTAGTGCTCTCACATTAATTACGTATAAAAATAAATAAATAAATAAATAAACCTTTGTGTGTTTAGCATAAGAGATTGTAAATTTATTTTTTGGTCCCTAATAAAATGTTTTGACACCTGACAGCACCCAGAAACCCCTCCTCTTTTACCCCAATGTCACGGTTTCGACATGAAGGCTTCTTCACGTTATAACATTTTGCGTTTGTTAATGCTCATTATATCATATATAAAATCTAGAATTTTATCAGTAAGTTCTGAGCAAATAATCGGAAAGACATGCCATAAGAAATTGTAAAAAGTAAAAGCACTGTGACATTTAACTATACATCATTCGGCATACCAGGTGTTCTACAGTTGTTAATTGAACTAACTGATTACAGCATGGGTGAAAGTAGGTCTGTATGGTCTGCAGTACTGTGGAGAGAACAGCTGCTACCAAATCCCACATTTAAAACCAGTCACAGAAGCACCTTGCAGCAAGAAAACACATCTGGTAATGTTATGCAATCTTAAACAACATGCTGTATCGTGATCGCTTCTGAGTCTTCCCGAATCGACTCTGAACTGTCAGTGATGTTCTGATCATGGCTAACGCATGCTAATTAGCTTCTAACACAAGGCTTAATCCTAAAATCCCTCTCTAACCCGTGATCATGGGCATTACCTGGTGTGTAGAACAAGACACCTACATTTCCATTTAACATTACTGGGGATTCAACCACAGAAATCAGAGTTAACAGAGCTGATATTCTAAAGTAGAAATATAAAGTGAATATTGTAAGGTTCTCAGGATTGTCCATCACCTCCATGATTTATTCTCCTCACTTTTTGGCCACATAGTACTGGTAAGAATTTAAAACTATTCTCAACCCTGTTCATTCCAATAACGTCTGCACACTAACTGTCGGCCACCAGCTCTGCCAATCATGGTTGGTCAGTTCCACCACGAGCAAAAGGATGTGTGTTGACGAAGCAAAATAACTGGTTAAAATAAAGTACAACAGCATGACCCTGACTGTGATATTGCTAAGATAAAATCTATTGGACATTTTTTATTAAAACTTAAAAAGAGCATAGCTAACATCAGTTAAATATGTTTACTATCAAATGGCCTCTTTCAGTACTGATCAATTAAATAATTTATCGCATAAAAAAAAAAAGAAGAAAAAAAAAACACTAAACCCCAAGCGGGTAAAAAGAAACTGCATGCAATCCTTATCAATACTATGTTATGACCCATAAGAATACAAATGAATACAAAATAGTAAACCAAAACAGGTAGCTTTGCTTAGCTTTGAGTTTTTTCATGCTTATACACTTTAATGACCTACATAAGACGGTTATTTTTCGTACTATTCCTCTAACTCACCTGGGTGCCGATGTCACACACGTCTACTGGGTCATTGTCTCCACAGCAGTTGGTGTCCTTATCCATATGACCGGGATCCTCCCAGGTCTGCTCCAACCACAAAATAAAAGCCATAATCAGCGCTATGAAAACAAATTTGTAGACCTCTAGAGTGACGTAAAGTCTTAACACACCTGAGGCAGAGCACCGTAGTTCCAGATGTAACCTTTATGTGGGAAGACATTAGCCACGTATCGCAATTTGCTTTTCTTCACGTCTTGTTTAATGGGGTTCAAAGCTTCCTTCGTGGCGATCTGCAACCAAAGAGTGTTTAAAACACACAACCTCCCAAATTATCTACACAAAAGGAAAATTTGAGCAATGCCTCATAGAATTTTCGACACAAACAAACATACGCATCATACACATAGGTAACTAAACATTGACATTTACAATTTCTGCATTTTGTCTGTAATTTTGCATTTTGTCCCCCCCACACACACACACACACCTCCATCTTGGCGTTCGACCAGCGAGGAACCTCCACAACCATATTGAACAGAATCTAAAAAAAAGTTAACAAAATTATGAAATATTTTTTTACATCAGCAGACATCTGTAATTATCATGAGCTAGTATTTCTGCCAATCACAATATGGTTGTAAACACAAATATAAAAAAATGCAGGCTATGAAATGTGGATTTTATTTCTTTAATTTTAAGTCATGGAAGATTAAAATCACCAGATTTAGCAGTTTTCACTTTTTCAGAGGCGCCTGAAAGAAAACAATCACCTCACTGTCAGAGCACTTCTGTCTCTTCCTTGGTACATTGTTCTCCTGGAATATGAAAGTAAATACATTTCCATAAATAAACATTGCCATACACCAGTGGTAAATAATATTCATTATTAAAAAGGGACAAAACACAGCATGTAAAAACACAAGTAAAAACTTGGTCACGCCACAAAAAAAAAAAAAAAAAAGTAAAGTGAGCGTATTTATCCGTCGTATCAACATTTTATGTATTTTCTTGCCATGTCTTTAAGCCTTCTGTTGAAAACATACACTGGAAAAACAAGCGCTTTTATAATGATAAAAGCATAAACAAATGGGTTTCCTTAAACATTGGCTTGGGCTTGCATGGATGCTTCTGTAATGTTCTCACATCAATCTTTATTGATTCATTCATGTGCTCATGGAGCAGATGAATGAATTCAGAACTACAGCAACATTCTGACAGACCCAACTGAGAAACATTTTATCTCCTGAAAGGATAAAAAACCCCCATAGCACTTGGAATAAATTGTACTACAAGCCTGGAAAAGCATCACAAATGAAAAACTAAGATCCAAAAGAGCCATGTTCTGAGCTGTTTAACAAATAAAGTTGTAAATATCCAAAAATATAATTATAATATAACTCTGTCCTATCCTTTCCTAGTCTGATCCTAAACCCAAATATTTTCAGTGTATAACAAAATCATCAGTCTAGTCATTCCAATACTTTTGGAGAGAACTGTGCATTATAGTAACCATTCCACATCTAGTCTCTCACAGATTGTTATTTTAATAAGAAACCACAATAAAGCGTAAACTCCTCTTGAGAAAACTCACTGTTTCTGCACTCATACTGACGACTCCTACCATAAATGCCACTTTTGTTAAAAGATACCTTAACTAAGCTATTGCATTCTTCAGTTGTCTTTGTATAAACAATCGCCAATGTATAAGAATCAGCCCATTAATATCAACCCATGACTTGCAACTGCACTTTTATGAGAGCTTCTGCTATACAACATTAATCAACACATTCTATTACATTTTTAGAATTGAGCAACAGTTTGGTAAAAAAAAAAAAACTATACACAAGTCAGAGATGACATTTTCGAGACCGTGTGTAATAGTCAATTTTACATTACCGTCAGGCCAAACCCACCTGTTGATCAGTTGCATAGAGAGGGATGTCATGGAACGGAGAAATGTATTTTCCTTGTGAGGTTTCTGTTGAATAACAAGAATAAAATATAGAAAAATATTGAAGTGTATTCTGAACACCAGTAACTCATTAAGTGTCGCAAAAGATACATAAATGCTTTTTATTCAGTAAAGAGTAACACGGGTTGAACGGAAGTTCCACTTCAAGACCAAAAGAGGATTCATGGCCATCAAAGCAAACAAAAAAAAGGTCACCAGAAAGTCCACTAAAAGTCACTGTGTACGATTTCCTGCACATCCCCAGGACGTTATTCAAGGAGGTTCTCTGGATGTCCATGAGACCTTTGGAGGACTGAATGTAAACGTTCTAAAGAATTCAGTACCCGTCAAAAATTAGAACAAACATTCTAATTTAATGTTTTTTTTGTGGAACATATGGCTGATTATTGTAGTGTCTTATATACTATCTTGTGGGGATCTTGTGTGATTTAGAAATTACTCCCTCACATCTGAGTTTCGTGTGGCGCAATCGCACGAGATAAGCAAAGTCTGCAATTTTACTGACTTATCTCCTGAATATACAAAATATATTGCGAAGTGTGTGTCTCTTAAGAGAATGTTGCGCTAAAAAGAGAAGGGGCGGGTGTGTGTCTGTGTGTGCACGCACAGGTATGTAGACTGTGTGTGAGGCAAAGAGAGAATTTATGGATTCCCGGTTAATGTAACAAATATAGTGTTGTAGTATTATGTGTTGTGTAAGGTACATTTCACCGGGTTAAAAGCTTGAGCTGTAATTTGCTTCATCTGCAACACATTAATCTTGAATTATGACATTAACCTCCTTGCTTAATTGTGCATTATTTTGGATAGGCTATTGCTTGGAAATGTCATTATAGCTCTAGCTGTATGATATAAACAGCTGAGTGTTCACTGCATTCTGCTATACAATTTATCCATCACTTTCTAATCATTCCTTTTGCTTTCGCTCTTCTCATGGTTTTCAGCTTTCTCTTTCTGCGCTTTGTATTGTTGTATTATGCATATAGCGATATGACCCAGCACCCAAAATACTTTAAAAGCACTCCAACGCAGTCTCCATTCTTTGTGGAAAATGGATTCTCTTAGGTACGCTTTCAGGCAGTGACGCATGCGGAGGAGATAAGTTTTAATAACACTGAGCTCATAAAAACTACACTTGGACAAAAATGGGATCCTTTTTTTTTTTTTTTACTAACACTTCGTATGCTGTCTCCACAGGTGACTGCTACTCTATATAGTAACAGTGAAGATGCAGCTTTGAAACAATGACGTAGCCGACAATGTCGGAAATGTGCCGTAAGACCACACACAACTGGGGATAATTTCACAATTTTGCTTTTAGACCATTTAAAAGTCCAAAAAAAAAACTACAACACCCACACTAATATGTAGCTTACCTTATGGTGACATCACACTATTTCCTAGAAGCAGTCCCACTTCTCGCTGAAAGTCAGAGTAGGAAGCTTCATAACCCACTTTTATGTCCTACTCTAACTTTTATGTCCTACTCTAGCTAAGATTTTTTTTTTGCCTAAAGTAACTTTGACTGTGTTTCCTAGGAGTGATTGTTAGATGCTTAGTTAACACGGGCCGTGATTTGTAACGCTACACTGGAATCATCCTAAAGATGACCCCAAGGACCTAAATATGTCACAGACAGAACATTCACATGGAGACCAAGCCACATTTTTCTTTTACACAATACTCACTCGTTAGGTGTTTTATGCAATACTGTGTTCTGATAATTTCTTTTTACTTTTACTATGCGTCAACTAACCCTCACTAACTCTAGGCTAGTTTCACACACCTCTTTCATCCTAATAGTTAAAAACTTTTAAACACTAAAAATACTGTACTGACATATTTACAATCATCATATTTATTTATCATTATATTGAAATATCTTGTTTTTGCACTGCAAGTCGTTTCAAGTATCATTTCCAGTCCTGTGCAGTTCGGTGTTGTTTGATGTATCACCATGGTCCTTTAGGAAAGTACAAAATATGTACAAAATATGAGGCGCCGTATAGGGCTTAAATAAAACTTCACTCATGCACACAAACATGAAACACTTGCATACACATATATGAAACAGTCACACAAGTTTGTGTGCATGAGTGAAGTTTTATTTAAGCCCTATATGGCGCCTCATAAACCGCCGTATTTACTAATCATGTTCTTTGAGGTGAAACATTTAACTGCGCATGCGTTAAAATACATCTGAACGACTCGAGCACGGGCAGATCAAGAAAGCGTTGTTCACATAAATAACCCGTATAATTAAAATAAAAAGGACGCTATTTTAGATTTTAAGAGACATATGAAAAATATATATATTTCTAGTTTGTCTTTTGTAACACCCAACCCACAGGCCGAGTGCATTTAACCTCAGCTAGCGGTTAGCATGAGGTAACTTAACTTACTGAAATAGATCCGGTAGTCGGGTGAGTTCGGTCGGCCTCTCTCCTCTGTCAGGTAATGAAACATTTTTCTGTGAAAAGCGGTTCTGGAGAAGCTCTCCCCGATGTGTGGAGTTTGCTGAGGGAGGAATGGACAGCAGTAACCCGCAGCTGACCGGAAGAGCAAGCGCATCATGTTAGCTTTAGCACCGGGCCGTTGAGGTCCTCATGCTTCTTCCGCGGGAACGCCCCCACCGACCTCAGGCTCCATTCCATCCGTGGGCCACACTGCCACCTGGCAGTCCGCTCGCTCGCTCACACACACACACACACCCCTAGAAATCACCTAAGCAATAGTGATGCTTCAGTATCGTTTTACAGTAATATGACATTACATATATTTGGCATTTTCAACATATAATCTGATTATTATCACATTAATTACTCTTTATTAATAAATAATTAGAGGTTTAACTAGGATTGCCAACTCCAGGAAATATAAATAAGAGGACCGTGTCTATCAGTTATTGGAGACTGATTTGCCTGACTGCACAGCGTTAAGTTCTGTTCTGGGTTTTGACTTTAGCTGTAGAGCAGCCCTGTCAGTTACCATAGTAACTGTTCATAGTGAATTTAAAATGCTGAAGTAATATTATGGGATGCGTGGTGCGGAGCGGTTGTTGGTGGTAGTCTTCTTCAGCCGGACACCTCTGCGGATGGACTGCAGGGGTGGTGTAGAGCTATCCTGTAGAGCTATGGCACCTGATCTTACTCCTTGGAAGGTGGTTCCAGTGTGTATGACGAACTGGCATGACTCCCCTCAAAACTCTGCGTTATGACATGAAACACTGGATATTAAGACTAACAAACATAATACAATATTATGTATTTTACCAAATACATAATATTATAAATAGATAAGAGCTACAAACCTTTATCTTTTTTTTCTCCTTTCCTTTTTAAAAAAAATGTGACCAAAGTTGTTTTGACCCTTATTCTTTTTTTTTTTATTCAACCAGCATCTGGACACATTGCCAATTAATAGTCAATAATACATTAAATCGTTTCCTCTCGGGGTGTGTAGACTTGTTATACTGTATATTATTTTTTTATTCTTGTACTAATCTCTTTTTTATTTGCAAAGAATGGAAGAATGAAATATGCCTGTGAAACGATACAGCACAGTATGTATTTACAGTGTAATGAATGATCTGTGGTCCATTTGGTGGCTTTCCATAGTGTGTGATTTTACTAATTGCGTTGCTCTTTTTTCCCTGCCTGTACTTCTGATTGAGAGACCTTCCCATTCAGTCTGTTACCCCACAAGAAAAGAAAAGTGATGCACAAACGAGTGAAAGAAAAACAATTAGAACACTGTAATTATCATTCTCTACCTCTTTATTTTTTTCCCTATGCACTGCCCCCTGGCAAAACCCAACCCTGGGTCATGAGTTCCAACCAATGATAAGCACTTTGCTGTTTCGGTGGAGACCATGAAAGACAGGCTGAGGGAAAAGAGATTTCCTTCTATCAGCTGACTGACTGTATATCATACAAATCACCCTGTCTCATCAGTGTAGCCTATAATATTTATCTATATGTATATCACTTTGGTTCTTAAAAATACAAAACAAATATCTTGTATGGATTCAATACGGAACAGGTCCTTTAACTTTAAAATACAAAATGCTTCCTTATTTTACAGGGTGGTTGGGAAGCCAAGGTTTACCCATAGCTCCACCCAGGTACATTCACTTCACAGTATGACAAAGGTTGATGACGCTGCCTAATGTTACATTCAGTGGGGATCGCCTGTGACACGCTCAATTTGTTTTATTTGTATTATATATATATTTCCTCCTGAGGGAAAAGTATAGTGGTGTTTGGGATTTCCTGTCTTTTTGGAGCTAAAACAGCAACTCACAATTTAAAATATAACAGTAATATAATATTATTTTTCATAATTCTTATTAATCATCTCATTATTGTCTCATTAACACTCCTCTGTTAATAACTAGAGGTTTAACCGGATGGTCTGGTAATTGCCATAAAAGTATTTTTAAAAAGCATAATTCAGTACCAGTTTTAAATACAAATCAAATTAAAATTTAATTCATCACATACTGTACAGTCAAAAAAGATATAATAAAATATATATTTTTTTAATTCAATATAGGAGAGTTGAAATGTAGTGTAGTGTAGAGCTGTGTCCAGTTATGGGCAAGATAAGGTGCGGATGTGCAGAATATTTTGCAAGTTTTGATATCTAATGAGTAAATCTTATCAGTGTCAGTGAGCCAGTAAGTACGCAGTGCATGCTGATTACAGAGCTTAGAGTATTTGTAAACATTTATTTAAACTTTTACTTACCATTTAACACCTTAGAATCTAGTAGAATCTGCACAGGCATTTAAAATCAAAGTACTATTTTCTATTAATTAAATTAACATCTAATGAACATCTGTTGCTATAATCATATACTATACAATTAATGCTTGAATTGTGAGCATATTGCATCAATTAATTATAATTCTCTAATCTTGACTCCAAGTTTTCATCTATTCAAAAAATCATTTGTCTCTCATTGTAGCCTATTGATGTAGCACTGTAGGTTCAAGTGATTTTTCTATAAAAAAGGTGGCCTAACAATACCCCAAAAACACACATCTACTTTAAAACTTTATTCTTCCAAAACTAGTGAACTAAGTTAAAACCATAATGCTAAATAAAATTATGAATAAATCCATAAAACAGTAGAATACTGTTACGGTGCTGTAACTTTATTCTTCCAAAACTAGTGAACTAAGTTAAAACCATAATGCTAAATAAAATTATGAATAAGTCCATAAAACAGGAGAATACTGTTACGGGTGCTGTTTGCCGGACTGACAGATAGGCACAGTGGCAGAGGTGATGTGATCAAAAGTCTTTTAATGAGACACAAAACAAGGAACAAAAGGAACAGACATGAACTTAAACCAGGGATAAACTAAACATGGAGCTACACAGACTAGGGGTTACAAACAGACTGAGAGACAGACAGGCCAGGAGACAGACAAAGGCTAGGAGAACAATGAACTAGAAGAACACAGAGCCAGGAGGACACAGAGCCAGGAGGACACAGAACTAGGAGGACACAGAGCTAGACATCAAACCAAAACAAACAGTAACCCAAAACGAACAGATGCAAGACACACAAAATGGCATAGCAGAGGAGCCTCCCCGGGAAAAACTTTTGTGACTGTGACGCCGGGGCAAGCGACCTTCTTGGGGAGTCAGTTTGCCATCCGGCGGAACAACTTGGGGCACGCAGGAGCGACTGCCAGTGGAGCGCCTCAGAGAAAAGCTGGAGAGGGCGAGCATGTGTCTGCTGGTGATCAAAGGGTGGATAGCGTGGAGCTTCAACGGCGGAGGCTGGAGCTCCACCAACTAGCCGGGGTGCTGATCCAGCAGATAAACATTTGTCGCTTGACGGGAGATCGGGGTCAAATGCAAACCCTGCTGGAGCTGGGGGCATTGGTGCAGGAACAGCTGGCCAAGGTCAACAAAAAGGCAGCTGACGTCAAGGCCAGCACCCAGTCTCCAGCCAGCCTCAGGGGAGGCCCAGACCCTCCAGCCAGCCTCAGTGGAGGCCCAGACCCTCCAGCCAGCCTCAGTGCGGGCCCAGACCCTCCAGCCAGGCCCGGACCTACCAGAGTTCCCCGAAAGGCATGAGCCATCCCCCCCCCCCGCCATCCTGCAGCGAGGAGGACAGCGAGCTGCCTCCGCCGTCCTGCAGCGAGGAGGACAGTGAGCTGCCTCCGCCTACGCACGGGCTCATGGACGCCGTGCTCTTGCCGCCTCCGCACGGGCTCGTGGACACCGTGCTCCTGCCGCCTCCGCACGGGCTCGTGGACGCCGTGCTCCTGCCGCCTCCGCACGGGCTCGTGGACGCCGTGCTCCTGCCGCCTCCGCACGGGTTCGTGGACGCCGTGCTTCCTTCGCTGCCCGACCTCGGTGGCAACCCACCCTTACCCACCCTTCCACCTCGCCCAAGGGATGGGTGTTGCAACCTCGCGGTCGGCAGTGCCGACATAGGACCTTGGGGGGGCTGTCCTGGAAAACCAGTGAAATAACTGTAGAACACCAGCTGCTTATCAGATCTTAATGGTTCTGTTATATTACAATATCATAACCATTTTAAAGCATTTAAAATGCATAAAAACCTTTTTTATTTAAAAAAGGAGAGAGCCGTAGAAAAAGAGAGAAACAATTAGGTATGGTCACTGTCATATAATATATGAGGTGAATATATATTTAGTGCAGAGTGCAAGCAGGGAGTCCAGCAGGACTAACTATGACAGCATAACTAAATGAGAGAGCCAGAAGGAAACACAGACATGAGGGCTCCCTGAGATGTAAAGAAACCAATTACCACCGTCAACAAACCTGAGTGATCAGTGAGAGTGGGGAAGACAGCATCTAAACATAACAGTTACCCATAATACTCTGTCCCCCAGATCTGTTCCTTTACCTAAGGCAAATCTATTTGCAAAAATTTTCAGCTAAATAAAAAGGTCTTTAGTCTAGACATAAACACATAGACTGTGTCTGAGTCCCGAACATTAATTGGAAGACTATTCCATAACTTTGAAATAGATCTGCCTCCAGCTGTAGTTTTCATAGTAGACATTTGTAAGATTGTAAGACAATAGCACTTCACTCAGATACTATACCATGAGACCAATAATGCTTTATACATCCAAAGTAGTATTTTAAAATTGATGCAGAATTTCACAGGGGGCCAATGCAGTGTGGATAAGATAGGGGCACCTAGTTGAACAATCAGACAGTACGGCGTTACAATAGTCCAACCTAGAAGTGATAAATGTATGAACAAATTCTTCTGCATCATTTAGTGACAATATATTCCTTATCTTGGCAATATTTCTGAGGTGAAAGAATACTATCCTGGCAATATTATCTACATGTGCTTCATCATATTGCACTTAAGTTATCCAAGTTACAGTGTGATCAAAAAGTTTGCTTCTATCTGCATGTGGTCATATGACTAAAACTTCTGTCTTGACAGGATTAAGCAGAGACAAGTTATGCAACATCCAGTCTCTTATGTCCTTCACACATTGCTCAACTTTATTAAGCTGGTTTTTCTTATCCGGTTTTGCTGAGACATATACATGTGTGTGTCATCAGCATAACAAACTAATATCATACGGATTATGTTGCCCAGAGGAAGCATGTAATGAGAAAAAAGCAATGCGCCTAAAACTGAACACTGTGAAACACCAAACTTCACTTTAGAACATGCAGAATAGCAGTGGCGGCCGGTCAATACGGGGCGCAGTATTAAAGTTAAAGTTAGGCAGAGAAGAATGCTACTTTAACATGTAATTATTTAACATAATAATTATTTATTTTAATAATGAAATAAAGTAATTTAGTCACAATATTCGGCTGCATTTCTTAATATCATTTATTTGCAATAAAAAAAATCGAAACTGTATTACGTTCATTTGTGTTCGTGTACGCGGGGCACCGGACAAACGAGTGTCTATGCAGGCACATAAACTTTTGAAAAGCTTGTGACTTGAGGCTGAGCTCTGATTGGATTTTGTCAAATCATCCTGAGAACGATCAGTCAAATAGGATCTGAGCAAGGAGAGGGCCATTCCCTTAATTCCAACTGCATTTTCTAATTTGTAAAGGAGAATACTATTATCAATGGTGTCAAAAGCTGCACTGAGGTCCATTAACACAAGTAACATATGTATGTGGGCTTAATTCTGAAATAATAATATCAATCATTACATTAAAGCTGTATCAGCGTATTTGTAGGTTTAAACTTTCAGCTATGTCAAAGTGATGTTACCGCTGGGCAACAGATGCGCACACTCTCTCTAAAAACATCACTATTACAGACATACAGACATATTCTGAGACTGGTTTCAGGTCCTCCAATATATAAATATAATATTATTGAAAGAGAGTTCTGACCAATGTAAAAATAAAACCTTTTCTTTTATTGATATAGATATGTCCTAAAAATTACAAGTTCACAGTGTTACCTGTTGTGTCAACAATTACCACTGTAAGAAGTTGGGCCAACAATACAGACAACACGACGATATTAATGAGGCACCTGAATGTATGAAATAAATTTAAGAGCAGAAAATTTACTGCAAGAAGAACAAACCCACTGCAATCTTCCTCTAATTATTAAATTTTATATAACCCTATAAAATGTACTTAAAATTGTCCCTCTATCTCACTCACTCATCATCTATACTGCTTAATCCTGTATTCAGGGTCACAGGGGGCCTAGAGCCTAGGAGACTTAGGGCACATGGCAGGGTACACCCTGGACAGGGTGCCAATCCATCCACACACACTCACTCACTCACTACAGACAATTTTGTAAAAGGCCAATTAGCCTAACCTACATGTCTTTGGACTGCGGGAGGAAACCGAAGTACCCGGAGGAAACCCACCAAGCACGGGGAGAACATGCAAACTCCATACACACAGAGACGGGAATCAAGACTGGCCGAGGATCGAACCCGGACCCTGGCGGTGCAAGGCGACAGTGCTAACCACTACACCACCGTGCCGCCCCCTCTATCTCTCTTTAGTAAAATAAATGACTCTTTCTGTGGTGTTCAAGCTCTTGTAAAGTGTTAACTTGCACAACCGCTTAAGCAATAGCTATGAGATGCAGTAAATGTGTTTATTATATTGTAAAATTGCTTTCAATGGAAAAGCCAAGATGATTAAACATAAAGCTAAATAAGGTTAATCACATCGTTGCTAAATAAGGTTAATCATATCGTTGCTAACTTTATTTTTTACATCTTGTTTTTATGTTATAAAATGACGTTCAGAAAACGTTTTTCCAAGTCAAGGTACAGTATCAATACCGATACCAGTATTAAAAGTTTTTCAACAATACAAGTTGTCGCCTACTCATAAAGCAATAGTTTTAGATCAATAATAAACTCCGGGAGTAACTGTGAGTGTGACACAGCAAGTCTGAATTAGTTTTCTTAGATGTGATGCTGCGATGTTAGGTGTCACAAAACGTTTGTACATTTTGAACAAACCTATTCATATTTACATGTGTAAATATATAATATCTGGAGGATTTTGTTTTTCTGACTTTTGCTATGTTTACATTGCTCTAGGAAACTTTAGGAAAGCTTTAAACACTAAAATTCTTGTTTTAAAGGAAGGGCTGCACTAGGACACCTTATATTTATCGACAATCTTAATGTAAATCGTGTATGGTTAATGTACAGTATGTGATCATGTGCAATAAGTGAGTGTGTGTGTGTAATACACACACACACTCACTTATGCATGTACATACATACAGTGAAAGCATAATTCGTTCTGGAAGTGAGCTTGTATACCAAAACACTCGTAAATGAATTTTCCCATAAGAAATAATAGAAACTCAAATTATTCATTTCACAGCCCCAAAAAATTATAAATAAAAATAATACAATTTACACACAAATTATACAATTTAATACACAAATTACCCTGCATTTACCTTTAAAAAAAGTAAAAACAAAACCCAACAGATAAGTGTTTCCATTTATGCGTGCAGGCGCTGTGTGTGTGTGTGTAAAGCAAACGTAAGAGAAGAGACGAAATGAGATCCTCCCCTCTACATCTTCTTGTCTTACACAGGAATCTTTCCTCCTGTCTTATTTGAGTTTCACACACACACACACACAAACATGTTTTATCAGGAAAATAAACAAGAAATCTCTCTGACACTCGAGTCAGCACACACTAATGAAATCACTGCTGTAAAGTAAAAATAAAACAAATTAACCTGTACTTTACCTAAAGAATCGTGTGTACTCTAAAGAAAGTGAGTGTGTGTGTGTGTGTGTGTGTGTGTGTGAAGGCGAGAGGAGGAAGCGTGTGTGTGTGTGTGTGTGTGTGTGTGTGAAGAAGAGAGGAGGAGGTGTGTGAGTGAAGGGGCACGGTGTCCAATGACATGCAGGCACACAAAATGTAGGCTGAAACAGAGAGAGAGAGAGAGAAAATGGATCTTTAATCTCTCTAATGAGACTTTCTTTTGCTTTGCACGCGCACATGTGTGTTATAATAAACAGCACACGCGCGTTACAAACACAGAATACAATTTTTTTTTTTCATGCACACACGTGGTCACAGTGTTATAGTAAACAGTACACGCATACACGGATGTTGATTATACCAGTGAAAGACGCACACTAAGACTGGGCAGGGGAGATGGTTACCCACAATTCCCCATGCATGCTACATGATACTCTGTATTCGTAAACCAATACCAAGAATCTTTGCTCGTCTTGTGGAACACTCGCAAACCACGTGTTAGGCTTTTAATGAAGAAGAAGTTTGCCCAAGCTAAGTTTTAAGCTAAGAGAAGAAGAGTTTTAGCTTGAGAGGGAAGTGTTCAGGCCCAACAAGTTCAGCTTCCCGATCAGTTGTTGGGGGATGATTGTGTTGAATGCTGAGCTGAAATCTATGTACAGCATTCAGACGTACGTGTTCTTTCTGTCCAAGTGCATCAGTGCCAGGTGGAGTGTGGTGGAGATGGCGTCGTCTGTTGAGCGGTTAGGAGGGTACGCAAACTGCAGTGGGTCCAGTGAGGGGGGCAGCAGGATCTTGATGTGTCTCATGACAAGCCACTCAAAGCACTTCATGATGGTGGGTGTGAGTGCAACGGGACGGTAGTCATTGAGATAGGACACAGAAGACTTCTTCGGCACGGGGACGATGGAGGTAGCCTTGAGGAACAAGGGAACGACTGCTCAGAGAGATGTTGAAGATGTCAGTGAGAACATCTGAGAGCTGTTCTGCACATTCTCTGAGCACTCTGCCTGGGATGTTGTCTGGTCCAGCAGCTTTATGTGGGTAGACTCTGAGTAGAGTTTTCCTCACATCAGCTGTAGTGAGACACAGCACCTGGTCATTTGGAGGAAAGGTGGTCATCCTCGCCAACAAAGAACGCCGTTCTGCCTGTCGATCCGAGCGTAGAAGTCGTTCAACACATCTGGAAAGGAGCCGTCATCGTCACAGGCAGGTGATGTCGTCCTGTAGTTAGTGATGGCTTGTATGCCCTGCCACATGCGCCGTGTGTCACCGCTGTCCGTGAAGTGATTGTGGATTCTCTGGGTGAGTGCACGCTTCTCCTCTCTGATGGCCCGAGAAAGTTTGGCCCTTGCTCTTCTAAGGGCCACCTTGTCTCCCGCTTTGAAGGCAGAGTCTCGGGTCCTCAGAAGTGCATGCACCTTTGCAGTAATCCACGGTTTCTGGTTGGGTCATGAGATGATGTTCTTGGAGACAGTGACGTCATCAGTGCACTTGTTGATGTAGCTGGTCACTGATGACATGTACTCCTCTAAGTCGGTGTAGTCGCTGTAAGTCGTAGCCTCCCTAAACATGTTCCAGTCAGTGTTCCCGAAACAGTTCTTAAGAGCAGAGATGGCTCCTGCTGGCCAGGTTTTCACCTGCTTCAGAACCAGTTTTGAGCGCCTGACGAGTGGTCTGTATGCTGGAATTAGCATAACATAGATGGGGTCTGAGTAGCCGAGGTGGGGGCGGGGCTCTGCCCCATATGCGCCGGGATGTTTGTGTAAACAAGATTCAGCGTGCTTTCCCCTCTCGTTGCAAAGTCCACATACTGATGGAATCTAGTAAGCACTGACTTGAGATTTGCATGGTTGAAATCTCCAGCAACAATAAACAGTCCATCCGGGTGTGTATTTTGCAGTTCACTGATCTGCAAAATGTTCCCACAGCGCTTCCTTAGCATTAGCACTAGGTGGAATGTACACTCTGATAATAAAAACAGTGGTGAATTCCCGCGGTAAATAAAAAGATCTGCATCTAACAGTCACAATCTCCACCAGCAACGAACAATAACTAGGAACTAGCACAGAGTTCTTGCACCATTTCGTGTTGATGTAAATACACAATCCACGCTGTGAGTCTTCCCGCACAGAGCTGTGTTTCTGTCAGCGCTCTGTCGCTGGGCCATGTCTCCGTGAAAACAAAGACACAGAAGTCTCTAACCTCACGCTATGTAGCCTGCTGGAGTCGGATGAAGTCCAGTTTATTGTCCAGGGAGCAGACGTTGGATAAGATGATGGACGGAAGAGCCGGCCGGCTAGGGTTTGTTTTTAGCCTAGCCCAGACACCCACCCGCGAGGCCTCGGGGCCTGGTTCACGCAGCAAACCGAGGTCTCGTAGCTTTTCACCAGCTCATCAAGGATGTCGTTTGCCAGGTTATTTAGGTACAAAGTATCTGGCGGTGATAAGTATGGATACTAGTTGCACCTATGTCCATACATAGAGTAAAATAAACGCGCTACACACAAAAAGTAAACAACATAGCACCATTTTGGCTCCGGAGCAGCTGCTGCGTGCTACTACCGCACCGCCATCAGTCCAAAACCATCCGGTAAAGACAACCATCAGCTGCTCCAATGGAATTTCTGTATCTGAAATAAAAGAGAAGGTTGTTTAATGGCATCACACATAGATTTGTTTATGACATACTTTCTTCCAGTGTACTTTTTCCTGTTGAGGAAATTAGGATTAAATCTTGCTGCTGTTTTGTCTGCAAAAGCAATATAGTTATGTGCAAACAGGAGTACAGTCATATACAACATGGAAGACATGAATCGTTGTCATATGTGTTCGTTTTATTAGTTGAAGTCAGTCAGTCAGTTCTTTGTCTGTGTCAGGAGTGCATGTAGCTCTGTCATGAGCTCCCAAGCCAAGGTTTATGCTTAATTTGGAGCAGCTGAGCGCTCAATGCTGCATAATTTGGTATCCAACTTGTGCCAATAGTTGGTTATTTCTCAATAATTATTTATTCTATTTGCTTTGTATTTTTGTTACTGCAGTTATGTGCATGTATGTATGTAATGTATAATATGTGCACAAATGTATTGATTTCATAGCTTTGATTGTTGGTAAATTGTAGTGTATCAAAGTTAGGCAGACACCTCAAGATGGTCAGTTTAATTATGGACACCAAGATCGTTTTAATTGAAATTTTCCAGCATGTATAGCATTTTCTTTAGTATTATAATAAAAATAATATTATTATTATTTAGGTACTGTAATTTGCACACCCCACCTTGTTCCTGAGAAATGCTCAGGAAATGGATCTCAGCCTCGTGCAAAGTCCATGTCCTCCAACCAAAGTGGGAATTAAGCCAAAACAATGTTTGTAATTTAAAACTAACCAAAAATGTGGTTGCGAATACACGTGATCCTTATTCCTGATAACACTATCAGGAAAATAGACTGGCCATGTCTACATACCTCTATGTTAAGGTCACGAATAAACATCACTCCATGTTCCTGAGAACACTCCCGGGAAAACAGGTACTTAAACCTGTGCATCTCTGAGCCATGGATGTGTGGTTCACACATTTATAAAAATGCAACTACTTTGAATTAACGAGGCATTCGGCAGACCTTATACATTCTACCTTGTTCCTGAGACACTCAGGAAAATGAGCCTCGGGTGCGTCTCACGGATCTTGCATGTCTCTACGTCAATGAGAGCAATACCAAAAAACTAAATCATGCACCTCGTAAGTGTGTAACTGCAACTGCATGCCGCTCCCTGTTCCAAAGAACACTCTTATTATTATAATTTATTTATTTATTTATTTCCTAACCATGCGCCTCTACGCCAGGGCCAGCTTTTACACTAAATGCACGCTTCAAATGCCTCAATAAATTACAGAAATGCTTCCCTAAATAAGAAATTACATTGAATGATTCATAACTGTGAATGCATTCACTACACGCCCCCCTTTAAATTGCCGAAGAGAATTTTATTTTTTGTTATTTCCTACACAAAAGAACTAAAATTAATTAACACAACTTAATTAAATAACTTTGTAATAATTGTAAATGTTTGTTTTACAATTTGTTATTTTGTTATTTAGTGTTTTTAATTACATAAAGAGAATTCCTTAAACTTGTTCATCTTTATGCAGCCACAATCACAGTGCATTATTAAAATATAATGATAACCAGCCGTATCATTATCATACTCCACGTAACTCTCCACACACTAGTGGGATCTTAGCTTTAGTTGCAAAACAAACTGTCGGGTCAAACATTACTATTTTAATGAAAAACAACTGAACATCTGAATGTAATTTTTCCCCATTTCACCATTCTGCGTTACAGCGCATACAGTTAAAGCACGCATACAGCGGGTCAGCGCCCGCGTCGAGTAACCTATAGCAGCCGTGGATGTGGGTTGATGACGTAGTTAGTTAGCGAGAGAAGCGTTTTTATGTTTCTATTTCACTAAGTCAAGTGCTGTTGCAAATAACAGTGTAGTTCGCAGGCTTGTCATAAGCACTTGTACCAATCATACCCATTTCAATTGTGGTTTACCAGATGAATTAATGAGTTATTTAAAGCGCGACTCGAAACGCGGAACAAATTTAGTTAAAAAATACACAACATTCGATAAAACACGACGGAACTGACACCACAATTAATCTTTTTAATTCAGAACAATTCTTTAAACATGACATGACGAAAGCTATATAAAACTTGCACCGGAAAACAAAACCTCTTAGACAACACGATTAGAATTAATTATGGGGAACAAAACTTATTTAGAAAGCTTAACGTGAATTAAACTTCCTTTTTAACCAAATTTCACGAGAACAAAATCTTCCCTGACTGAGGAAAACCTCAGAAAGAGCAAAATAAACACTTATTTTTCCTCTGAGAAGGAAGACCAGACTGAGCCCCCAAATTGGTTTTTAATGAAGAAGAAGTCTGTCCGAGCTAAGTTTTAAGCTAAGAGAAGAAGAGTTTTAGCTTGTTGTGTCCGCTGCACAATGATACACTTACCGGTCCGGGCCCGGTTGACCGGGAGAGACAAACACACATGCAGGCATGATGTCTGAAGATCTCTGTTTATTATCAGCAAAAAAAGCACATTTAAACGGTGCTACTTCCCTACAATTCGGAAGGTCCCAGGTTCAAGTCCCACTACCACCAAGTTGTCCCTGTTGGACCCTTGAGCAAGGCCCTTAACCCCAACTGCTCAGATGTATAATGAGATAAAAATGTAAGTCGCTCTGGATAAGGGCATCTGCCAAATGCCTAGATGTAGATTAAACAAGTGGGTTCTAGCAAACAAAAGCCATTTGGATACAGGATATAGAAGGTGCTACCACAGATGGCGTAATGAAGCACAGTAAGGGAGCTGTTCTCAGGGCACAGGAATCTTCTATTTAGATCACGTCTTACAATATTATAAAACCTTACACCACGTTACTCACAATCCGAGGTTCCACTGTGCATACATACACATAGAAACACACTCACATATACAATTTGACTGACTCTTCTTGTTCTAAGCATTTCATTGTGTTGTTGGCCCTTTGTTGACATGCATATGACAAATAAACTTGAACTTGAAGTGACTTAGATCCTGTGTGAAAATCAGATATATATGGTGTCGCATTAAGGTCAATAATCGAAATCGAGTTATTTCAGGCTGGTGTTACGACCTCTAGGGGTTAGCCGTGACAGAAAAAGAGAACTGAATGAGCTTACACCAGAGAGATAGTTCAATAGTTTATTTTTGTTCTACACGGGGTTTCCTTCAGAGGTAGACCAGGCCAAAACAATAAACAAAATAGATTTGGAGTTAAACCTAAATAACCTGAAATTAAAGTTTAGAAAACAACATACAAATTTACTTACCTGACTTCCTAAATCAAAAACAGAGTAAAAAGATATGTGAAAAGGAAATGGCGTCTCACCCCCTACTTCCCGTGTGTCAAGTTATCTACTAATTATTTACAAAAGTTGATGTTTACTAGCAACCAAATCAGAATCCATTCCATAGTCAAACGAGCAAAAGATCAAATAAACCGGGGAGTCAATCCATACAGAGATTTACAAAGACAACAAAATACTACTACATTCACTCTTTCTTTCTCTCTGGCACAACACTCAAAACAAACAAACGACGTAACAAACAACAGTCAATTGAAATTTCACAAATTTAGCACACGACAGATCAAAATTACCGAGGCTCAAAATGGCAAAAGCTGAGTGTTTGGGGCGGTCCTTATATCAGGATAGGATGCAGGGTAGAACCAATCCCGAGCTCCAGCTGATTAACAGGCCACACCCACCTAGAACAGACACAAGTGCTACAGCAGAGAGATATCTGCCAACAGAATCTCAGAAATCATAACACCCCCACCCACAAAATAAAACATACAATGTTTTACTGGTTAACACGTGACAGGGAATCGGCAATTACATTTTCAACGCCCCTTTTGTGACAAATTTTCAAATTGAAACTTTGACAAATCAGAGACCATCGCATTAAACGATGATTAGCATTTGACATCTGTTGGAGAAAGGTAAGAGGATTATGATCTGTAAAAACAGTGACAGGCTGCATAGTCGAACCAATATACACTTCAAAATGTTGCAAGGCAAGGATTAAGGCAAGGGCTTCTTTTTCAATAGTACTGTAACTCATTTGATGTTTAAGGAACTTCTTAGAAAAGAAACTGATCGGATGGTTCAAACCATCATCTCCGGTTTGCAATAATACGGCACCGACACCTGTACCACTGGCATCTACTTCTAACAAAAATGGTTTCTCAAAATGAGGGACCACAAGTACTGGGGCACTACAGAGCAGAGTTTTCAAAGAATCAAAAGCAGTTTGACACATAGGAGTCCACTTAAAGGAAACAGATTTACAAAGCAGAGCTGTGAGATGACTGGCCACAACAGAAAAGTTTTTACAAAAACAGCGATAATAGCCGGTCATGCCAAGAAATCGTCGAAGTTCTCTCTTGTTCTTGGGAACTGGAAAATCGAGGATAGCTTGCACCTTTGAATTTAGGGGACGAACTTGACCACTGCCAACTTCCTTACCTAAATAGGTGATCGTAGCACAACCAAATTCACACTTTGCTAGATTTAGTGTAAGATTTGCATCAGAAAGGCTTCTGAAGACATCATCTATGGATTTAAGATGGTCATCCCAAGTGTCAGCATAGCAGACAACATCATCTAGATAAGCTTCACAGTTAGAAACCTTAGATAACACGATAGACATTAACCGTTGAAAGGTAGCTCCTGCATTTCGAAGGCCAAAAGGCATCACACGATACTGTAAGAATGCATCAGGAGTAGCAAAAGCAGAAATTTCAGATGCACGGTCAGTGAGTGGCACTTGCCAATAACCTTTTAGTAGATCAAGTTTCGTTACAAACTTAGCATTTCCCACTCGGTCTACGCAGTCTTCCATGCGCGGCATTGGAAAGGAGTCAGCTTTGGTCAACGCATTGACTTTCCTATAATCAGTACAGAACCGGGAAGTACCATCTGGCTTGGGAACTAAAAGACATGGGGAACACCATGGACTAGAACTAGGGAATGCTAGATTATGTTCAAGCAAATATTGGGTTTCTTTTCTCATCAGCTCTTTCTTAAATGGATTTACCCGATAAGCCCTTTGTTTGATGGGTGCATGAGAACCAACTTCAATGTCATGTGTTAACACACGAGTAGTGGTGGGAATGTCACTAAACAAATTAGGATATTTCCTAATCACATCCTTAATGTCAGCTTGAGCTGATGGAGGTAAGTGAGACAACTTCGTCGAAAGGTTTAATAAAGTCTCTGAATTTGACAACCGAGCTGACGTAAAGGTGGCATTATTCATCTTCAAACCATCAATTTCTGGTGAATACTCAGAAAGTGGAACAATTACGGGGGCAATCGTAAGGAGGGGAGTCTTAACTTTAGAGTCGGAACGTGCCACATATGCTTTCAGCATATTTACATGACAAACACGTGTCTTTCTCCTTCGATCAGGAGTGTTAACAACATAGTCAGTGTCACTCAACTTTTCTTTTATCTCATAAGGGCCAGTGAATCTAGCTTGAAGTGTTGATCCAGGCACGGGAAGTAAAACAAGAACTTTATCACCAATTTGGAATGAGCGTGGGACAGCCTTTTGATCGTATCGAGTTTTCATCTTTTCTTGTGCAGAATCAAGCGAGTGTTTTGCCAGTTTCCACAACTGATGCAGTCTGTCACGAAACGAGCTAATATAATCCAAAACATTCTTAGTAGTAGAAGGGTGGTCAGTGGAGAGAATTTGCTCTTGCAAGATCTTTAAGGGACCACGTACCGTGTGCCCGAAAATTAGCTCTGACGGACTAAAACCGAGAGAATCTTGAGTCATAGTACGAATAGCAAACAACAACAATGGGATTTCCTCATCCCATTCTTTTTGTTGTTCAACACAAAACGTACGGAGCATAGATTTGAGGGTTTGATGAAATCGTTCGAGGGCACCCTGGGACTGAGGGTGATAGGGACTAGATACTTGATGTCTAATGTTTAATTTTTTTATTACTTTGGCAAACACTTTAGACATGAAATTTGTTCCTTGATCAGACTGTATATATTTAGGCACCCCAAAAGTAGTGCAGAATTTGACAATCGCTTTGACAATTGCATGAGCTTTAAGTGAGCGTAGAGGTACCGCTTCAGGATATCTGGTTGACGAACACATTAGAGTTAATAAATAGGAATTTCCAGATTTGGTTTTAGGTAAGGGTCCAACGCAATCAACCAAAATTCGTTCAAATGGTTCACCAATTACCGGTATCGGCTTCAATGGGGCCAGGGGAATAACCTGATTGGGCTTGCCAGATAATTGACATGCATGACAAGACTTACAGAACTTGGAAACGTCGGATTTCATCGAAGGCCAAAAGAAATGTTTCAATAACCTATCATAAGTTTTTCTGATACCTACATGACCGGAAAGTTCATGGTCGTGTGCAACGCTCAAAACTTGCTCTCGAAAAGGTTTTGGAATAACAACCTGAAACACAGTTCCCCAGTCATCGGTGACATGATGTGGAGACCACTTGCGCATCAAAACACCATCGTCAAAGTAGTAGGCAACTGGGTGCTCTGGCAAAACGCTCGGCTTGACCGCAGCTGCAACACAGGACCACAGAGTTTGATCGGCACCTTGGGCCTCAATTAACATGGCTTTCCCAAATGGCAAATCAACACTGGGAAGTCCACACATTTTTACTTCAACTAATTCACCTTTGTCATCATGCTCAACAGAATTTTCAGCACACAAGAAGGTCTTTGACAAATCTACAGTCTCTTTTAATTTTTGGGCTTGAGCACGAGTCACCACACAATCACTAAATACATTTGGAAATTGTTCCTGTAAAGAATCATCCTGTACCTCAGGAACATCTGTAACCTCAGGTAAACAAAAAACTTTACCTGCCAGATCATTTCCCAGTATGAGTGCAACACCCTTAACAGGCAACTCAGATCGAACTGCCAGCTTAACTTTGCCTGAAATAATTCCAGAACGCAAATAGACATTGTGTAATGGAACTTTAACCACAGAAAGATCAATGCCTTGCAATAATACGCTAGAACCACAGCTTGACTGTTCCGAAAATGGCAGCACATTCTCCAAGATTATGGACTGAGAAGCTCCAGTATCACGAAGGATGCGAATTTTTTTTGTTTCAGTGTCGGTGTCATTAAATGAAACAACACCATCGAAAATGAAGGGCTCAAAGGCAGATTCAACAGTTGTACTCAAATTCTCAGGCCTGGGAGAAAGAATGGGCCGCTCAATCAAACCCACACTTTTAGAAACATTTGTTTTCTTGCCAGTTTTACGTTTCAAAGTGGGACACATGGCAATGAGGTGTCCTACTTCATGACAGTAAAAACACTCACGATTTTCCTCTTTCACTGCACTCAAACCGTTCTTAGATACTGCTATGGTACCTTTAGAACTGCGAAGATGATCAAAAAGATTACGCTTGGCGGGCGACGGAAAAACTATTTTATGAGTGAGTACAAACTCATCAGCAAAAACGGCGGCTTCAGAAAGAGAGGAAACTTTCTGTTCATTCAGATATATCACAATTTTCTCTGGAAGACAATTCTTAAATTCTTCCAATAGTATTAACTCTTTTAACTGTGCGAATGTAACAACTTTATTTGCAGAGCACCATTTCTCAAACAAATTGGCTTTGTCTCTTGCAAATTCAACAAAAGTTTGACTAGCAGTTTTCACATGGTGGCGGAACTTCTGTCGGTATGCCTCAGGAACCAGCTCATAAGCGCGCAACACAGCATTTTTAATTTCCTCATAATTCAAGCTCTGTTCAAGTGTTAAAGCAGAACAGACTTCCTGTGCTTTCCCAATTAGTTTGCATTGTAACAAAAGAGGCCAAATATTTCGTGGCCATTTCAAAGTAGCCGCGATGCGTTCGAAAACAGTAAAATAGGTGTCAACTTCACTTTCACGAAACATCGGAACTAACGCAATTTGTCTGCTAATATCACATTCAGGTTCACTTACTTGCAAAGCGCGTCGTGGTGCCGGAGTAGGGCTCGGAGTGGACGCATTAACAGGCGGTGATACAGGTACGCCGATGCTGGGTGCTGCAGGAACTGAGGGTTGAGCAAGTTGTTTAGCCACCAGCTCCAAGTCCAGCTCCTTGAGCCTGATCGCTCGCTGGGTTTCGAGTTCAACTGTGCGCACCTGCAACAGTTGGCTCTGATACTGCTGTTTGCTCAATTCTAGCTCCAGCTCTTTCAGTCTGATCGCCAGCAAAGGGTCACTCGGAGAAGGAATGTTAGCAGGATCTATGCTAGTCAGTTCCCCAGGTTTGGGCAACTCTGCCCCCTCGCCTACGGAAGCCAACATTTGAATTGCAACACCTGCCTCACCTTCCTCCGGCAAAGTTCCTCGTTCTACTAAATGCCTGTAAACCACTTCCTTAATTTCTTGTTTCCTGGCACCACGAGTAACCTGGATGCGATATAAATCTGCAATCGCCAATAAATCCTCTTTTCGGCACATATTTAACTGATGTACTGATGGTTGAATCGCAAACATATCTAATTCAAATTTTGAAGCCATTTCTAATTCCCTCCACCTCAAAGTGAAAACCACTAGGCAAACGAATGTACACAAAGCCAATTTCACGAAGTTAACACAACGGTAAGAATCCAAATTGGTCTTTTTTTGTTTAGACGAGCCCCCAATTTCTGTTACGACCTCTAGGGGTTAGCCGTGACAGAAAAAGAGAACTGAATGAGCTTACACCAGAGAGATAGTTCAATAGTTTATTTTTGTTCTACACGGGGTTTCCTTCAGAGGTAGACCAGGCCAAAACAATAAACAAAATAGATTTGGAGTTAAACCTAAATAACCAGAAATTAAAGTTTAGAAAACAAAATACAAATTTACTTACCTGACTTCCTAAATCAAAAACAGAGTAAAAAGATATGTGAAAAGGAAATGGCGTCTCACCCCCTACTTCCCGTGTGTCAAGTTATCTACTAATTATTTACAAAAGTTGATGTTTACTAGCAACCAAATCAGAATCCATTCCATAGTCAAACGAGCAAAAGATCAAATAAACCGGGGAGTCAATCCATACAGAGATTTACAAAGACAACAAAATACTACTACATTCACTCTTTCTTTCTCTCTGGCACAACACTCAAAACAAACAAACGACGTAACATACAACAGTCAATTGAAATTTCACAAATTTAGCACACGACAGATCAAAATTACCGAGGCTCAAAATGGCAAAAGCTGAGTGTTTGGGGCGGTCCTTATATCAGGATAGGATGCAGGGTAGAACCAATCCCGAGCTCCAGCTGATTAACAGGCCACACCCACCTAGAACAGACACAAGTGCTACAGCAGAGAGATATCTGCCAACAGAATCTCAGAAATCATAACACTGGTAATGTGATTGTAGCCCTGAGGTCCACCTTAACACTGTTCCTCCTGGGCTACTTCACAGCTGAACATAACCTCTAACACCTGTCCAAGGATCACCAATTTTCTCACAGGAAATGGACCATCACCTGTTAGTGCCACAGAGCAGCATCACTCTGCCAAACTCATTGGCACTCAATGGCTCAGCTGTGTCCAAAGGTGAGTATTTCAGTTTCCTGGAGACGTTCATCATCAAATCATTGAAATGGGACAACAACATAACCACTGTCATCAAGAGAGAAAAGTTAAATCTGTCCTTTCTGTGTCCTACTTATAGACTGAAATTATTCTACTCAGGAATGTGCTTTCTACCTCCATCACAGTCTTGTCTGGATCAGCTCCAAAATGCACAGGCTCCAAATATAGAATAATAAAAGGGGACCACTGTAAGACATTCTTTGACTTCTCCAGTGCCTTCAACACTATCCAACCTGCAGTACTGGGGGAGAAACTTATGAACAAAAACATTGACACCCGCTTGGTTTCCTGGATTATGGACTATCTGACCTGCCGTCCCCAGTATGTCCGTCTACAAAACTGTTTGTCCGAGACTGTGATCTGCAACACCGGAGCTCCCCAGGCGACTGTACTGTCTCCGTTTCTTTTCACCCTCTATACATCTGACTTGAGCTATAACTCAGAGTCATGCCATCTACAGAAGTTCTGTGACGATTCTGTGGTTGTTGGATGGTGACACCTCTGAGTACCTGTCTGTAGTAGACGACTTTGTTTCCTTGCGTGAACGTAATCATCTACAAGTCAACATCAAGAAAACAAAGGAGATGGTGGTTGACTTTAGGAGAAGCAAGACCCCTGTGACTCCTATATCTGTCAAGGGGGAGACGGTGGACATGGTCTCGGAATACAAATGTCTGGGAGTACATCTTGATAATAAACTCGACTGGTCACTCAACACAACGGCACTCTACAAGAAAGGACAGAACCTTTTGTACTTTCTTTGAAGGCTCAGGTCTTTCAACGTTTGTAACACCATTCTACAGATGTTTTATGAAACTGTTGTGGCAAGTGTCATCTTTTATGCAGTGATCTGTTGGTGCTGTAGTGTAAAGGTATCGGACAGAAACAGACTGGACAAGGTAATTAAAAAGGCTGGATCTGTGCTAGGCATGGAGCTTGACTCTGAGGATGTAGTAGCGAAGAGGAGAATTCTGTCCAAAGTACAATCCATTTTGAACAATCGTTCTCACCCACTATACAGTGTTTTTGCTGACCATAGGAGCAATTTCAGCCAGAGACTGATTACCATCAAGTGTTTCCCAGAGCGTCACAGGAGATCTTTCCTCCCAATGGCAATAAAATTATACAACTATTCTCTGTAACCCACACACCATGTGGGTATTCACTGTCAATGACCGTAACACATACATACATACATATACATACATACATATACACACACACTAGTTTACTGTGCAATATTTACAAATGCCCTTGTATTAATTTAGTGTGCAATATGGTACTTACTGTTTGACGACTCTTTATATTTTATTGATATGTTTATTTACTTACTTTACTTGATAGCAAGGGTGAGCAACTGTAACCAGGAATAAGCAATTTCCCTTTGGGATTAATAAAGTTCTTTGAATCTTGAAACAAAGCCCTTGGAATTCAAATTGTTATCATTTATCATGTGCTTGTTTGTTTAGTGCTTTACCTAGGTTTTCACTGCAATCAAAGACCGACTGTTTATATAGGATTATCAATGTAAACAAACTATTTTTTTAAGTACTTTTCCTGAGCACTTTACATAATGCTTTTTCTATTCAATGACTCAGTGACTAAGGAGCGAAAGCTAAGAGAAAGATAATGTAGGGCAGCATTGCACATCTGTTCAAAGTGAGTAAGGATCACAGTATTTTTAGAAACCTTTCTTAATTTTAAGCTTGAAATCTCATACTCCTACACCATCCTGTGTCAGTGACTGTGGCCTTCGTTAGCTGCTGAGGTGGATGCAGGTGCAGAGGCTGAGCAGGCACTGCGCTCAGGCTGTAGGACAGGTAGTGAGCACAGGTCCGTTGGAAGAGCGTGGAGTCGATTCGCTGTCGAGGAGGAGGAGCGTGCGCGTTGGGTCGAAAGCAGTTGAATCTGTGAGCGTGGTGTCCGTGCCGAGACGTGAAGATAAGCCGTAGTCGAGAAAACGTGCGCATTGGGTCCAGAGCCGTTAAATCCGTGAGCGTGGTGACTGTGCTGAGACGTGAAGATAAGCCGTAGTCGAGAGAGAGCGTGCGTTGAGTCGAAAACCGGGAAATCCGTCAGCGAGGCAAACAAATCCGAATCGTGAGACAAAGGGGAAAAACGTGAAATGAAAAAGACTTCGGTAACGTGATCACAATCAAAATAAACGCGAGAGAATTGGCTAGAGCACTCAATAATCTGGCGAAGAACTGGTGTGCTGCGCTAAATTATAAACTCAAGGAAATCAGCGCCGGATGAGAAACCGGTGTGCAGGTTGGGCGGTCCGGGGGCGTGGGAAATGTCATGATAGCGTGGGAAAACAAGCCTGCGTGATGAGGAGCTTGACAGCGTGGGAACAGAAATGTCAAATGGGAAAAAGCGGGTTTTGAAACGCACGAGGATCCACGCATCCTGGATAGTGAACAGTAGTGAAAACCTGTACAGTATAACAACATATAAACAATAAACTTACAGATCAGATAATAGTCCAAAATACAGCGCATCTTGAAAATTTTTAATTGTGACCCGCATCTTTCATAATTGTAACTCGTAAAATGGGAAAGCAAGGAAATGCATAGCGCTGTTCAGAATGGGCAGATTCGCTGGTGCATATGCCATGGGGTTATGAACAAGTGGATACGCATTTACCCTTCACGTCGCTGCTGAGACATTGCATTCCTGGCAGTGTGTCTATTTAAGCGGAAACCAGCATGCAACATGTAATCATTATGTATTCCCAGGTAGAGAGCATTAGGTCCTGAGACAAGACAATGTCCAGAGTCTGGGCCAAGAAGGAGAGAGCAGCTTGCAACCGGATGAGCGTGATCTCAAGTTACAACCAGAATTCTGGATTGTTGGGATTTTTTTTTCTTATTTGAAATTTTTTTTTAACTTAAAATACTTAAATGACAAATCACATAAGGCAATATTTTATTCACAATAGAAGATAACTGAGAAATCTTACAATTTTATGCACAAAATTAGCTCATTTTAAAGTGTAGCATCTCATCTTCTTTTCAAAACAGTTTAAAGACATTTGGGCATTGAGGGTATGAGTTTCCGGAGTTTTGGTGTGAATTTGGTCACATTTGGTCCCGATATAGGTTTCCAGCTGCTGAAGAGTTTGTTGTCGTCTTTGACATATTTTTAGTTTAATGATAAGCCAAATGTTCTCTATAGTTAAAAGATCTGGACTGCTGGCAGGTCAATTCTGTACCTGGACTCTTTTACTATGAAGCCATGCTGTTGTAATAGCTGAAGTATGTGGGTTTGCATTGTCCTGCAGAAATATGCAAGGACTTTCCTGGATCATATACCATATCATATATGTAACTTTCAGCATGCATAGTGCCTTCCAAAACATGCAAGCTGCCCATATTGTATGCATGTATGCACCCCCATACCATCAGAGATGATGGCTTTTGAACTGAACACTAATAACACGCTGGAATTCGGACTCGTCTGACCATAGAACGCTTTTCCACTTTGAAACAGTCGATTTTAAACAAGCCTTGACCCACACGACAGAACGGCACTTATGGACCATGTGCGCATATGGCTACCTTTTTGCATGATTGAGTTTTAGTTGGCATCTGCAGATTGCACGGCAGGTTAGGTTTCCCAACAGTGGTTTCTGGAAGTATTCCTGAACCCATTTGGACACAAACATACCAATGAGTGATGCAGTTTAGTCTGAGGGGCAAGACCATGGGCAGCTGACAAAGGGGTTTGCCCTTGTCACTTATGCATACAGAGATTTCTCTGTGTCCAATTTCTCAAAACCCTTTGTCTGTATCCAGTTTCTCTGAATTTTTAAATAATGTTATGCACTGTAGATGAAGGGATTTGGAATGCCTTTGCAATTTAACATTAAGGAATGGTGTTTTTAAAGTATTCCACAATCTTTTATGCTCTCATTCACAGATTGGAGAGCCTGTGCCCATTATTACTTTTGAGAGACTCTGCCTCTCTAAGACATCCCTTTTATAGGTAATCATGTTATAGATGCTAGATATTCTACCCGCTTAATCTTTTTTAAAACATATTGCTTTTTTAGCCATTTGTTGCCCCATCCCAACTTTTTTGAGAGCTGTAGCAGGCATCAAATTTAGAATTAGCTCATTTGGTGGATAAAAGTGTAACATTTCTCAGTTTAAACACTTATGTCCTCCATGTTCTATTGTGAATAAAATATTGACTCATGTAATTTGAGAGTCTTTTAGTTTTCATTTTAGTCAAATTTTTAAAAAATGCCCCAACTTTTTCGGAATTTGGGTTGTAAAAGATAAACAAAAGATACAATTGAAAATAAAATAAAAGAGAATAAGTTGAAAGACAAGAGAAAATAGGAGAGAAACTCCATTAAATAAATAACTCCACCTCTGTGTTTTTTGGTTTCAGTTTTATTTCAGGTCCTTTTTGATAACAACTACATTAGTAAACCTATTGTCACAAATCCCCTGTTATTCTTTTTCCCCCACGCTGTCATGTCTTCATATGCGGTCATTTTCCCAGGCTGTCATGCTTTTTTCCATGCTTTGTACCGCCTCTCCTGCACACGGTTCCCCATTCACAAATAAGTTCTCCTGTCATTTAAGGAAGTGCACTCGCCCAGTTCTCTCACGTTTCTTTTATATGATTCCTGTGTTCCTCGATTCCTAGTAATTCGTTTACAGATTTCGCTTATTTAAACTTTAGCATTAATAGCTGGATCAGTGCCACTTGGCATGGAAGCAATCTGCCAATGGCACTGCTGATGAATTACTGAAGACCAGGTTGTTTTGATAGCAGCCTTCAGCTCTTTTCTGTTGTTTTTTCACGAAATTCTATTTTTTAAGATACATTGTATATTGCACAGAAATATGATGAAAAGGTTTATATTTCACTTAAGAAAGTTACTGCATTTGAAACATATATATTTCTTTGCGTGACCACCCACTTATGCTCTGAGGTGGAAGGTAACTAAGTAAATTACTTATTTAAATTGTACAGGAAATATATGTACTTTACTTGGCGACATTTCTTTATTACATTGTCAGATAACCACAGTTTTTTTTCTGTTTCCCCTTTTTGTTCTCTTAACGCTGTTGAGAGCCCTGTTTATTTTATTAGCACTGTGCAGGACCCTCCCTGCCCTGTCTGCTCTAAAAACAATGTCATGCTAGCTCAGGGCCATAGCTTGCACTGCCTGAGCCTCCTGAGCTTGGCCCTGTCTCAGCCAGATACTGTACCCTCTCCACCTTGTATAGCAGCATTCTCTGGTGTCAAGAACATGCTGCTGTTTCTATGGGCAGGATTCAAGAGTGGTGCAGCACTTCCAACACCCGGCAGTGGAAACATCATGATTGCACAGCACAAGCGTTTCAGGAGTATGAGGCACTTGTTCTGTTTCCTGGGTTTGAGGACTTTGTGTCTGCTCCACCTCCCAGGTTTCATATTTTTAAATTTCATGCCTGCTTCGCCACCCAGATTTAAGGATTCTCTCTATGTTCTGACTATTGAGTTTGAGGACCTTATGTTTCTGGGTTTCCTGGGTTTGAGGAGCACCTCTTTTTTTTTTTTTTGGATAATGTCAGGGATAACCCATGAGGGGTGTACCTCTGTATTTTTTTGGGTAGCTTGTTTGGTCTGGTATAGAGATCTGGTATTTAGACATTATTTGTATTCTGTCCTCTGCATGTGTGTCTGACACGCATATACAGATGGCTAAACACTGAGAGGAGATGATGGGTTGACTTCAATGACCACTCAGGTAAAATCAGGTAAGTATTCTCTTTACTTGACTTTGTTACGGTCTTTTTCCTTTTTTCTTTCTCGCTTATTTTTTGGGTTTTTACACAACTGAAAGAAGATCAGAGAAGCACACGAGCTCTCTGCTGCAAAATGGTTGCCTGCTTTATGAGTCCTTTTGTTAGCATACACAACAAATAAAGTTTTGTCAAACTAAGTCCTAATTAAAACCTGTGTGAAACAGCACCCTCTAGAGGGGCGAAAAAGGTAATGAGACACTTGGCATAACAATTGGCATGACTCTGGGCAACATATTCTGGTTACCTGTTTTGATCTGTGGGGCTTTAGAGGGGGTCAACGAAATAGGAGTTTGTGAGAGTACTTATGATACGCATGGGAGGACCTTTCCGTTTGGAGATAGCATGGGATTATTATTAAGGAACTTAAAAGGACACCAAAAGAAAACTGAAAACCCAAAATAAACAGAGATCTGCCATCTATGCGAGAATGTCTGGGGCTCTGGAAACTAAAACAAAAACTTTAGATCCGCTCTGAGCTTTCGCCATTACCGAGGATTTATCTTAAAGTAGAAGGAGAGTTTGTGTTTTGTCCACTTTAACCTGAGAGCACAGGCTAAACTGGTGCATGTCACTCTCCCTCACTTTCTCTCTCACCAGTGTCTTAGACAGGCAGAGGCTTGGGCTTTCTTTCAACAGCACACTTTGTCTGTCTTTTTTTCTTTTCCTTTCTTTGTCTTGCTGTGTCTTTGGCCCTGATACCTTACTGGTGCTATCTAAATGATCGCACAAAGTGCTGAGGTATCAGGACCCTTAAATAAACATGCCACCAGGTGCGGCACATTCACACTGATTGCGGCATTGCCTACCAACTGTGTGTTTAAATGGCTGCGCCTTTGCTGTATTGTATGTATTGTTTGCCTGCATCATTCCACCAAAATCCAGACCAATCTGAACCAGCCTGATGTCATACTTCTTGTTGGAGTTCTCATCCATTTAAGCAGTTTCATAATGATGGCTTATAGCAGGAATCTCTTGAGTTTGAGTTGTTTATGAACAGCATTGGGAATTTTTCTATTAATACCATCACCTCCAGGTCACTCCTTTTTTTCCTTTAAAATTAAATGTTTATTCATGTAAAGGCACAAGAGATACCAAAATATCTCTTTTAGTTATACGTCTCATCAAAACCAGATAAGAAAAAACAGCTTAATAAAGTGGAGCAATGTGTAAATGTTACGACCCTTGGTGGTCTACGGGCATACGGGTCTCACACTTAAATTTGCAAGACATTGGCTAGTTGAATTCCCAGCACGAGTAGGAACCAAAGTGATGACAAACTAAATACTTTACTAGCAAAGGGTGTTTATTTACATAAAGTACAAAAGAAGTGGTACCAAGTGAAATGTTTACAAATTAAAAATAATTGTTTAAGGTCAGGCACTAATAGAAAGACTGTCAATTGGTGCGGCTGAACCCAGAAAAACCCAGTCTAACTAATCATAATTCCCCCCATCTAGTCTCCTCTAAAAAAATGTAAAAAGAGGAAAGAAAAAAAAAATATATATATGATGAGCAAAACACCCTAACTGGCTACACTATTTAAATCAAAAGGGATACATAAGTTGGCACACACCCTCTTCCCTAGTGTATCTCTAGACAGCAGGTTACCTACATATTGGCATGTATATTACGTGGCTTACTATCCTAAACCACTCTCTCAACCACAAAGATCACCAACATATTGACTGGGAAAAGAGAAAACCAAAGTGTAACCAGAGCAAAGTGAGTCTCAAGACTGCCTCTAATTCCTGAAACAGCTTCTTAAAAGCCAGCTGGTGGATGGGGATTGGTTGACGTACTAAGATGTGCAGCAGGAAATCAGAAGAGTGGAATGACGTAATTGGTTGAGGTACTAAGATGTGCAGCAGCCAATCAGAAGAGTGTAATAATGGGGTTGGTTGACATAATGGAACATAAGCCAACCTTTCTATTCTATCTAGTGTAACAATAAAAGACCTTAGTGTGATAACAGATTCTAGTGAACGGGTAGTGTCTTACTCATACTCGTACGCTACTCATATGCCTACTTCAATCAAAGAATGCAGGCTGCTTGTCAATACTGCGTATTATGAAAACTACAGCTGGATGCAAAGCTTTTTCGTACAAAGTTTTAGAATAGCCCACCAAATAGTCTTCGGGACTCAGACACAGTCTCAATGTTTAAGTCTAGGCTAAAAACCTTTATTCAGCCAAGCATTTTTGCAAATAGATTTGACTTAGGTAAATGAGCAGATATGGGGGACTTATGGACATAGAGTATTACGAAGAGGTGATTGGTTGCTTTACATCAAAG
Organism: Clarias magur; assembly: GCA_013621035.1. NCBI lineage: Eukaryota > Metazoa > Chordata > Actinopteri > Siluriformes > Clariidae > Clarias > Clarias magur. Next base: position 191,768 of record QNUK01000504.1, on the reverse strand, counting down.
GGAGCCCTCATGTCTGTGTTTCCTTCTGGCTCTTCTTTTTAGTTATGCTGTCATAGTTAGTCCTGCTTGCACTTTACACTAGATATATATTCACCTCATATATTATGTGACTCTGACCATACCTAACTGTTTTGTCTCCTCTTCTGCTCTCCCCTCTCCTGTTCTCTCTCCCTCTCTCTCTCTCTTTCCTTCTCCCTGTATCTCATCGAGCTACACATGTCGTTCCTTAGCTGCCAGTGATCCATACCTCCTCTGCCCCCTGGACCTGTCTGACTCATCCTGGTGCCCCGCTTCTGGTTGGAGATCTTGTCATATGGATGCTCGCGTGGTCTCTTTGTTATGCGACTGGTGTCTGGGGACGGTTTCACTCTACCATAAAGATGGTTCTGGCCTTGGCTGATGTTGACAGCTGTTTCTCTGAGGACTTTACTTGACTGTAGTCAGTCAATAGTTGGAATGGAATTTCCTACAAGTCTACCTGAGCCTCCAATAACTAACTGGACTCCATATTAATATCAGTTAACATTAACTATTATACTGAATTGCCTGCCACCTAACACACAGTATGAATGCAAAATTCCTGATTTCTGTTTCACCGGTGAAAAGCAGGAAACCGTTGGATGTGCAGGTGGTTCTTGGAAAATAACGTGGGTTTTATAGATAACTGGAAGACCTTTGAGGGCAAAGAGACTAGGGTGGGTGGGACGGTGTCCATCCCACTCGGGAAGGTGCTGCTCTCATTTCTTGAGTATAGCGCATACTCTCAGAAGAGGGATAGTTAATCAGTGACAATCCAGAGCCCAGACAAGGGAGCAGACAAACAGGCTAAACCAACCATCTGCTAGCTGCATAGAGTTGTCACTCAGGGTTCATCATATTGAGACTGTGTCTTTTCCCTGAGCTAAACACAAATTTAGAAAGACTCAGAAAGTTTGTTTGAGTAAATTAATTAACATAGATACCACAAACTCAGAGTACACTGAATGTGCAGCCGGCACCTCTGACCTGAAGCTGGGACTGTTAAATATTAGATCCCTCGCATCTAAAGCAGTTATTGTTAATGAAACTATCACAGATCAGGAATTTGATGTATTATGTTTGACAAAAACCTGGATTAAAGAGAATGAGTATGTAGCTCTAAATGAAGCTAGACCTCCTGGATATAACTACATACACCAGCCTCGGCTAACTGGTAGAGGAGGAGGCGTCGCAGTTATATACAATGATAATCTGTCTATCGTGCAAAAACGCAGACTCAAATTTTATGCATTTGAAGTTTTCTATAGTAACTTAAAAAGTGTAGCTACAAATATGAAGTCAGCTCAGTCGATCCCACTAATTATTATTTACAGACCCCCAGAGCCGTACTCTGAATTTCTTTGTGAATTTGCAGATTTTCTCTCAAACCTTGTGTTTTGTGTTAATTGCTAGAAAATATTCATTTTGAGAATTCAGAAGACCCCGTGAGAACAGCATTCATGTCCAATGACAATAAGCAGTTATTGTCCTTCCCGAGTGGGATGGACAATAACTGCTCACTCAGTAGGAGTAAATCAGTGTGTAGTAGGAACCACTCATAAAGCAGGTCACACTTTAGATTTAATGTTATCCTCCGGATTAAGTATAAGAAATATAACCACATTTCCACATTGTGAAGCTATTTCAGACCACTGTCTTGTCTCAATTAAAGTGTTATAGTAATAATGTATGCACAATGCCGTGCTACCACATTAATTGTACATTCACATCAAATATCACACAGAGCTTTATCAATAATCTCTGAGTTATCAACTTTGATTGGATCGCCATATGACTCGACAGAACTCGATCAGGCGACTGAACATTTAGAGTCAACATTTCGTTATACTTTAGATAATGTAGCTCCAGCTAAAAGGAAATTGATCAGAGATAAGAAACTCGCTCCTTGGTATAATGACCACACACTCACCTTAAAACAGTCTAAACAAATTAGAATGTAAATGACGTCAAACTAAATTGTTAGTATTCCAAATACTTTTTCTAAAATTTTTTCCTGGTGTCCTATGTTTACATGTCTGTTCGAGCACATGGTGTTTGTTTTTGTTTGTGTCCGTGTCTCTGTGATGTCACGATAATTCCTCCCACTTCCTCTCTATTCTATTAAGATGATTTCACTCACCTGTCCCACTCGTTTTTCGTTGTAATTACTTGCTCTATTTATTCCCTCTTGTCTGTTGTCCTGTGTCAGATCGTTGTTTCATGTTCCCAGCCGGTTGCCTGTTTTCGTGTCCTGTCTAGTCCAGTGTATGAAGGTTCTTATTTTGGCTCCAAGCCGGTTTCCTTTGGTTTTGTTTTTTCACCTTTTCCGCCTCTCTCTCAGTGTTTTTCTCCGTTTGCATCCAGGCTGAGTTCTGTTCCTTCTTAATTTGCACTGCCCAGCAGTTTCCCATCTCGAGGCTGGCTTGCTCTCGCTCTTCATCACGGCCGTGCAATTCAGTGGACCTCAGCCCTATCGATACTACAGCCACGTCTCCCAGTCAAGGCCTTTCTCCTCTTCGGGTGGTTTTTGTTTTTTGGGACGTTGGCACTCCTGTTTCTTTTGCTTAAAGAGAACAGTTCAGTTTTTGTTTTTTTGCTTTTGTCTTTTGGCCTGAATCCAGGCATCTCTGATATAAATAAAGACCTTGAAGGAGACCTGCATTTGCGTCTGTTCTGACTTCCTGACAAAAAAAAAGCTTTCTGTGATTCTAGATCATTGTATCTCTCTACTCTTATTGAAAATAACAAAAATCCTAGATTTATATTTAACACTGTAGCTAAATTAACTAGAAACAAGACCACTGCAGAAATCTCCACAACAACAACATACAGTAGTGAGGACTTCATGAACTTTTTCAACAACAAAATCATAAACATTAGGCAAAATTCAGTCTTTGTAACCAGACAATTTAAGTTATACAGATGATAAACTAACCACACCACATCATAACCTAGAATGCTTTACTCCCCTTGAAGAGAGTTCACTCATCTCTTCTTCAAAATTGTCAACCTGTCTATTAGATCTTAAACCGACACAGTATAGTAGATACTGTGCAGATAGTACACAGCAATAACAGAAAACCTGTTGAAAATAATTAACTTTTTCACTCAGCAGTGGGTATGTTCCCAAGTCCTTTAAATTAGCAGTTATTAAACCACTAATTAAGAAACCTGACCTTGACCCTTGTCAGCTGTCCAATTACAGGCAGATATTAAACCTCCCTTTTATCTCTAAGATTCTGGAAAAGATAGTAGCACAGCAACTATGTTCATATCTACATAGAAATGACAATTTGTATCAGTCAGGATTTAGGCCTCATCACAGCACAGAGACAGCACTTGTTAAAGTAGTAAATGACCTCCTATTGGCCTCTGATCAGGGTTGCGTCACTATATTTGTGTTACTCGACCTCAGTACAGCTTTTGACGCTATTGATCATAGTATTCTCCTTTAAAAAAGTATATACAAATTTTATTAAAGACCTTAATCACTAATAATGGAGTGTTATACCAAATTATGCTCTCTTTCTCTTTTAAGTACATATGGCTCTGCATATGCCTGCAGGAACTGAAGTGATAAACATTAAATTGATTCAAATTTGATTGTTTTATTTTCTTTATTCATCATGTTTCATAATACACTGACATCTACAGCAAACTATTGTTTTGGTTGATTAAATGACTGCAATATGATTGTGTAACAACCATATTCATGGTGATGATGAAATCTTTAGTCCTCTTTTTTAAAGCAGCAAATGCAAAAAGCACAAACTCTGTCCTCAAGCTACCCAATTACTGTATATAGCCCCAATTCAATAAGTTCTCTCTCTCTTTTTTTTCATTTAAACCAGAAAAGCATACCAGCACTATCCCCTAATCCCACATTTTATACTATCTAGTACTAAAATAAGGAAAGTCCAGGTATGTGTCTTAAAGATAAAAAAGATTATTACACAAAAACCTGTGATTTAAGACCACGCTAAATATTTCAGGATCACTCACAACCCTATTGCTTTTCTCAATTTTCTTTCTCCTTGTAAAACACCACTCCATCTGTTTGCTCTCTCCATTTTACAGTGATGTTCCTAGTTCCACTATCCTCCAGTTTCTGTTGCATCTGAGGAACAGAGCATGACTTTATTTACTAAATAATGCAGAATAAAGGATTTCTTGTAAAAATTGTGAAAATGCTTCATAAGATATATGTTTACAGTGGTAATTAGGAGGTAATGTCTCGGGTTACTTGGCTGTAACCCTGTTCCCTGATAAAGCGGGAACAAGATGCTGTGTGAAAACGCCATGGGAACATCTCTTTGTTGCCCAAACTCTACATGCCTGGCAGAGGTTAGTGAAGCCTGTGCATGTCAAAACCGCCGAATACCTTCGGTTTATAACCTTTGCCAGGCATGACGTCACCGAATAAGTTGCACCTACAGGTTATAAATAGGAGTGAACCGGAAACATCCTCAGGTCAATTTTGTCTGAAGGACGTCCAGGCACGCCAGCAGTGCGGAATCGGAACGCAGCATCTCATTCCCGCTTTATCAGGGAACAGGGTTACAGCCAAGTAACCCAAGACGTTCCTTTTCAAAAGCTACACTCGATGCTGCGTGAAAACGCTATGGGAACGAGAATACCAACGCCGCCGCACTGCAAGTGTCTGGACCCCCAGGTTGTGTAGCGTGTGTGCACAAGCCGAGGAGGTCTCAGACCTAGCTCTGGGATGCTGACTCAAGGATCCGCGAACCCGGAGTAGCATTGACATCCAGACTATAAAATCTAACAAACGTGTGTGGAGAGGACCAGCCCGCCGCATCACACACCTGCTGCAGAGGGATGCCTCTTGCCAAGGCAATCGATGAGGCAATCTCCCTGGTTGAGTGAGCCCTGATTCCCAGATGCGAAGTGTGACCACGCGCCTCATAGGCTAGGGCAATGGCATCTCTCACCCAGTGTGACAGAGTCTGTCTAGTGGCAGCCACCCCCCGGTTGCAACCCCCATGGCAAATAAAGAGCTGCTCTGACTTACGCCACTGGCTAGTGCGGTGGACGTAGATCCAAAGAGCACGTACTGGACACAGTAAGTGAAGTCTTTCCTACTCCGGAGCTGTGAAAGGCGGAGGACAGAAGGCTTCGAGAACAACTGGGTGCATGGTCGAGAATGGAACCTTGGGAAGGTAGTTCGGGTAAGGATGCAGAATAGCTTTGACTAGCCCAGGGGCAAAGTCTAGGCAGGACAGGGAGACTGACAGAGGCTGCAGATCCCCAATCCTCTTCAAAGAAGTAATAGTCATGAGAAAAAACATCTTAAGAGACAGAAGCCTGACAGGCGCTGACTCTAGTGGTCTGAAAGGGGTGTCAGCCAGGCCTTCGAGTACGATAGCTAAGTCCCATGAAGGGACCGTCACTCTAGTGGGTGGCCTCAACCGTTTAGCTCCACGAATAAAACGGGCAACTAAATGGTGCTTCCCCACAGAAACCCCATCATTCAGAGCATGACAAGCCAAAATAGCAGCTACGTACGTTCTGAGAGTACTAGGGCATAAGCCCAAGGACAACTTTTCTTGCAGAAACTCCAGCACTGAAACAATCTGGCAGTGAACTGGGTCTACATGTCTTCCCATGCACCAATTTTCAAATACACTCCATTTGAGGGCATAAGTTCTTCTAGTGGAGGAAGCCCTGGCACTTAAAATGGTTTCAATTACACTGGCTGAAAGCCATTTGGCTTAAAATGTGAAGGTTCCAGAGCTCGGGCCAGGGATGAAGTATTGTTCCCTGCGCCTGAGACAGAAGATCCCTCCTCACTGGAATCACCCAGGGTGAGCCATCGAGGAGAGATATTAGATCCGAGAACCACACTCTGGTCGGCCAATGGGGCACTATCAATAAGAGGCGCAAATCCTGTTGACGGACCCTTGCCAGGACTCCTGGGAGCAGAACTATAGGTGGAAACGCATAAAGGCGTAATCTGGGCCATGTGTGGGCCATTGCGTCCAGACCCAGGGGAGCTGAAGGAGTCAGAGAGTAGTAAAGGGGGCATTGTGCTGCCTCTTGTGAGGCAAAGAGGTCCACCTCTGCTACATAAAATCTTTCCCAGATTTGACTGACTACTTCAGGGTGAAGTTTCCATTCCCCATGTTTTACAGCTTGTCTGGATAGCAAGTCTGCTCCTACAGTCATATGCCCTGGAATGTAAATCGCCCTGAAGGACAGGAACTTTTCCTGTGCCCAAAGCAGAACCTAGTCGATAGCTTGTTCAAGCAGCGCGAGCGCAGTCCACCCTGGCGATTTATGCATGAGACTACCGCAATGCTGTCCACCCGCACTAGGACATGGTAGCCTCTCAACTGCTGGCTGTTGTGCTGAAGTGTTTCAGGGCCAGAAACAGAGCCATCATTTCGAGGCAATTGATGTGCCATGCGAGAAGATGACCTCTCCAGCTCCCTTGTGCTGGACGGCCATCCAAGACCGCACCCCAGCCCATGAGGGAAGCATCTGTCGTTAGCATCTTGCGACGACAAGACGGACCTAAAAGTCAGAAACCGTGGTCTGAACCACATAGAAAGGGTACGAAGCCCCCGGCGCGTAACCCTTATTAGCCTCTGGGGGTTGGCCCTTGAATGAAACCCCCTGGCTCTTAGCCACAGCTGAAACGCTCTCATGTGCAGAAGGACCAAAGGTATCACCGTGGACGCAGCTGCCATGAGGCCTAAAGATTTCTGAAAGTGATGAACAGTGACCTTCTGGCCTAGCGTGATTAACCTTCAGGGTGTTGAGAATGGATTTGACACCAGCAGGAGACAGCTGTGCCCGCATTGTGACCGAATCCCATGTGACACCCAAATATGTTGTCCTCTGAACAGGAAGGAGAACGCTTTTTGTGGCGTTGAGTCTCAATCCTAAAGAATGAAGATGGGCTAGGACGACATCCCTATGTCAAAGCGCTAGCTCCTGAGACTGGGCCAGAAGCAGCCAGTCGTCTATTTAATTCAAAATACGGATGCCCTGGAGTCGTAAAGGAGCCAGAGCTGCATCCATGCATTTTGTATATGTGCGGGGTGACAGAGCTAGGCCAAATGGAAGGACCCGATACTGGTAAGCTTTGCCCCTAAAAGCGAACCTCAGGAACTTCCTGTGCTGTGGCAATATTTCTATATGGAAATATGCGTCCTTGAGATCGATTGTCACAAACCAATCCTCTGGTTGGATTTGAGAAACAGTCATTTTGACAGTCAACATTTTGAATCTGGATTTCCTGAGATAGCGGTTCAAGCCGCGAAGATCCAAGATCGGACGCAACCCCCCCCCCCCTCTCTTGGGCACCAAAAAGTACCGACTGTAGTAGCCCGACTCTCTGTCTAGGAAGGGAACATGTTCTATGGCCCCTTTCCCCAGCAGAGTCTGTAACTCCTGGGCCAGCAGATGTGCTCGGTCCGGTTTCATGGAAGTGGAGACCACGCCGTTGAAACGCAGAGGACGATGTGCAAACTGAATCCTGTAGCCTGTGGCTACAGTCCTTTCTACCCAATGAGATATGCCTGGCAGTAGTTTCCACGCTGCCAGCTTCTCCGAAAGAGGCACGAGCTTTGACACTTCGGCTGGATGGGGGGGTGTTAGGTGTTGGGTATCCTGAAGTGTGGCAGGAGATGCCCGAACACCCAACTTTTCGTTGGAGACCGGCGCTCCCTGAAACACCAGTGGTGGTGGGGATTGAACACCGGCCTCCTGGGAGTGCCAGGGAGGAGGCCCTGTTTTGTGACGAAAATCCAGGCACCCCTCCCTGGGGGGAGACACCCCCACGGCCCCAGGCGAACGAGCCTCAGGGCTTCTTCTTTGAAGAGAGGAAGCTCCTCAGATCCGGTCTTTTCGAGGCAGATTTTTGAGAAGAGCGGCGAGCCCCACCCCAGTCTTTATGAGGGGGTGCGCGGCTGGTCACGCTCTCCTTCTGCACCTCACGCCTGATAGGGGCCAGACCTGGCCGGGGCTGGGTGGCCGACGGTCCCGGTTCTTGAGCACGGCGGGGAAGGAACCTCACAAAGGCCTGTTCATATAGCTTCGCCTCCCGAAACCTAGTGGCGACAGAATTAACAGTTTCGCCAAAGAGGCCGGAAGGCGAGACGGGGGCATCAAGGAGGACAGAACGATCCTTATCCTTGATGCCTGTGAGGTTCAGCCACAGATGCCTCTCCGTGGTTACCATGGCAGCCATAGAATGGCCCACAGCACGGGCCGTCTGCTTGGTTGCACGGAGAGACAGGTCTGTGGCTCAGCGCAGCTCTGCAAACGCCCTGTCATCAATAACCCCGCCGGTGCTCAGGTCCTTCAGCAGGTCAGCCTGGTAAGCCTGCAAAACCGCCATGGTGTGCAGTGAAGCGCCAGCCTGACCTGCTGCCTGAAAAGCTTTCCCACCAAAGCAGATGTCAACCTACACGGCTTGGAGGGGAGAGTAGGCTTTTTCAGGGAGGATGATGTCCCAGGAGAAAGTTAGCCCGCAAGTGTCTCTTCTATCTGGGGCATCATCATATAACCGCGTGCCTTCGCATCAACGATATTCGAATAAGTCAAAGTCGATGGCACAAAATACGAGGAATACGGCTTGCTCCATGAAAGAGTTAATTCATCATGAAAGAAGGGGAGAGAGAGATGTTGAGGCTCCTCCCCCCAGCCACCTGACAGAAACCTGTCGTCCAATCTCGAATGCTTGGGGGAATCTCGCTTCTGCGGCCAGTCGATATGCAATCGCTCAACCGCACGCATTATAACCTCTAATAATTCCTCATAAGCTCTGTCAGCACTGGAGGAGCGTTGTGAGGAGGCTACTTCCATGGAAGCGAGAGAGGAGAATTCTTCCGCGCCTTCACAAGAAGCGCTGGAGCGCGCTTGCGAAGCGGAAGCTAAAACTTCCTGATCCGGAGAGAGCAAGAGAGAAATTGGAAATTCCATCTCGTGCGCGTCTGCCAGATCAGCACGCGAGCCCCAGGAATGCGCCGCGGCTCGCGGTTTCTCTTTAAAGAAAGCGAGCTGCACGCGAAGCACCTTAATAGGGAGAAGATCACAGTACTCACAGTCTCCCTGAAGCCCGAGACGAGCGCGTCTTCCCCCAAGCACTCGAGACAAAATTCATGAAGATCGCCCTCCGAAAGAGATCTATCGCACGGGGGCACGCATCTCTTAAGCAACTCCGCCATATTGGTGAGTTAATGCTGTTATTTTCCTTTTTATTTTCGCTTTCGTTATGGCTTGCACATGCACATACAAACACAAAGCGGTCCTGAAGACAAAAAGATCTGAGGATGTTTCCGGTTCACTCCTATTTATAACCTGCAGGTGCACCTTATTTGGTGATGTCATGCCTGGCAGAGGTTATAAGCCGAAGGTATTCGGCGGTTTTGACATCCACAGGCTTCACAACCGGGCAACAAAGAGATGTTCCCATAGCGTTTTCACGCAGCATCGAGTGTAGCTTTTGAAAGGGAACTGTACACTGAGTGAAGATGAGACCCACCTTCTCCAAGATGGCTGCCATTACTGCAGGATCATTCAAATCCTGGATGGACTTGACCTTTAATCTCATGATCTGCTGTTGTTTTGGGTATACTGGAGGCAGAAATACATAGGAACACATTAACACTATTATAATAACACTTAAAAAGCCTAGATTAGCCTAAATATAAGAATTTATTTAATTTCAACTCACAGTAACAGAAGAAAGGCATAACAGTGTATGAGCATTGTTCTTCATCAGCCAGAAGACCATATAAATAGCCACAACCTTTATTCTTCAAGTAATCATCACTGTTTCCAGCCCACCAGTCAATGGAAGACACATCAGTGCTCTGGTCTGACCATCTCCAACGTTCTCTGTTCAGGCCAAACCAAACAGTAGCCCCAAACAAAAATCCCCCTACAATTGAGTTTTCTGTTGCATTTCTTCCACTGGCGAGATCTGTGTAATACTGCCTGCAGTAGCTCTGAGCATTATCCCATGTTTTTAGCTTATAGATTAAAATGTAGTTGGCAGTAGCATTCTCCCTGTCTAAGAATCAAGAAACACATGATTAGAATACTAATAGGTGATAATTATCAAGTCATATTAACCTCGTGCATTGAGGAAAAATCATCAGGATTAGAATGTTACCACTGAATCTCTCATTAATAAGCAAACGTGGAAATGAAGCAAGGAATTGTATGCATTATGCCAATGGTACACTGTAAAAAAAAATTACTGATTTATTCAGATTTTTTTTTTCCATTTTTATAGTAGTCTTCCTTTTTTAAAACTACATACATATCTCTGTAAAATTACAGACATTATTTGTATATTATTAAGTTGACTGTTATTTTAAGTATTATTTTAATACTGAAATTCTTTTCACATTTTTAACACAATTTGTAAATTGCATTTACTGTCTGTTTTTGATTATTACATAAAACTTTATATAAAATTACAATAATTAAACATTGACATTTTTTCATGACATTTTAAAAGATTATCCACAGGAAGTGGCACAGGTAAGGCAGCAGAAGCCTCGCACTTATATGCGGGCAATAGTATTTGCGTCATGCCTTCAAAGAATGTGAAGAGAATATAGGAGACTGATTCTCAGTGCAGCACCCATGCACATGTTCTAAACAGCAAAAAAAAAGTTTTTATCTAATTTCTTCTAAAATATCACCATGGTGATCCAGCCATCGGCTTTCTTAATATAGGCCTGCATATTTTTACATAGGGATAAAGTGTTTGTTGTGTAGCTGTTTTAGAGGAGTGCAGGTTGTGGTATTTTTCTGTCATTTGCAAAAAAATATTGTCATAACTTTTTAAGAAACTATCACTGAGGAAATATTTTGGAGGGAAAACAAGGTGTGAGATGTTAGGGGGTTTAATATTTTGCTGTAACATTGCTTCCTGTTTTCGTATTGTTACCGTGAAAGGTCCTCGTTTGTAACATAACATTATTATAATAATAATAACAAATTTTTACGCTCTAAAACTACTGGACTTTTGGCTGTTTCTGTTTTTTTGTGCTTTTTCGGAGAACGCCATGTCTCTTCTTTATTATTCTTTATTTATATCTCTTAACTTAATTTGTGATATGTGTCTGTTAGTGAGCACTCTAAAGGAAAAGATATTGGCATTAGAGGAGCGCATCCAAACTGTAGAATAGTGTTATTTCCATAGCAGAAAGTCTGGGTGCTGCAGGCGGAAATAGCCATCCCCCAACTCCGGCATTAGAGCCCTCACAGCGGTGAGTGGGTGACGCCTCGGTGGCATACTTGTTCAGCCAAAGTTAAGGCCAAGGCTAGCCCACTGGAGCACACCTCCTCTGCACTTCGTGTGTCCAACAGGTTTGCTCTCCTTAGTGATGCAACCTCTGAGAAACCAACATGGTGACAAAGCTTACAGAAGGTTATGGTCGCAGAACAGCTGGATGTCCAGGTAGTGCTCCGAAAATAATGTGGGCTTTAAGGCAATTAAGTGCCTTTGAGGGCAAAGCTGGCCTGTTGGGGCACGAAGGTGCTGCTCTCATTTCTTGTAGTATAGCACATACAGTAGTCTCAGAAGAGGCCTACTGTAGTTAATTGCAACTGCCCAGAGCCCAGGCCAGGGAGCAGACAAACAGCCTAAACCAACCTACTGCTAGCTGTACAGAGTTTTCAGGGTTCACTATATTGAGACTATGTCTGTTCCCTGAGCTAAGCAAAAATTCAAAAAGACGAAGTCTGTTATAGTGATGTTATTAATATAGAGACCAAAAATCTAAGCACACTGAATAGACAACCTGAAACTAGGACTGTTAAATATTAGATCTCTTGTATCTAAAACAGCTATTGTAAATGTAACTATTACAGATCAGGTAATAGAGGCTTGCTGGGAGAGGGGAAGATGTCCTAGTTATTTACTGTTACAGACAACCGGAGACAGACCAGAAAACTAACAGTTAGCCCTGTAGCCTGGATGGTAAACCCAAACACGGAAGTAGCACGAGCAGGCAGGATAACCATGCTGTTTATTTTTCGGCGCGAGAGCAAGAGTTTACCTTAACCATAAGTGAAGTGGTGAAGGGTTTGAGTTGGGATATGTGGAAAACCGGGTGGATCAGGAGCGCCGCAGGCAGCTGGACCGGTAGGTGACAGGATTAATCTGGAGGGTGATGTGGTATGGGCCGATGAATCTGGGGAAGAGTTTCCGTGATTCTGTCTGTAGGTGTAGGTTCTTGGTAGATAGCCATACCTTGTCACCTATCTGGAACAGTTGTCCCGGAGGGTGACGACGGCGATGTTGAAGGGTGTAACGGGTGTTGGAACATCAGATGGCGTCATTTGCTTGATTCCAGAGCCGTCGACACTGGCGGACCAACTGTTGGCCCGACGGTACTTCAACCTCCGGTTCTTGATGGTCGATCATCGGTGGCTGGAAACCGTAGCATGCCTCAAATGGGCTTAGATTGATGGTGGAGGAGACGTAAAGGTTATGTGACAGTTCTGCCCAAATGAGATAGTGGGCCCAGGAGCACTGGCGATCAGCGACAAAGCACCTCAGGTAGCGCTCCAGTTGTTGGTTGGTCCGTTCCGTCTGACCGTTAGTCTGTGGATGTATCCAGAAGACAGACTACAGGTGGAATTGATCAGATGGCCGAAGTCCTTCCAGAACCGGGATGTGAACTGGGGCCCCCTGTCCGAGACGTTGTCCCTTGGGAACGCATGCAGCCGGACTACGTGTTCTAATATCAGTTCAGCTGTGTTTTTGACTGACGGGAGTCTGGGGAGGGCCACCAGGTGGACAGCTTTGGAACCGGTCGACGATAGTAAGGATGGTGTTTTAAACCGGCAGGCCCATGATGAAGTCGACGGCAATGTGCGTCCAGGGCCGAAGGGGAACAGGGAGTGGTTGCAGTTCTCCTGGTGGTGGTTGTTTGCTGTCCCTGGCCCTGGCGCACACTGGGCATGCCTGGACGAACTCATCAATATCCCTCCTCATGTTTGGCCACCAGAAGGCACGTTGGATGAATTGTAGAGTGCGTCGCCTTCCGGGATAGCCAGAGAGGAGGGAGGAGTACCCCCATTGAAGAACCTCCTGCTTGACCACGTCGGGCACATAGAGTTGCCCAGGGGGCACACCTGCCAGTTCAGTCTCCGCAGCCTGTGCCTGGTGAACCCTCGTCTCTATGTCCCAGCGGAGCGGTGCAAGGATCTTGGTGGGTGGCAGAACAGGCGCGGGGTTCACCCAGGGGACATCTTCCTCGTACTGGCGTGAAATCGCATCAGGGTTCATGGACCCCGGGCGGTATGACAGTTAGACGGTAGTTTTCAAAAAACAGAGCCCACCGCGCCTGTCTGGGGTTAAGCTGTTTCAGTGTACGAATGGTGATGAGGTTCTGGTGATCAGTTCAGACAATTAATGGGTCTCTGGTGCCCTGAAGCCAGTGTCGCCATTCCTCCAAGGCCCACTTCATGGCCAGCAGCTCACAGTCCCCTACTCCATATTGCTGCTGCTATCAAATTTCTTGGAGAAGAAGCTGCAGGGATGCAGCTTTTGGTCTGGATCTTGTTGGGAGAGAATGGCCCCTGCGCCCACGTCCGACGTGTCCTCCTCCACTACGAATGGTTTGTTGGCATCTAGATGAAGGAGGATGGGAGCCATAGTGAAGCGGCGGCAGAGTTCACGGAAAGCGGCGATGGCAGTGGAGGTGAGATGGAAGGGGTAAGATGATGGGTGCATCAGAGCAGTTAGCGGAGCTGCAACCGCACTGTAGTCCCGGATAAAGCAACAATAAAACTTTGCAAACGCAAGGAAACGCTGGAGTTGTTTGAGAGTCTGGGCAAGGACCAATGACTCACAACCTCCAGCTTCTGCGGGTCCATGGCCACACCCTGGGGAGAGATGACAAAGCCCAGGAACGTGGTGGAGCGCTCATGGAAAGCACACTTCTCCAACTTACAGTACAGCTGGTGGGCGAGCAATCTCTTTAGAACCACTCTGACGTGTTGGACATGTTCATTGACAGTCCGGGAGTATATGAGGATGTCGTCTAGGTAGACGAACACCCATCGGCCTAACATCTCTTAGAATGTCATTGATGAATTGCTGGAAGACAGCAGGGGCACTGCAGATTCCAAATGGTATTATCAAGCGTTCATAATGGCCAGTGAAAGCCATCTTCCACTCATCGCCCTCCCTGATGCACACCAAGTTGTAGGTGCTCCGGAGGTCCAACTTAGTGAAGATGGTGGCACCAGAGAGGGTGTCCAGGGCAGACTTGGTAAGAGGCAATGGATGTCGATTCTTGATGGTGATGTTGTTGAGCCCCCGATAATCGACACAGGGGCGTAAGCTACCATCCCGCTTCTTCACAAAGAAGAACCCCCGCGGCTGCAGGTGAGGAGGAAGGCCGGATGGTACCTTGGCAAAGTCCACTAGAAACATATTGCTTCATAGCCTGCATCTCGGTGGCAGATAATGAGTAAAGGTGGCCGCGGGGTGGCACGGCACCTGGATGAAGGTCGATGGCAAGGTCGTAGGGACAATGAGGAGGTAGATGGGTCACCCGTCTTTTACAGAACACTGCAGCCAGGTCCTGGTAGGCTGCCGGGATGGTGTCTGTGTCGACCTCGGGGGCCTCGGACTCCCTAGAACACGTCCCAGCCCGGGCCTGTGGGCAGAGTTCAAAACAAGTCGGCCCCCATTTGTATCCGACTTTGTGTCCAAGAGATGAGTGGGTCGTGACGAAGTAACCAGGGGTTACAGAATGAGAGGAGGTGATGAGATGGTGGTGAGGTAGAATTGGAATCATTCCTGATGTTGGTCGATGGTCACGTTGATGAGTTGGCTTTGGAAGGTGATGGGGCTAGAGGAGAGGGGCCGACCGTCGACAGATGTGATATTTATGGGCTGGGATAACGCCTCAATCTTTACCCCCAGTTTCTTGGCGTAAGAACAGTCAATGAAGTTACCAGCAGCACCGGAGGCGATGAATGCAGTACTTCCGACCCGTTTGTTGCCAAACTGGAGGTGTACTCTTACCGTGAGACGGGAATCATTGGTCAGGGTGGTGGAGAGGGAGTTGGAACCCGGTGAGTCACTCTCATTTCTCACCGTTTCCCGGTCGCAGAGGAAAGATGGCTCGGTGGTGGGCAGCCAACCCACAATATGCGCAGAGCCCCTCTCTGAACCCTTCCCGGTCTGCCGGTTAAGGAGGCGCATCCTAATTGCATGGGTTCCCCGGCTCCGGTGTCAACCACGGCGGGAGGTGGAGAACCGACGGGTCCAGTAGATGCAGTAGACGAAGAGGGACAAGCTTCAGGAACTGGTGTCTGAGAGAAGAATGTTGAAAGTTGGGACGTGAAGTGTGGGGCGGCAGGGTGTGAAGAGCTGGCTTAGGGTGAGCGAGTAGACGCTGGTCCATTCGGAGGGCGAGTTGGATAAGGCCCTCCAATGTTGCTGGTAATTCTTGCCCGACGAGCTCGTCCTTTATGCGTGCAGCCAGCCGCTTGTAGTAGGGCGGAGTCTCCCCAGTCAGTCAGAGTCGCGACTTCACCGCGGAGCTCCTCGATTAGCATGCCGATTAACCACATCGCAGAGGTGAGCGTAATCCGCTGGGTTTACTGCTGATGGCTCAGTCATTCTGTCACAGACAACCGGGGACGGACCAGAAGACTAACAGTTAGCCTTGTAGCGTGGATGGTAAACCCAAACGCAGAAGTAGCGCGAGCAGGCAGGAAAACCACACTGTTTATTTTTAGAACTCTCTCAGCGCGAGAGCAAGAGTTTACACAAATAAACCCGCGTTCTAATAACACACACTCAATCGAAAGCGAAACCCAAGAAAGTGAGTACTCACGAATAGACGGATGTAGCGTCGGCAATAGCCTTGGCGGACTCAATGACTGAGCGATGTGAAACGCCATCTTGTCTCCTTTTATGCTTCATGAAGCGCGGCCGTACTACTTCCAGGTCCTTGTGCCGGTCGCGTTAGGAGTGCGCATGACATTTACAATGGTAATTTAAAGTTCTCTATAGTAACATAAAAAGTGTAGCTAAAAGTGAAGTCTGCTCAGTCAGTCCAACTAATTATCATTTACAGGACCACCAATGCCCATACTCTGAATTTCTCTGTGAATTTGCAGATTTCCTCTCAAACCTGGTCATTTCTGTAGAAAAAGTATTCATTGCTAGAGACTTTAATATTCATTTTGAGAATGCAGGAGATCCTCTCAGAACAGCATTTATGTCCAAACTGGACTCAGTAGAAGTAAATCTGTGTGTAGTAGGACCCACTCATAAAGCAGGTCACACTCAAGATTTAATATTATCCTTCGGATTAAGTATAAGAAATCTAATTACAATTCCACAGTCTGAAACAATTTCAGATCACTGTCTTGTCTCAATTAAAATGTGCCATAGTAATAAAGTATGCGATATGCGGGACTACCACATTAAATGTATTTTCACATCAAATACCACACAGAGCTTTATCAATAATCTCCCAGAATTATCAACTGTGTTTTGAGTGCCATCTAACCCATAGAAGTACCATAGAACTCGATCAGATGCCTGAATATTTACAGTCAACATTTCGTTAGATCTTAACAGATAATGTAGCTCCAGTTAAAAGGAAAATGACTAGAGATAAGAAACTCACTTCCTGGTATAATGACTACACATCCACTTTAAAACTAACTGTTTGAAAATGAGAGCGTAAATGGCATCAAAGCAATTGTTAGTATTCCAAAAGTCTTTGAAGAAGAGAATCCTGAACTATAAAAAAGCTGCTAGATCGTTGCATCTCTTCCTGCTTATAGAAGCTAACAAATATAATCCTAGATTTTTTATTAATACCATAACAAAATTAACTAGAAACAACAAGTATTGAGGACTTCATGAACCTTTTTAATAACAAAAATCCTAGATTAACACTGTAGAATTAACTAGAAACAAGACCACTGCAGAAATCTCCACAACAACAACATACAGTAGTGAGGACTTCATGAACCTTTTCAACAACAAAATCATAAACATTAGGCAAAAAAAATCAGGCTTTGAAACCAGACAATTTAAGTGATACAGATGATAAACTAACCATATCACATCAGAACCTAGAATACTTTCCTCCCCTTAAAGAGAATTTCACTCATTTTTTCACAAACAGATCCTATACCAACACATTTTCTCAAGCAGATAATAATAGTAAATAGATAAAACAATAAAAGAACCCCTGTTGAAAATAGTTAACTATTAATTCAGCAGTGGGTATGTTCCAAAATCTTTTAAATCTTTTAGCAGTTATTAAACCACTAATTACAAAATCCGACCTTGACCCCTGTCAGCTGTCCAATTACAGGCTGATATCAAACCTCCCCTTTATCTCTAAGATTCTGGAAAAGGTAGTAGCGTAGCAGATATGTTTATATCTACATGAAAATAGCATAAACAAACTGTATCAGTCAGGATTTAGGCCTCATCACAGCACAGAGACAGCACTAGTTAACGTACTGTAGTAAGTTAAGATAAACAAAGATAAGATAAGATAAGCCTTTATTAGTCCCACAAGTGAGAAATTTGTTAATTACCTCCTATTGGCCTCTGATCAGGGTTGCGTCACTATACTTGTGTTACTCAACCTTTTTTGATCATAATATACTCCTTCACAGATTGGAAAATGTAGTAGGAATTATGGGAACAGCCCTCTCCTGGCTCAGATCCTATTTAACTGATACTTTCAGTTTGTAGATTTAAATGGTGACTATTCTGCATGTTTTTATGTGGAGTTTGGTGTTCCACAGAGTTCAGTTTTAGGCCCACCACTTTTTTCTCTTAACATACTTCCTATGGGCAACATAATTCGTAAACAAGGTATTAGTTTTCATTGTTTTGCTAATGACACACAGTCATGCGTCTCAGGAAAAACCAGATGAGAAAAAACAGCTTACTAAACTTGAGCAATGTATGCAGAACATAAGAGAATGGATGTTAATGAACTTCCGTCTGCTTAATCCTGATAAGTTTTAGTCATAGGACCACATGCAGCTAGATGCAAGCTTTTTGATCACACTGTAACTTTAAATGGCCTTTCTGTTCCATCAATTGCAACAGTAAAAACCTCGGTGTGATTATAGAGTCCAGCCTTTCATTTGAAGCACATGTAGATAATATGACCAGGATAGCATTCTTTCACCTCAGAAATATTGCCAAGATATGGAAAATATTGTCATTAAACAATGCAGAAAAATTAGTTTTATTTATGATTTTATTTCCTTTAGGTTGGACTGTTGTAATGCCTTAGTGTCTAGTTGTTCAACTAGGTGCATAAACTTAGTTCAACTAGCTTCATTTAGTCCAGAATGCAACAGCAATAGTCCTTACTAGAACCAGAAGATATGAGCACATTACCCCTATCTTATCCACACTGCATTGGCTCCCTGTGAAAGTTCGCATTGATTTTAAAATACTACTTTTGACTACATCTGTGGTCTCGCGCCACAGTATCTGAGTGGACTGCTAGTGTCTTACGATCCGCCTACGTCGATCAAAGGATGCAGATTGGCTGTTTGTCAGTACTGCGTATTATGAAAACTACAGCTGGGGGCAGAGCTTTTTCTTACAAAGCCCCAAAGGTTATGGAATAGTCTTCCTATTAATGTTCGGGACTCAGACACAGTCTCAGTGTTTAAGTCTAGGCTAAAAACCTATTTATTTAGCCAAGAATTTTTGTAAATAGATTTGCCTTAGGTAAAAGAGTAGATCTGGAGGACTGGTGAACTCATATGTTTAGATTCTGTCTTCCCCATTTTCATTGATCACTCAGCGATGGTGAAGTGATTGGTCGCATTACGTCTCAGGGAGCCCTCACGTCTTTGTTTCCTTCTGGCTTTCACTTTAGTTATGCTGTCTAAGTAGGTTTTGCTGGAGTCCCTGCTTGCACACTACACTAAATATACATTCACCTTATACATTGTGTGACAGTGACCATACCTAACTGTTATCTCTCTTACTCTTCTGCTCTCTCCTCTTCTCTCTCTCTCACCCACTTTCCCTCTCTCTTTCCCTCTCCCTGTCTCTCTGCCGAGCTCTACATGTTGCTCCTGAGCTGCCAGTGATCCAGTCCCCCTCTGGCATCTGGAACTGTCTGACTCGTCCAACTTATTTTGTGTTTGTATGTGTGTGTGCAGATCTCGTGCATTATCACACGTGTAAAGCAAATGCAATTCTCCTTAGAGAGGTTAAAGATTTTCTCTCTCTGTATCAGCTTGCACTTTGCAGGCGCACGGTGTTCAATGCACGGTGTTCAATGCAAAATTTCACACCCCCCCCCCTCTTTCTCTCGCCTTCCCACACACACGCACCACTCGTCCTTTCACCTTCAAAAACACACACACACACACACACACACACACACACACACACACACACACACACACACTGTCTCACTCTCTCTCTGCTCTACACAAAAACACTGCTCTGTCCCAATTCTTTTCATAGCTACAGTGCAGGTTAATTTGTTTTATTTTTACTTTACAGCAGTGATTCCTTTAGGCTGCTCTCATCTGAGTGTCATTAGAGAGATTTCTTGTTTATTTTCACGATAAAACAGTGTTTCCATTGTGTGTCCGCACGTGTGTGAAACTCAAATAAGAGAGGGGGAGGGGTTAATGTGTAAGACGAGAAGAGGGAGAGGGGAGGGGCTCATTCTTCCTCTCTTACTTAAGCGTCACACACACACATACACAGCGCCTGTGGGCACAAAGATCAATAAATGTTAATACACGGCTCAAAACAATAAAGGGAACACTAAAATAACATCCTAGATCTGAATGAATAAAATACTGACACACTCCAGTCACATGAGGACTAGCATTGTCTTGTCCCAAGGCCAACCGCACCAGCATATAGTCTCAAAAGGGGTCTGAGGATCTTATCTCAGTACCTAATGGCAGTCTGGCTACCTCAGGCAATCACATGGAGGGCTGTGCGGTCCTCCAAAGAAATGCTACCCCACACCACTACTGACCCACTGCCAAACCGGTCATGCTGGAGGATGATGCAGGCAACAGAACATTCTCCAGGGCATCTCCAGACTCTTTCACGTCTCCCTAGCTTGATTCTGACATTTAACAAACGCAAAAAATAAGATAATATTTATTGATCTAAAACAGAAAAAGTTTACTCTGACTTAATTTTTGACGATAAACAAGCAAAAAAAAAGTTTCTTTTTCTATGTAAAATCTATGTAAATCTATGTAAATATCTGTTTTCACCTATATATTGGAACAATGAAAGAGGAATTATCCAGTCTATCACTATTAAGTATGGAGTGTAATATATAAGACTACTTTGTAGTGAACTCTTTCAACCTTGGACCCTTTGAGTCAGTTTTTTTTTTTTTACTGTGTAGGGATCCTTTCCATAGACTCACTTCATAAGCCTGTGAAAATAAGTTGTTTACTCTGATGTACATGCTTGTTCTGCTGGATTGCACTGCAACTCAAAAGTCTAAGTATTTCATTTTGTTTTTCATTTTAGGGTTGTACTATAATGCTAAAAAACTGATTTTAAATTGTATTTTGCATCATACTTGTATTATACTGTGTCACAGTTTTTCACTTTATTTGAGAAATGTTATTACAATCTTGTGTTTATGTTAACACTTTACTGAACATGTGTTTTCATGGGAATAAAAAAAAGTGAAATAACAGAATTTCCTTTCTAAACTTGTGTTGTTGCATTATTTAAGTGTTTGATCTTATAAACTTATAAGAAAAATCTGTAAAATAACCATGTTTTGCTGCTAAATGTCTAATATTGAAGGTGTTTGATTGTAATCATTTAGGGAGAAAATGTAAAATAAAAATTTGCCGCTAAACTTACTTTTAAAATTCTGTCAAATAACAGTGTTACATAAGTTCTGCAAGTTTAATGTTTTCGCACATAATATGAATGATACAATGTGGCAACTCTTAAGAAGCGGTCATGCTTCTCAGTATATTACCTGACCATATCATGTGATTAGACTTGTTTACTTCTAGTCCTGTTAGAGCAATTCTCATGATTATTTGCAGTATAATACACATTGATGTTAACTGACAATATTTACACCATAATTTAACTACCATTACCATAATTTGCTGACCATTATATTACTGGGCTTAACTGCCCAGTCATCTCACCTGATTTGAAACTCTATGAGCTATTGTCAACTGGAAGATGAGAAACACATAACCCAACAATACAGACTATACAATACAGCAGGCTGCTATCAAAGCAAACTGATCTAAAGTAGTGCCCCTGCAGTGCCACAGGCAGATCGCCCCCATTCCATGCTGAATTTCTTTCAAATCCTTATTTAAGAAGTTATGAGTAGGTGAGTGTACTTTTTAATTTAATTTTCTTTGGAGAGAAAAAATCATGTTTAATAATTCATGGAAGAGTGATCGGAATCTTCATATAAAACCATACTCTCTCTTGATTATCTAAATCTTATTTGCTCATTAGGCTTAATTTTCATAAACTGTTTCCATAGCAATCTGTAAGCTGGTTTATAGTAAGACATTTGAATTATTATGTGGTTCATTGTGTAAAAGCAATGAACAACATTATCATTCATTATTTTGTTTTTGTGGCAGTAAAGACGTAATCAGAGTTATACAAGACTATATAGTTACATTTTCTTTCTTAATATCGGTCAGACACCAGAGTGTGATGCAGCCACATTGGCATAAGTGCTTCAGAAACCTTAACTTAATGTTTTTTTGTTGTTGTTTTTGTTTTTTGGATTTGATGAGTTGATTGGATGAGTGATTTACACTGGAAGAAAAAAATATCTTAAATGTGTTAAGAAAGAAAGAAAGAAAGAAAGAAAGAAAGAAAGAAAGAAAGAAAGAAGTGTAAAATATTCTTATCCTAACCAAAGTTGTCACATTTTCATATGTAAATCACTAAGATTCCAAACACAGAATAAATACTTATTTAGTATATAAGTATATAAGTATATAACGTTTACTCACCATCAAAGCACACAAAATATAATAGCCAGTCACATGGTGCATCGTACCATTTTCCCAGATATATGAAAACGCAAAACTCATCTCCATACAAGTTGTCTGGCTGTAAAAAATACCAGGCTGTAAAATTTACCACTGGCTCATTTCCGAAGGACCAGTACCAGTTGTTGATGTTAGTGTACAGTCCAATCCAAGCACTGGCAAAGAATAGTTGTATCTGTGCTACCTTCTGAAGTTGGGTCATCTCATCATTGCTGGTAATGGTAGCCAGGTCAGTATAATTGGCTCGGCAGTAGGTCTGAGCAGCATTCCACGTTAACCCCTGCTTAATCAGAAAGTACTGACGAGTGACAGACAGGACGAGGGGAAAGACCCCTGTGGACCAGGTTTTTAAAGTTTAGATTATAAACTTTAAACTTTGTTTTTTGTATAAATGTAAAACAATGCATGTACAATCAGGGAAGGAAAGTATATTCCACTCTAATTCTATGTTTTTATTTATGACATCATGTATAGTATCTCACCTGTGAAAATCAGCAGTCCGAACAACTTGTGCTTCATCACTAATATTTTGGTGGAGATCTCACTAAGAAATAATAAATGAGCATAATATCTAACTTACAGGGCAGCATTAATTATTATAGGTTCCACTTTACTAAGAAGAAAACATAAAACCTTTCTTTTGTGTGTTGAACAATAATGCACAAAAATGATGGTAAACAAATTGTTGGCATTTCCGTGCCTAAAGCATATTTGTCCATTTGTGCGAAAAATCTTTTGATTATAACTGAAGCTACATTAAAATGTCTTGCTGGTTAAAGCATCATTCTTACACACACACACACACACACACACACACACACACACACACACACACACACACACACAAAATTATTGCACAATATACATTATTAGCAGAAGGAAGCCAAGATTTTGGAGGACAAGGTTTAATTTATTATTATTTATTTAAATAGTTAAAAATACTAAGCTATTCATGCTAAATAAACTATTTCAAAATTGACAAAGATGTGGTAGACAGAGTTGGATGGAAACAAATGGTCCGGAATATAGAGTTTCATATCAAATGTTAATTGGCTTTTTATAGGAGACAATTTATATTGTATTTTATATACAGTCAATAGAAAAAAGGATATACACCCTCCCCTATCTGGATAATTAATGTTTTTTTAGTTATCCAGGCATAAATAAATTTGTGTAGTGTTCACTAACAACAATGTAATGTCTGACATCTTTAAATAAAGCAGATCTAACTGTCATTTAATAGAATGTTGTGATGTTACCACATTTGTGTATTTTCTCCCTTTAACATTAACAAGAGTTATTTTTATTTACCTTTATTAATATTGTTGCTCATTGGGTTTTTTTTTTGTTTGTTTGTTTGTTTGTTTGTTTGTTTTGCCAGGATCCTCTGCCTGCTTTTTTGAATCTTTGATTTCTGACAGACCTTTGACTTTATAAACTGCATTTGCATCCTTTACCACCCTCAAAAGCAAGTTTTGGACTGCTTTCATAATAAACTTCAAGCATATAAATTTCCACCCCACCTCCAAGTTTTGTTTGTTATATTAATTTTGAAAGAGATAAAAGGTTGTAAAACATTATCTTGGTTGAAACAGGATCACGAATCTGCATGTTCTTCACTCCTACAGCAGCCTGCAACCTATTCTATTACTACTGAAATTTCAGCTCCCTCTAATATTAATGCAACAAGACTCTTATATAATCTTAAATATATAGCAAAATTACAGTACAAACACTAATGCCTATATTCATTGATTGCTTATATTAAGTTCCTGCTTATACAGTTGCACCTGGACTATATAGCACACAGTTATAAAAGGGAAATACTTTTTTACTTCACTGTCATTAGAGACAAATGTATACATTTTAAAATGTTTTTTAGAATCTACAGATTTCTGTAAGGACGCATTATAAATATGTTCATTGTAATAACACACACTTTTTTTTTTTACAAGAAATACATTAAGAAACTTATCCTAAGGTAATTATCAATTATAAAATAACTTAATTTATTAATTGACAGTAAGCAGCTTATGTATCAGAAAAGAAATTACCTGACTATGATCACTATTCTTCTGAAAGCTCTTTCTAGTGTCTCACAGCCTGACCTGGAAAATTGTGCTTCATAAGGCTAGATGTCTAATGCAAACAACTTGCATATTTGCCTATTTATAAACAAGATTACTGAAACTCAAAGTGGATGGAAATTACTATTGCTCCCACCCAGGCAAATGGACAGAAGACTGCAGCCTGCAACTGATAAAATAAAGTTTTTGGGGGTATGGTATCCAATTGAGGAAATCAAGATTTAAAAGATTTCATTTAGTTAAATTTAAATAATAAAAAATATTGGAAGCCTTAAAAAATGTTCAGTGCACTTTCGAGGGCAGTGAAGTGCATAGACAAAACTGTCTTCGGTATCACACATTACCGGTCAAGTCGGCCTCTGACAAAATTATAGAAGTCCATCAAGATCACCAGACAAAAAATAAATAAAATCTGTTCATAAGTTATTGTTTTTTTTTATTTTGTGGGTGGGCTGGGGGGGTTGGGGGGTGGAATCTAAATATGTTTAAAACTACACATCTTGGGATTAACTGTAGAACCTGAAAATTACTGAAATTGTTCATTAGGCTAAAGGTTTCTTTTTTAATTTTGGGCACAGGTGATTGGTATTTTAAATTCCATGTTTTTAAATATTTATTATGTGACTTCCGACAATCTTTCTGTTTATACTCCCTATATTGGTGTAAAATTTGTAGAATTTACATTTAAAATCAGAAATGTTTCAATCGTCAATATTTCCCCTATTTATTATTTTAAATCCTAAAACTGTAGACTATCCTGCCGAACTTAGGCATGATGCACCACAATTCGGCCTTCATGCAAAGTGCCTAAGCAAATTACTTATTAGACTAACAAACAATTCCATGTTTGCATTCTTTTGCTTGACAATAGTCACTTTATACATTTTTTTGTACATTACGCACTCTTTATACACAATAGAACTATTGACAAAGCTTTACAGAAATATAGGTCCAGAGTGCAACCCAGGGTAAAGATGATGCGGAAAAAAAACTCCCTGATACAGTATGTACATGAGAAAAAACTTTGAGAGGAACAAGACTCATCTGGGTTATACCGGATAGTCTAATTATACATCGTTTAACTACCTCAGTGACCTCAGCCTGAGAGATGGGCTCAGACTCATCTAGTGCTTCCAGCCCTACGCAGGTTCAGGAGCCCCTCAAAGGTCCTTCAACCAGTTGAGTTTCACTAGTTTTCCAGAAGTACTTCACTGCCAAACGTTGCTTTCCATGGCCTTTCCAAACTTTTTCCATGCCACAGATTTTGCTTCTGCAACTGACACTGCTGTGACTTTTTTGCGTGCTGGTACCTATTTGCTGAAGCCAAGCCAAGAAGGTAGGCCTTCTACAACCTGACAGCCTACTCTTTCTCACAGCAGTGTCAGTTGCAGAAACAATATATCTCTTCACCCAAGTGTCCAAAACATATGGCCTTACAGATGGTAGACGAGCGGTATTCTACTTTCATCGCCGCACCTCACGGCAACGGAATGCCTTTGCTGGCTTTTACCACTGAGTGGCACTATGTAACCAGAGGTGGAAAGTAACGAATTACGTTTACTCGCGTTATCGTAATTGAGTAGTTTTTTTGTGTACTTTTACTTTTTAAAGTAGTTTTTAAAATCTGTAATTTTACTTTTACTTAAATATGTTTTGTTTGAAGTATTGAAATTAGCTAAATTTTTAAATCAAATGCGCTACTGAGTAAAACAAATGAAAATACAAAAAAGTATTATGCTTTGCCACTCCAGACTCCACTCCAGGTTTTCTGACTGGCCCCACATCGACATCTACCTGACCTTCCACACAGTCGCTTCCGCCCTAAGAGTGACGTCATCAACCAGCGCCACCATATATTAAACCGGAGTTTATTATTTTGGCCTGGGTTCACCCTGAATCTGATCCTCCTCCTGTTGTGTGTGTGTGTGTGTGTGTGTGTGTGTGTGTGTGTGTGTGTGTGTGTTTTTGAATGTGAAAGGACGAGTGCGGCCGGACTGTGAGGACAAAATACCTGAATACATACCGACACTATGAGGACACACGGTAACTATAAGGACATGGCCGATGTCCTCGTAATTCTAGCAACGTAGAGCGGTTTATTTCCGTTCGCTGAACTCCCTCCCACTTTTTGGGAAAATGTCCCAATATTTCCGCCCACCCGTTTTTTTTTGTATCAGTGTATGGCCCCAGTGTATACCGCGCCTCTATCGGCAGTTCGCGCTATTGCAGCTTCATTCCTCATCAGCGATTGGCTGCTTTTGATGTCCGTCAAAGTCAGCGCACTTTCTGAACCTGTGGAGCTCGTTGGTCGGGCTGCGGAATGCTCGTCAGCGATTGGTTCCTTTGGATGTCCGTCAAAGACCATGCGGACTTGATGTGCGGTGGAGAGTTTGGTAATTAAGCTAAATTAACTTCATTGCAGCGCGATTTTCCTCTGTAATAACGACAGAAGAGTGTCATCTGCTCATGCTGAAGGTAGGAACATGTATATATTTTTATTTTCACGGCAATGTGAGTCAGTTTAGGTAGTTTTAAACCGTGTGTATGATGATTAATCAGGCTAATATCAATTAGGAACGCCATTATCTTCACCCACAGCTCCACTAGTGACTCCAACACACTTATTGTATCGGCCACGTGCGAGTCAATTAGAATAATCTGTATTAATACATTTTTTGGAACCTAGGAAATTCCCAAGTAGTTCATAGACATGTTTAATGACATATGTGAACCATCATGTAGTGATGAATGCTTGAGTAAATCAATTTAGTCATAAATAGTTTGTATGAACAATTTATACACTTTGATACTGCTTTAAATGTCATGATGCAATAGGGTTGAGTGGATGTTTATATGCTTATATAATGTGTGTGTGTAATCATCATATTGGTTGGACAAAGATGTAATAATATTATATAACTATTTCTATTTATACTATATGTAAAATTGTGTAATTAGAGATACAGACTTCACTACAGTCTGACAACAATGTGAAGATATGTTCAATTATAAATATTTATCAAAGATACATTTATAAAGACGTTCTACTTATGTTCGCTAAACTTTTTCAGTCAACATGGTAAGAAAAAAGAGAATTAAACCTGAGGAGGATGCAAAAGAACACATATTGTCAGGCAAAGACAAGGACTTCATTGAGGGATGAGAAATCAACACATTTAAAGGTAAGTTACAGTATGCATCAAGATAGTATTTTTACATTTACACATCTTAGTCTGTGGTGAGACATTTTTGTATAAACTTTGAAGAGCCAAACATAAAAAAAAAGTTAGGTTACAGAAAAAAGTGTAACTAAAGCCATAGTGGTGAAAACTGATGCTTGACTTCCACAGTTACTGCACCTCATATTACATTCCACATTTTTACAGAATTTAACTCTTTGAAAGTATAATTAAATTCTACTATAGTGTTGTATTTTGTCATTTTAGGGAGAGGTTTGTTTGCACTTGAACATATTGAACCGACCACCTTTGTTGTTGAATATCGTGGAATTCTCTCTCAAAGTAAACATGTTAAAGACATGAAAAGCAACTACTTGTTCGATTTCACATGGAATGGAAAACGTTAATGGTAAGTTGGCTGGGTTTTGTTTCTGTAATGTTGAAAACCTTTGTCTGTTTCATGTCATTCTAAAAAAGCAAAAAAAAAAAGAATATTTTTGTTAATATTATTATTCTAATGATACCCTGATATAAAAGTTAATGACATGGTGGTCAGGTGGACAACAGGGTCATTCCTAAATAAGGATTATTTTGTGACTTTAAGTGTAATTGACTGCACCTGCTCCTTGTTTTCTGTGCACACTGCTCTCTTCCTTTCCCTTACTTCCTCCGTTTTTCACTCTCCTTCCCTATTGTGTTTATCTTAATAAATGTACTCCTCCTGGGGTTTAACTACTTCTGTTTCTGACTCAGTTACAATAATATCTACTAAACAATAGGTTAAAGAAACCACGGTTAGTATAATCCCCCGAATATACAGTATTCAGTTAGTGCCTAATGTTCTAGTCAGGAATATTTTTCCTTACAACAGGAAAAGTTTCATTTTTCTTCCATTTTTCTTACAGCAGAGATGCTTCCAAAGAAGATGGAACACTTGGAAGATGGGTGAATGATGATCACAGAAATCCAAACTGCAAAGTGAAGACAATAATTGCTGAAGGAAGGCCACACCTGTGCCTGTTTTAGTATAAGGGATATCTTTCCAGATGATGAGGTTACATACAACTATGGAGATTCCTCTTGGCCATGGCGTTCAAGGGTCTGTAATGTATTTAACTTTTTAATGTTTATTATTATTGTTATTATTAAAAGTCAATCGTGTTGTATTTTGTTACACATTTATTTGTGTATTTATGGCATGTACACAACAGAGCTGAAAAAGTTAGGGAAGATATTTACATTTTGTTTATACTTATATTAACTAAAACTAATTGTGGTGGCCACTTGGCAAGCATCATTTCCACATTGTGATACCGTTTCTTATTACATTCACAGTTGCTGTGTGAAGACACATCAGTGAGAGAGACTGAAGGTTGTGTTGATGCTTCCACCTCAGGGACAAAGTTAAGTGAGCATATTTACACTGTTCAATGTAGTGGGGTTGAGCATCACACTTGACTGTTTTACTTTGACTGGGGTCTTAAAGACGTTGTGATGTCTCAAACTTTGGGTTAAATGTAGTTCTCTCTTTTCATCACATGTGTATCGGGGGATGGGCGTGATTCTAACATGAAATGTAAGGACAGTTTTGGCCTATGAGGACCGTCATATTTCTACACATTTGACTGAAAAGTGGTTGTTTAAGGCCAACTATTGTCCACCTACAGACCTAATGCGTGATCTTTATGGGACCTGTTATAAGGAATCTCACCATTACAAGCTGTTCATACTTTGCCATGTTGTTCCAAAATGCACAGATAACAACTGAATTTGAAGTTGCCAACCTCATCCTTTTATTCCCTTAATTCCCACTTGCTTGTACATCATGAGTTTCCTCAGTTATTAGTATTGGTGGGTCACACTGAGCACTAGAATTACTTATGGTGGCCACTTCCATCTATCCATCCATTATCTTGTGGTGGCCACTTGACAAGCATCATTTCCACATTGTGATACCGTTTCTTATTGCATTCACAGTTGCTGTGTGAAGACACATCAGTGAGAGAGACTGAAGGTTGTGTTGATGCTTCCACCTCAGGGAAAAAGGTAAGTGAGCATATTTTTCTTCTTGAAACACTGTTCGATGAACAGGGGTCGTGACATCTCGAACTTTGGGTTAAATGTAGTTCTCTCTGTTCATTCATATCCATCGCATGTGTATCGGGGGATGGGCATGATTCTAACATGAAATGTAAGGACAATTTCGCCCTATGAGGACCGTCATATTTTTACACATTTGTTGGTAGATGAGGTGTACGCCTGATGTGCACACTTTGCAGTTATTATTGCATTAAATTCAGTACTCAAGTCATTTTCAGGCTGTCCAAGAAAAAATTTGTCCTCAGCTAGAGTTGAGGTGTTTGTGCTTGTTAAGAGTTACTTGTATATCTATTTTGGGGGGTTGGGGTAGCTTTAAAGAATAACAAATTAGAGTAAATGGATATATATATTTTTTTATAGTCAGGTGATGCACTTAAATGCTTTTACTGTTGTTTCTTATTTATTTTATAACACCATATCTAATTTCAGGTGCTATTCAAAGACAGTTGCCAGTAAAGGAGCTTTGTCTGGAAATGAAATTGTAAGTTGCACTTTATAATGTAACAGTTATTTTTTTTTTCATTCATTAATTTCTTAGACTGTATAAAACATGCCACAAAATTGGTTTATGTATGAAATATTAAGATTTATTAAACTCAATTTTCATAATCAAATTATTTTTGCCATTTACAGTGCCACCATGAAGTTCACAGTGCTGTTATCTCCAGTTTGCATTCTTGTGAAGACTGCACTGGACCTGTCAGGTCGAAAATGGCTTGCTTTAAGTTGTAAATGTAAGTATCTAATTATACAGTTGTAAATATATTAATTTTTGTGTGTTCTTGACCCTTTCGAAAACCACATGGATTTGTCATATGTCCTGCTCTTTCTGTTGTTCTAAAAGAAATGCATGGTAATTTTTTTCAGTATGTTCAAGATGATGGCACAAAACTTGCTTCATGACGAATATGAAAATGGTATAGTAATTGCTTCTTTTTTTTACCTATAACATTCATATTTTAGAGGTAGATTAAAACACTAGACTAAAAGTACATTATTTCTGAAACAATTTAATATAATTATTGAATTATTATTATTATTACTAATTTTTTTGTTTTTTAGCCAAAGTTTGAATTTTCCAGTTGTGAAGAAACCAGCTCTGATGAACAGTATTCTCCATGCTCTGAATCTTTAAACAATGAATCCTCTGATGACTTCATTCCAGACTCTCAACAAAACAGCGATAGTGATGACAGTCTGTCTGTCAAGGCACAGAAACTACCATCTCATAAGAATACACCATCTAAGTCCAAGATGGCAAAAAGTGTTCCACAACTCACTTACTCTTCATCCACTGAGCAAGACATGGTGAATGGTCAATCCAGCTCCACTCAAGAGCTCTTTTGTGACTATGCAGCCGGTAATGATCTTGATACTACAAAAGAAGCTGAGACCTGTCGGCATTTAAAGAAGACGCCAGTAGAATCTTTTGATAAACAGTCAACAACTGACAATATGACAAGTCCCAAAGAATGTACTCAAGAAATGTTTTCCATCCAAAAAAATTACTGTTATGTATGCAAAAAACGTCAGTCAAAAATCGCTCGGCACTTTAAAAAGCATCAAGACAGTGAGGCAGAGGCAATTGAGGCAATTGCTGCTGCATTTTTGCTCCCTAAACACTCCTCGGACCGAAGAAAGTTACTTGAGAAGCTATGGAACAGAGGCAACTATGAACATAATCAAGAGGTAATGGAAAATAAATGTGGACCACTTAAAGTTAGAAGAAGGCCAGGAAGATCAGAGATTAAAGTTGGAGCCAGAACATATGTGCATTGTGTATACTGTAAAGGCCTTTTTGTTCGTAAGGAGCTGTGGCGCCATACACGGCGATGTCCTTCAAAGACGTCTTCAGGGTCTGAAGCAACTGGTAAAGCCAAAGTCTTAGCTTTTGCTGATCTTTCAGAGTCTACTTTTTCCCAAGCAATATCTCCTGAGGTGTGGAAGATCTTGGGAAATATGAAGAATGATGACATTTCATCTGTAGTTTGAAATGATTTTCTCATACTGCAGTTGAGTCAGTGTCTTTACAACAAGCATGGAAGTGATCCAACAAAATTTGAATACGTCAGACAGAAGGTCCGGGAAATGGGCAGACTCTTGCTAAGCTTAAGAAAAAAATACTCCATATTTAGTTTTGAGGATGCTGTGAAACCAAATCATTTTTACAAACTCATACACTGAAAAAAATAATAAGTAAAATTTACTCAATTTTTCTTTTGCAAGTTTTTGCACTCAGGTTTTTCAAGTAAATTTTACACTTGTAAAAATGAGAAATTTACTTAAGGAAGTTGAGTAAAACTAACAAAGAAAATAATTGCATATCACATGGCCTCTTTAAATTATGTTAAGTAGTATTTACTTACTGATCTGATGTAATTAATTAAGTAAAACTATTTTCTATTTTAAGTTAATTTTACGTTTTATTCACTGTTAATTATTTTAAATAAATAAATAAAATTAATCACTGTTACAATATGACAAAATAGTACTGCAATAAATAACTCTTGATTCCTTTCATTTAAAGGAATTAAAATGCCCATATATAAACAAGATCAATGCTTAATATTTAAACAGCTCAAGCAGCAGTAAAGTGCAATGACATGTTTTATTATAAAACATTTGCTTATTTAAGCCATCTTAACTTGCATGTATACAAAAACTTGACAGAATCTAGAGCAAGTGCTCTTTTAAAAAATAGTTTAAACTTCCAATAAACAAGGAACATATTTTGAAATACTCCTAATACAGTATCTGAAAATATTAAAGCCATATTTTAAAACAGTTTTATCAAATGATTAATAATATTC
The DNA here is from genome assembly GCA_013621035.1 of Clarias magur. NCBI lineage: Eukaryota > Metazoa > Chordata > Actinopteri > Siluriformes > Clariidae > Clarias > Clarias magur. Next base: position 159,533 of record QNUK01000504.1, on the reverse strand, counting down.
TTTTTTAGAACAACATGTCTGGAACTATCAAATGTACAAGAAACCAGTACTTATATAAATGTTATCAGCAACAATAATTCAGCATGTTTCAGGGTATACATTTTCACACAATGTAACAATGTTTATACAAACTTGGGTAAACAAGACAATTTAATGCCTATGAACTTTCAGAGAACAAAAATATTTCAAGTGTGCAGCTTGGTTTTCAAAGACCGTACTTTTGGTGAAAGCTTAAGTCCATCAAGATCCAGAATGAGTTTCTGAAAACCTCGAAAGTATATTTCAGATTTGGTGGATACTGCAGATTTAAGGCATAAATCAGTCCCATCAGAAAAGCACAAGCTTTGGCATTATTTCCACATTTTGTTAGGACCTTGCTTCCTTCTAGAACAATGGACACGTCTGGCTCTTCATCTCCGTTTCCATGGACAAGAATCGTCATGACGTCATTACTGAAGTCTTCTTGATTGCCATCCTATATAAATTAGATGAGGGGGATTAGGAGGATGAGGGGAATTTTTTTTTTTTTTTTTAAAGTTAAATTCAAGACTGGAATGGTGAACGCCTGCCATAGGAGGAATGACTTAGATGAGTAAATAAAACATCTTTAAATCAGAATATTTGATTTGCTGACTCTTTAAAATGCTTATATGGCAGAAATTGTATAGCTTAAAAATATAGTTCACCCAAATATGAACATTTGCAGTTTATTCACTCTAGGTCCTCAAAGATGTTTGTGTTTGTTCAATAGAACAGATTTTTAGCTGAGACCACGCTCCTAGGTGGTCCATGAAATGCATATCCTGTGGTGTGTTGAAAAAGCAGACACTGGCAACATAAAAGTAATCCCCACATCTTACGACATACTGAAGATAAATAGTCTGACATATCAGCGATAGCCTTTGCAAGTACAGTGGATCGTTGGATTGCAAGTAAAATTTTAACTTGTTAAACGAGCGAGGTCTTGACAGATGAGTATTGTAGTACGTATACACTTTGTCTGCAAAGCGTCATGTGATCACAACTGAGACAATGGTCATTAGTACACTGTAAAAAACAACCTATAGAATCTACTCAATAAAAGTGAGGTAAGAACTCAATTTGCACTCAATTTGTTTGGGTAGCTTCTATCCTATATATTTGCATAAAGAGTACCTAATATTAATAGCTATTATATACTATAAAAAAAAATAGGTAAGGTATACCTAATATTTCTCATTACAAATTACTTGTAAAAAGTGAGTAACATCAACTTTAAAATATTAAAAGTTTTTCTACTTAATTATTCTTAATAAAGATTAGCCAAAAATAATAATTACACATTACTTATTAATTGAAAGTTGAATTTACTGGTCAGACACAGGAGACTGCATTAATTGCTTTTATTATCCAAACATTTTATTTTAAAAACATTTAAAACTAATTAAAACTAAAAGTAATACCTTACATTGCATTTCAATAAAAAAAAACTTTATGTAATATTGATATTTTAAGTAAATATTACATAAAACATTAAATAAACCAAAATCTTTACGTTATCACTTGCTATGAGGTATACAAACATTTTAACCTCAACTTCATTTAAAACATGTAAAAACTCTTATACATTCAATTGTAGGTGAAAAACAAATTTAATTCTATATAACTCACAGTACATGTAACTTGAAACTTTTTTCCATTTTCTATTTTGTAAACATGGAAAAATAATTATGTGAAAAAGAACATTTGAAAATAAGAGAATATTCATGAAGCAGAGAGTCTGTACTTACAGTACAGGCAGCTCATTCCATAAGTTTACATTTGAGACTCTGGACCTTCTTCAGCATTTTTGTTCCATCAAGTTTTTAAAAAAGTTTCTGGAACACTTCAAACGTGTATTTTAGTGTTTTGGGGTATTCAAGATTGAGGGCATAAATCAGTCCCATTAACAGCACGCAAGCTGTGGTTCTGTTTCCACAACCTATCAGCACTTTGGTGCCCTCCAAAACAATGCACACATTGGCTGGGTCCTCCTCAGCTGAAGAATTGTAAATTACCACCTTCATAACTTCATAACTTCATTGGTGTAGCCATCAAGTTCATCCTCCTGTTGGGGGAAAAAAAAAGCAAATAGATTAATGTTAGTTAAGTCAAATTATTATGTTGATCGATTACAGTTTTTTTTTTTTGTTCATGCCATTTATTTAATCACAAGCAAGGTTTTTGTATTAATCAGCACTAAGGAACTTTTCATATTTTTCAGAACAATTATAATTAAATGTCCTCCATCTATAAAATAAATCCAGATGAATCTCTAACCTTATGAAGAAAAACTATAACTTTCTTTGATAGACAGATTTAATTTTGTTCAAATAAAAACAATGATCAGTAAACAATGTTTGCAGCATCCAGTTTTGGCGAATGGAAGCTGAAGCATGCTTGCTTAACACAATAGAACAAATGAGTTTCATTCTGTTGTCTCACAGCATGCTTGTGTCAAAGTAAGTTTGAGCTTTGATTTGGGTTTGCTGATCAATGCGTTTACGGCATTGAAAGTCTACATTAAATCTGTTCATCACAACGTGATCACATCCGCATACCTTTCAGCAGTAGCATACCTACAGTAATTCATGCTGTTGCTTAATTCATAACAAAACTTACATAATGCGCACATAGGAAAATATGTAACTCCATGTTGACAGGAATAAAAGGCAGCAAACAGGACACAACGTTTCTGCAGGTATTGTCAAATCTTATTTATTGCTTTTTATTGCCCTTTTTAATGTCATTTTTAATGAAGTACACAACCCAAAACTAAGACCTTTGTGTGTGTCGTATATACACATTTTCCTATTTATCTTTTATACATTTTTTAAATATTTATCTTTGTCATAGTTCAGACGCGGGCAGGGACACAGACCTGATTAAGGCATCTCCTTATTTTTATATTTTAGACATCCATAATAGTAGCACACTGGTGGAAACAACACGAGACCGACTGAGAGGGGCTCAACAGTGCTCAGTGTCCCACAGCAGCAGTAGTCTTGTCGCAAAACCCCATCAAAAGTAATTAATAGTAAGATATGTGAACTATTTACTAATAAATGACTGTTGTCTGAGTCTGAAAAAATCATCTTTACGGATTAAAAATTATAATGAAAAAGCTTTTGTTTTTTATTTGTTTAATTTCATTAAGTGGTCATTTAAAGCTTTCTATATATTTTTTTATCATAGAAAAGGACAGCGAAGGCAAAAAAAAAGTGCAAGTGATTGCACTGATGCCTCCTCGTCCTGCAGAGCACCCTTTAGCGTCCAATCTCTACACACATCAAATTAAATAAAAAAATTAGCTATTTTAATAGTATAAGCTGTTTGGTAGAAGGGGAAAAAAGACAGACTCAGGTCGGACTCAGGCTGGTAATTCTGATAAACTGTCAGACACGGCCGGGCAGGGCCGAAATCATTTTAATACAGTATGTTTGGTATTCTCTCCCATTGTACTCAACTTGCATTCCTTTTTACAAACGTTACAAAATCTTGCATTTTGTCTATCAACGGGATGCAACCACTATTTCAAACCGACCAGAAGCAATACCGAAATGTTCTGCGTGTATATCACAAAAATGTCCATATTTTGCGACAGTAAATTAAAACGTTATTCATTACAAAGGAAATATTTAGAATAAACTGGTAATATTTTATTCAAAACCATCCAAAAAACATGAATGCCTGTAGAAATCAATTTAATGCCTTTTAATGCTTTTTAATGCCCTGCAGAAACCCATATAAACAGTCGACCAAATCTTTTAATCTGAATAATTTTAACGGGAATGAAAAAAAAAAGTGTTCATGTAAATGTGCCTAGTGATCAGTAAATAAAATGGAATGATGTGTATGCTTTTGAATTCCCTGAAATTATGAATCATGTAATAACACACCTGACAGTCTTGGAATAGCTCTTCTTGTTTTTCTCCAAGGTACTCTATGAGGCAACGTATACACATGTCCCTTTTCTTCTCAATAGTCTGGAACTACGAAGACATGCATTTTAGTAAAAATAAAGTGACTCTTTGAACTGCACTGCACAAGATATAAATAGATTTTTTTTAAAAAATTAGCAAATTAGGAAAAATGAAATGCACAATTTCACAAGATAAAAGTTATTCAGTGGAGAGTAATGATAAACACGGCTTGGAAACATTTGCTGTTTGAACCAGGCATTTGAAAAGCACCCTTAGAGCTAAACTGGAGGACTGGAGTTGAAGATTAATGCAGTAATGTATCTTTCAGTATCACAGGAACCCATCACCAAACCTAAGCACAGGATCTCTGATAGGATATCACATTTGGGTCTGCAAGGTTTTGTGAGGTCCATGTATCAGTGAGTTTTCTTGTATGAAAAGCACAAAAGCAAAAGCAGTAACACATGTTATCCCACTATATAAACAAAGGTCTTTGTCTTTATTCACAGAATGTTATGTTGTTATATTAAGCTGAGTGTGTATTGTGGGAAAAATAAAACAGAAAGATACCTCATTTACAGTGTTCAGGAGAGGTACCAAATGCTCCTCCTTTGGCCTGCATAAGCTGCAGAAGACGTGGTCTTCTGCAGCTTATCAAGATCATCAAGATTTAGCAGAAATGTCTCTTCCAAGGAGATAGTTGTTATACGTCGGAACTCTTCTTTGATCTAGTAATCACACAAAAAAACAACCCATTTTATTACAGAATTATAGTTATTATATAAATAATAATAATAAGGTTTTTAAGGTTTTATAATTATTCTATAAAACCTTGTAGAATTATATAGGTCTAAAACCAACAAATTTGGTTTTATAATTAAACAAAATGAGATGAACAGTTTTTAACAAAACCAAACAAACATCCTTACCTGAGCCTTACTGAACAATCCTGGCCACCTCTCTCTTAAGACAGCGACAGCAGGACTGGTGGTCACAACCTCCAGTCTTCTTACAGAAAAGGTTTTTTCTTCAATTACTTTTGAGTTGCTCTTCTTCTTTGTTTCATCAACCAACTCAAGCCTCTCCTTTTCCAAACTGTCCTGATTTTCTCCAACAGGATGCGGAGGGAGGTAATTAACTTCCGCTTTCTTTGGTCTTTTCACATTTTTAGCTGGTGCTGCATTGGATGGTAGTTTCCTCTTCAGTGTGTTTACTTCCAATTCTGGATATGTATACTTTTGTGATTTCAGATTGGCACGGAAATTGTGCATCTTGTACTTTAGCCGTTGTTGCCAGCCATACATGCCAGAAAAGGACCCAGGCTCCTTTAGGCATGGAAACTTTTCAAGAAGGGCTTCAGCCACTGATGATATTTGCATACTTGAAGGGTAGGCCAAGTAAGAAAATATAGCTTTGGCAAGGTCTTGAATTATTGCGGATTTAACACTTGCATCATTGAAATGTGTTCCAGAAGCATGATATGACTTGTTAGCCTCTGCAAGGATAAGTTCAATGTCACGAGAAAACGTTGGCACTTGAAACGGCACTGGCCATGGCGCAGAACGGCATGACTCGGGAAGAAGAACTGTATCTCGTGAACTTGACGATTCAACATCATCTGCAAGGGACGCGCACGCTTCATCCGCAGGGTATGTCTCCAAGGTACTCTGTGTAGATGACAGTCCTGATTCATGCAAGTCAAGGATTATCAATGGCTCTCTTCTTACCAATTTCACAGTGGCCTTGTCTTCCAGGTCGGCAGTAGAAGTTAGAGTAAAAAGTTGGTTCCCAAAGTCTTTGTCCTCATAGAGTAATCCAAATTCACCATGTAATTGGAATTTATGAATGATTTCTGAAAGAAGGTCTTCCACCTTATTTGGAATTCCAGATGGAAGGGTCAACTTTCTGATATCGTCCTCTTCTAAAATGACTCGCAACTGGATTGACATTTTCCGTTGAAGTGCGTGTTGTCTTTAGCTGTAGGGAGACAGTAAAAAAAGATATTGCACTTTTTAAAAATGTTATACATTTTGCATGATTGGTAAGGCAAGAATAATACACAATTCATAAGACATGAATAATTAAACGGAATTGTAAAACCTAATTTGATATGCAAATGGAGTGTTTCAGCGACACCATTCGACCATGTAGTGTATTATATGCAGCCAAGGGGTATACATCTTTCAATTCCGAATGCTGCAGGACTTCAATCTCACCGGTGGGCTCTACTTTAAAGCTCCGCAAATGCTCATGGTACCACCCACTTAACAACTTTAGAACGAAGACTGGACTTTCATGCACAATCATTATTTGGAGTATTTCTCCAAAGTCAGGTAATCCTCCCGTTGATTTAAAAGGCAACATCATTCCAACACAGTAGTCAGTACCTAAAACAGTGACTTTGTTTGTCATACTCACAACCACAGTCCTGGGAAACTTCTTTACAAATGACTCCTTAATGCTGTCCTTAAGAACCTCCACTGACACTTGAGTCGTTCTTGATACACAGAGTTTTGGTCTTAGAATGTTAGCATCATGGATGTGGTATGCAATCATTGATTGGTGTTTTCTTGCCATTGTCTTGAGGATGTTTCTGAATGACCCAGTTTGCCTCACAATCCCAGTTTGCCTCACAAGCCAAAATCTGTTTGGCTTCGAATCGCATGGTCCAAAGAAACACAAGCGGTCCAAAAGCAGCTGTAAGCCAAGGATAATGCTCCAGGAAGTGATGTTTCGGTCTCAAATTCTCCTCTGGGAACACATCTAAATACCTATAACGGTGTTCACTAATCTTGCTTTCCAAGAATCCTTGCGTCTCATCTGTGTGAACAGGAGCCATAACAAGCTCAACAACATCTTTCAAGATCTTCAAAACCTGCCATGCTGTGTCCTCTTCTGGCACTTTCTCCCCAATCATAAAAGGTAGCATCCGTAACAAGCACCAGTTTTCATGTGCATTGCCTCCTATAGTTTTACGTGATGCAAATGTCAGGGGGATGGCTTGTGGACAGTTGACTTTGTCATTCCATTTGTAGGGAAATCGATGGATTGAGGAGTTAAGTTCATGAAGAGAAAAATATTTCTTCTTCATAAACACAGCAAGACACATTGCCAGTTCAAAAGGTACAATCCCTTCAAGCAAATCATGCAAGGCATCAGGAGGATAACCTGATGTGCCATGAAAGTAACTTAGTTTGTCAGAGATGGGAAACGATCTTTTAACTCCACAATGATGAGATCCAGCAGGGTCAGACAATGCTGCTTCGACATGGAGGGTATGGCTGGACTTAGTTCGTAAAGGAAACATTCCTTCTCTTACTTCATGTTTCTGGATTTGTGAACGCTCTGCAGTGCAAAAGCGACAAAAATGTGAGGAAGAAAAGCTTTCAACAAAGCCACCAATGGAGTGAGCACCAAGATTATCAGCTGCAACAGCAAATACAGTGCCCTTCACCACTTTGCCCAGACTTGGTACAAATATACCATCATCCTCCAAGCGTTTCAAATCTTTAAGCAGTGGCTCCAACACTTCTGGGTATCCATATTGGTTGACATTATCTGCCTTACAAAGAATGGCTAGATAAATGGAACATAGAGTAGATTGTAGAGTAGCAGGGATGTCTGCAAGCACCCAATACACACCAGTGACTTTATGCTTCTTGCGTGATGTCCCCAGAGGGTTGCATACTTCAAAGTCATCTATGTAAAGAATCAATGGGAGTTTAAGTTCATCTCCAGATAAAAAGCTGTTTTCTCTGTATAGAGATCCATCATGCCATGATTTGTATTCAGAGGAGACATTACATGGGCTTCTGTTCTGCAATATTGCATGCTGTATGTGTCCATTGCTCAAAAGTTGAGACAATAATGGTAAAATTGGAACATACTGGAAGGTTGCATTTTTGCTGCTATCAAGTATGTACTCAACTGGCTCAGTAAGTGAAAGATGCTCCTTTATATATTGATCTCTCCTATAGTGTGTGCTTAAAGGCCCATCAAATCCTAAAGCAGCACAGAAAGGGTTAAGCTGGCAAAGATCTTTTACCAGTTCTGAAATCACAGAATCTTCAAAAATGCAGCCATGCTTTTTCAGAGTGCTCAGTATAATGTTTTTAACAACTGGGCCAGATGCAGATGATGTAAGAAAATTCAGTTCCTCTACTACTTCATCTATGCATGTATTAGACACATTATAAATGCACTCCAGTTTGAGGAGGAGCAAACCCAGTCTCTTGACAATTGTTTCACTCAAGTCTTCATCCTCCATAGGGACAAAATCAGTGTAGTTTTCATTTTCATCAAAATTAGTTTCTTTACGAGTCTGGCTTTGGTGTTGTTGAAAAACAATGGTTTTAAAATCTTCCACTGAATGGGGGCTATGTTTCCTGCTTTTATGACTGTGAAATGTTGTATATACATTTGTTTTGTAATCACAATCTTGGAAAACGCAAGGCACAGTTTCATGCTTTTTAAGATGAGAACCGAGGTGCTCAAAATATTGTCTTTCTGTATGGAAACAACACAATTTACACACTATGCATGTGAAGGAAAAGAGCTGGGTTGGCTTGGTTGTTGGTGGATGAAACCTGGACAAATGAGTATGTAGTGCACCCCATGTCCTAAAGGTACAAGGGCAATCAGACTGGAGACAGGGTATGGATTGGCTTCGACTAAAATTCCCATGTTGTAATCTGTAGTGTTTTAATAGATCCAATCGTTTTGATGATGTAAAGGGACATATTTTGCACAGCCAATTCATTTGCAATAAGGTACAATGCCTATTGACTCAGTGTTTAGTTTGGGGACCCGAAGTTAACTTCATACCTGGTATGAATACTTCTTGGTTTCTAAACTTCTTGGTTTTCTTTTTTAAATCTGTGGGGGGAAAAAAGTCAAAGACAGATTTTTTTATTATTATTTTGTTCACACTCATGTAAAATGAATTGTACACAATATATATTAATATGCATTTATTTTGCTTTTACGATTAGAACTTACTAAAGGTTTAAAACATTTTACAAAATAATTTCACCAACTGTATCTACACATCCAAGTTAACTAAAACACTTAGTTTTATGTTTTGTAACACTTTGTTTTATTTGAAATGTTTTTAAAAATCTCATAAGAAACAAACATTGCATATTTCGCTTTTTGTAGTTAGCAGTTGTACATTAATGCTAACCATGTGCTCAGAAGCTGATTAGCTGAACACTTGCATATGCCCCATCACAGTAGTCTTGTTTACGACAAAGGACAAAGTTTGAAAATTTTGAACTTTAAATACTTGTACAAGAGAAAATCTATCATAAATGAAGCACATCACGCAAATAAGTTACAGGAATTGCAAGACATGCGCATATGATAAATAAATTATTTTAAAAATCCCTTCTGACACAACGCTCAATATATCAACAGACAATTGCAAGATAACCTTACAAAAACAATTTAGCACACCACAATGACAATGTTTTTTGTTGCTCAGAACGCCTCTTTGTACCTCAACTCTTGCGAATCGTTACGGGTCGCGTTTGATCGAATCTGAATAATATGGCTCCGTATGGAAAACGAGTCGATTCGGGAGTGATCAGTCACGCATGCGCAACATTATAGGTGTTCTGTAGAGAAGGGTCTGACTGCAGAGCCGGTGCATGGTGCAATATCAGCCGCGCATGCGAACTTTAACAGATGCAATCTGAGCCGCACACGCATGGCGATATCAAGACGATATTTGGCTCAATTTGATTTCTTTATTTAAAAATATAACTAATAATATTATCATGTTGTCAGGTGCATCTGTTTACCTCATCCGCATAAGCGCCGAGGTGTGTACAGTGGAAATGACGTCATCACAGCTCGCGCACCTCACATGTAGAGTTTGCTTCCCGGCTTGAGGAGCGGAGCTTTTGCAACAACATGTTTTTTGTTAATCGTGTTTCTGTGCTGCTGACATGAATGAATATGTGAGTGGCTGAGATTGAACCTGCCAAAGTGCGCGTTCAACCATTTACGTGCAGCAGCTTCGCCGTTGTACAAGAGTTTCAGTCATGCAACAGTTAACGTTAACAACAATAAAAATTCAGAAATGAATGTAGATATTTACTCGCAATCGTAGGTGCAAATGCGCTCTTGTCATTTGACACTAGACTGTGAAAAAGCGCACAAATAACTAATCTTCTGTTAGATTTTACCGTTAAAACAATTTAACATTCGCATTCATTATAATTTCAACCAGTTAAATAAAAACTTACCTGTAGCTCAACTAATCGTGGTTCCACAGCCGTTGATCACACGAAAAATGGTGAATCCAGCGATTCCCACCTGAATGTTGACACATGCGCACTTTATGGTGCCACAGCTAATATTTTTGAGTATATTTTACTTATTTTTTTAGTATTGCAATCATTACCTTTAAAAAATAGTTAGTATAGGTAAAATATACCCATTATGTTGTATTTTGTTTGCTAACTATTAAACTTGTGTAAACTATAACTGATTTTCATGGGTTGTATTTACTACCCTCCAGAGTAATTTTTTACAGTGTATAGTCAACATCTGTGCGTGTGCACTGTAACATTGTGATCACGTTTGCACAAAGCATTTTTTCTGTGTGTGTGTCCAAATGTAGTGACTGTTGTTTAGTAACTATACTCCAACAACAGCCCTCGTGAAGAAAAAAAAAAAGTTAAAAAGGCTGTAGCAGTTCGGGAGATCAATCTGTCTAAAGGTGTGATTTCAGTAATACAATCACTTATCACAACCTCTAATCTCCCGCACTTAATAAATAAGGAAAATTTCTGCCACACCCAAGTACAATCATTTATTAGTGATCTAATTGGTTGATGAAATGATGATGACACTATGTAAAGAATATACATCAACCAACACTAGCAGGGATTACTTTTGCGTTGAATGTATCTGCTTTTTGACCACTCCAAGAGGTAGAGCCTGAGAACCTGCATTATCTGAATCACTGGTAATTGCAGTTTTAACTAAAATCTCTTCATTGTTCAAATGAAAAATCTGGGATGGCTGGAGGGTGAGTAAATGAACAGCAAATTTGGGGTAAACTAACACATTATGTCTGGGACTTACTTTGCGGTCTCTGAATAGGTTCTCTGCCACTTCTCCGAGATACACAATGAGACTGCGGATTACTGCATCTCGTCTCGTCTCGATCCTGTCGTCCTGTTAGGAGATTTGTATTAAACAATATTGAAAGATTGAACTGTGAACTTTAAATACATTAAATTACAAAACCTGGAGTTCCAAACAATCTCTGAATTTTCTGAAATTTTAAACATTTTGAAAAAAATTTTAGTAAGTAAGAGTCCAGAAACACAATGTTGATTTCATCTAACAGGGGTTGTGACCTGTAGAAAGGTGAGGGAGAGAAGATAAAAGAACATCATTGCCCCAAGGAAAGAAGAGAGCAAGAAGCAGACACTGAACTAAGGACACCTTTCCCTATTCCTAAAAGATTGTGCTCTATTTCAGGCTGAAAAGCATTTGGCATTTTTCAAGTAGCGCATCATGTTTGGTTTCCTAAATAATTCAGAGCTTTGACCTGATGTCATTCCAAAAAGACAAAAATATATGTTTGAAAATGACTTGACTGAGCTCAAAACTGCTCAACACAAATAAGCACTAGATTTGCAAACTGGTACACAAAACTATTGCAGTCTATACAAAAGCAATTTAAAACAATGTTTGCCTGGTTTATACAGGCACATACCTGAATCAATACATTAAGTATAGGCTGCATCTTGAGCCCGGCAACACCTCCCTTAGCTTTCATAAGCTCCAAAAGTGTTGGCGTGTATCCATCTAGTCTGGACATAAATGTTTGCTCAAGGGTAACAGCAGTAATTCTTCTGAATTCCTCCTTTATCTGTAAAGAGTGAAAAATACTAACTTTGGTAGATAATCACCAAAAAAAATAAATACAACATCTCCTTTATGAACACCAAACATTTATCAAGATAACTTTCCAGAATATAAACCAACAATTGTAAAATGTAAACAAAACTTGTCTAGAAACATACACAAACTTTAGAACAAAACACAAATCAACAGAACACTTAGAATTTAATTGAAATGTTAAACATCTCTAAGACACAATTATACTAGTGAAATAAAAGCAAAAATGAAACAGGAGGTGCTTCTGGTCCAGTGTTGTTTACATCTTGCTAAAAGGTCCATAATAACAATAATATTGTAATTGGATTAACTTGCCTGAGCTTCAGTGAATAAAGCAGGCCACCTCTGCTGGAAATCTTTAATTGGTGGAGTGAGGTTGACAACTTCATGTCTTCTGAATGAGAATGTTTTAGACATTTTCCCCGCAATGACTCTCTGATTGTCCTTCTTTTTTATTTCATCCAGCAGTGCTTTTCGCTCAATTTCCAAACTCTCAAGGGATTCCCCATGGGGGTGTGGAGGAAGATAGTTCAGTTCAGCCTTTTTTGCTTTCTTGACATTTTTGCTAGAAACTCCATTTGGCTGCTTTCTTTTGAAGGAGTTTACTTCAAGTTCTGGGAAGTCTAGCTTCTGGTTCCTTAACTTGGAACGGTAGTTGCCCATTTTGTACTTAAGTCTTTGTTGCCAGCCATACATTCCCGAAAAACTTCCAGGTTCCTTCAGGCATGGGAACTTCTTTATCAAAGCCTCTACAACTGCCAGAATCTGGATATTTGTGGGATATGCTGTGTATTTAAATATAGATTCAGCAAGCTTTTGCATGATGTCAGATTTGACACCTTGACTTTGGAGGAGAGTACCACCTTCTAAAAATGCTTGATTTCCAGCTTGAAGAATTCTTTCTACATCAAAAGTAAACTGGGGAACTTCAAATCTCTCTGGCCACTTTTCGAAGCGACCCTCAAGTGGTGGCAACATCACTGTGTCCCTGGAGCTGTCTGAGGTTTGTGTATCTGTAGAACACTGTGCAAAATCTCTTGAAGCAGGTGTCAATGTCAGAATGACTGATGGCTCTTCTACTTGAACAACCTTAATTGAATCTTTGCCCTTAATGTCTTCAGCAGAGGTCAGGGTGAAAAACTGACCAAAATCAGTGTCCATGTACATGAGTGTGAAATTTCCCTCCAACTGAAAACTTTGTTTAATCACTGATAAAAGTTCATCAACTGTGTTTGGAATCCCAGATGGAAGTAACAATTTTCGTATATCATGCTCATCGAGTATAACTCGTAGAATAGCTGGGCAAGGTGAGGACATCGTTGATGTCTTTCACAACCTTAAACTAAAAAAATAAAGAATGGGTATTAGCCTAGTCTTAAGCTTTCTCTCTCACACATTCACACACACTTGCACACATGTTTATTCTCTTTCATATACACACATAATTACACCCTTTTGTCCAAAGTAGTTTACAAATAAGAGTATTTTACATTTTGTCAAAAAGCTAACAATAAAATGTAGTTTACACACACTTTCTCATACACACAATTATATCGACACTGCTTTACATTACTATTATCTAAAAATAACCATGACTGATTTTTCTTACATGAACAGGAGAATATTATAAATTAGGTACATTACCTCTTAGTCAATGCAAATGAAGTGCTTCAGTGACGCCATCTTATGTCCTGCCACTGTGTAAGCTGCCAATGGATAAACATCTGTTAGCTGGGCTTGGTGAAGGATTTGAATATTACGTGTGGCTTCTAAAGTAAAACACCTAAGATGTTCATTGTACCAAGCACTTTGCAGTCGAACAACAAAACTGAGCTTGTCCAGAACAACAATCATCTGAACAATTTCTGCGAAGTCTGGCAATCCTCCAGTTGATCCATATGCCAACATCATTCCTACGCTATACATTGTGCCAAAATATTCAACTTTATTTGCCACATGTACTGCTGTGGCATTGGGGAATTGTTCCTTCAGAGTTTCTTTTATTTCTTTATCTAGCACTTCCAGTGACACTTTTGTCATTGATGTCACAGAAATGGCAGGCTTTGCATGATCAGAGTCATACAAATGGAACGCAATCATTGATTGATGCTTCCTTGCCAGAGACATCAAAACATTCCTGAAGCACCCAGTTTGCCGAAGAACCCTCTTAAAGAAGCGATGCTTTGCCTCAAACCTCATAGTCCATAATGCCACAAGGGGGCCAAAATCTCTAATGGCCTGAGGATAGTGCTCAAGAAAGTGATGTTTTGGAAGCAGCTTTTCTTGTGGAAAAAGTTCAAGAAACCTGTATCGATGCTCAGATATCTTGCTATCGAGAAAACCAAGGCTTGCATCAGAAAAAACAGGTGACAGAGCAAGATCAACAACATCTCTGAGCGTCATAATCAACTGCCAAGCCTTGTCATCTTCTGGTATTTTATCTCCAATTTTATCTTATCAGTGAAAGCAACCTCAATAAACACCAGTTTTCATGTGCATTTCCACCAATGTTCTTTTTAGACAAAGTTTGGTGAAACACTTTGTGGGGAGTTTGTTCTGTCACTCCATTTGTAGGGGAACATTTTGATTTGTTTGCTGAGATCAGAAAAAGAGAAATATTTCTTCTTGATCAACACATCTAAACATAGAGCCAATTCAAAGGGTACAATGCCTTCAAGCAAGTCATGAAGCACATCAGGAGGATACCCTGATACTACATGAAAGTGATTCAGCCTGTCAGTAATTGGGCATTGCTGTTTCACCCCATAGCAACTTGTTGAAGTGCTCAAAGCTGTTTGAACATGCAATTCATGCTCTTGTTTAGTTCTTGGAGAAAATGAACCAGATCTAACCTCTGACTTTTGAAATTGGGACCGTTCCCCAGTACAAAATCTGCAAACATGTGACCCAGTGAAGTTTTCGAGAAACCCTCCAACTGCATGGGCCCCAAGATTGTCAGCAACCACACAGAAAACAGTGCCCTTGATAAATCTCCCAAGAGAGGACACAAAAATGCCATCTTCCTCCAAACTCTTCAGATCAGTTAACAATGGCTCAAGCACTTGAGAATATCCATACTTCTTTGCATCATTTGCTTTACAAAGCACAGCCAAATAAATGGATGTCAAAGAGGAACGTAATACACTGCGAATATTTGCCAACACCCAATAGACAGCAGTAATTTTATGCTTTTTTCGAGATGTCCCAATTGGATTACACACCTCAAAATCATCAATGTAGAGTACAAGAGAGATTCTTTCATCATCTCAAGACAAACAGCTATTTTCTTTAAAATGTAAGCCATCACAAAAGGTTTCATAAGTACTCCTAGAACTATATACATTCTTTAACATTTTGTCATTCTTTTCTAATACCTGTGCCAATGTTTTCAAAATTGGAACATACTGGTATGTGCTTTTTTCATCTAGTATATACTCTACAGGTTCAATAATAGAGAATTGCTCCTTAAAAAATCTACCTCTTTTGTATGAGGTGTTGAAAGGGCCGTCCACCCCAAGAGCTGCATTTAACGGGTTAACGGAGGCAAGATTTTCTACCAAGTCTGACACTACAGATTCATCAACATTGCAGCTATTCCTTTGCAAAGTAGTCTCAATTATCTGTTTGATAACTGTTCTAGCAGTTGATGATATAAATTGCAACTCATCTACTATTTCATCAATGCACCTATTAGACACATTAAAAACACTTTCTAATTTGAGGAAAAGGCAACCTAGCTTATTGTTGACTATTTTGACAAAATCGTGTTCTTCCTCAACAGGCTCACATGAATCACTTTCATCAACACTTAAATCCGTATTCTCTGGTGTTTGACAGGTATAATTTTGAAGGACAGATGGTTTAAAGTGTTCAAGTGAGTGGGGAGTATGCCTCCTGCTTTTATGAGATGCAAAAGTTGAATATATGTTTGTGCTAAACTCACAGTTATTAAAAACACAGGTCACCGTTTCATACTTTTTTAGATGACCTCGAAGGTGCTCAAAGTATTGTTTTTCTGAATGGTGACTTTACAAACAAGACACCTAAAAGAGACGGCCTGCCCTGCATCCTGTAAAAAATGTCCATGGATGAGGCTGACAGCTCCATAGGTAGATACACTATCTGCCAAAAGTATTTGCTCGCCTCCCTTTACATGCACATGAACTTGAGTTAATCCCATTCTTGGGGTTTAATATGCTGCAACCTTTGCAGCTATAACAGCTTCAACTCTTCTGAGAAGGCTTTTCACAAGGTTAAGGAGTGGATTTATGGGAATTTTTGACCATTCCTCTAGATCAGGGGTGTCCAAATCCAGTCCTGGAGAGCCAGTGACCAGCACAGTTTGTAATTCACCAACACCTAAACACACCCACTGAACCTAGTTATTAACAGATTAGTTAAATCAGATGTGTTTGAGAAGAAGAATCACCAAACTGTGTTGGACACTGGCCCTCCAGGACTGGATTTGGACACCACTACTCTAAATCCTGGACCTTCCTTTGTGCACTGGTGTGTAGTCATGTTGGAACTCGTGTGGGGTTGTTTTTCAGGGGTTGGTCTCGGCCCCTAATGCTTCAGCTTCATACCAAGACATTTTGGACAATTTCATGACCCCTTCCTGTTCCAACATGACTGTACAAATTGAAAGCGATCTTTCTCAAGAACACAGAAACGACAGCAATATTGAGCCCCAGAAATCCTAATAAACTGTGTAAGCCAAGGTTACCCCCTGTGACTTGAACAACTGTACCCCTTACACAATGTCTAGATACCGGATTCTTA
The DNA here is from genome assembly GCA_013621035.1 of Clarias magur. NCBI lineage: Eukaryota > Metazoa > Chordata > Actinopteri > Siluriformes > Clariidae > Clarias > Clarias magur. The sequence goes on along the minus strand of QNUK01000504.1, from coordinate 142,893 downwards.
ACCCCATCAATCTCAAGCACTTTTAGATAATTTACTAGAAGCTCAATTATAGAATTAAAACCATACCGTCTAATATCCTGTGCATGAAAGAGGGCACATAAATGAATGTTATCCAGTGAGGAGTTAAAAATGGGGGGGGGGGGGGGGGGGAATTCCTTAATGTAAAATAGATAGCACCCAATTTGTGTATACCTTTTTTGGAACTCAAAGGATTAGCGGTCTCAAAATCATCATAAAATAACTGAATTTGTAAAGCATCTTTTTCTGTGCAAAATAAAGCATTACTTTTAAAATTTCATATTTTAAATCACATATTTGATATTTGATTGATTGAGATTTGGCTATTAAGAACGCACGTTTCTTGAAAAGGGATCTCTCGCGCTTTCACGGCAGCTCGCGTGAAGCTGTGAAAATGCCATTCATTACCTGTAGGGGGCAGTCATGTTTCAATCTGAAGTATTGTGTGTCTACTGATGCCAAACTTGCGTTCTCTCTCTAACTCTAAGCTATGCGCCCATTGATAACAAGCGACAGAGCTCATAAACGTGTCGAGCTCAAACTTTAATTACTAATACGTATTTATTCTTCACTTTATTCTCAATAATGATTTTCCTTTGACTGTACTTTTTCTATTCAGTATTATTATCATTAGTTGTAGTAGAGAAAATTACCGCTGATTAACTATCTCTGCAGTAGTTATAACAGCGGATTAATTTCACTTGGGCTATTTTTAACAGGCAATCTACTAAATAATAATAAATACATAAATAGATAACTCAGTGGTTTTAAGAGTGTAACATAAAAAATATTCCATTTGTAAAATAGCATAGGTGAAATCATAGGTTGTGTAAAAACAATACAACAAAGCTTATGGTAAATGAATTCTCAGACTACCTATTTACAGTACATGGAATTTTACGACAAAGAACAATATAAGAATAGTGCCAGGCGGCACACCTTAAAAAATTATTCGGCATCTATTTAGAGTCTAAATATTTTTTTCTAAACTTGTGTAACTGTTGTTTTCTTACAATATTTGTTAATTCATTTTTTTATTTAAATGAGGCTTGGGCTCCGGGATGTTGAACCTATTTCCTACTGTACATAGTCTAATCAGAGCTCTACCGCCCGTTCAAGGGTAATTCATAAATGATGTTTATAATAATGAAATGAGATGTCCTAAGTCGTGCTTTAAAATTAATCTACAATTCATTTCAAACCCGCGGCTCGCAGTTTCACTTTACAAAGGGCAGCGTTTTTATCAAAAGGTGATAAATGCATGCGATTTATCGATTAAAATGCAGACATACTGCATTGATGGATGGATGTTGTTGATAAATATTTAAAATGATAATTAAATAAATAGCTGTCCATCTTTTTTGTGTTTATCTTTTCGGTTTATAACATACTTCTGCACCACTTCATATAATAAATAGTTTGAAATGGTAGTAAAGGTACCATTTGGTCATGTAACAATCTGCATCAAACTGAATCTCTCTGAGTAAGTAAGCATAATAATAAATAATGAATCATTATATTGTCACCCCATGGGTGAACATGACCAAATTACTGCATAAACACTGGAACACGAGGATTTAATAATTTAATTAAACACGAATATCCTTCATGTATTAAAATGTTGGATTTATTATATATTTATTTATATGTGTCTGTGTGTGAAATGTGTGGCATTTTAATTCAAATCCAACATTTTAATGTGCGTCAAGGTGCATCGTTCTGTAATATTCCATTGTCATTCATACTGCCACTGTTTTAGAGCCCTTTACTAAAGCATTCGCTAGTTATCAAGTTGATATACAGGTCAATCGTGAATTACACTCAAAGTATCAACTCCAACTATGAAGTCTGATTTCATTTGCTGGGGAAACAAAATTTAGGCAGAGACGTCCGCACTGTCTTGTCAATTCATTTAAAACCCCCTACAGTATTTGCCAACGGCGCACCCAGTTTAATATATTCACACATATATTGAATGAAAGGTGAGAAGAGATTCAGCAGAATCTTCTGACACCGTGCTTGCTCTGAAGGACTATATTCGACAAGAATATAGAGAATAAGAATTGTATTTCTAATAAGATAATTAATTAAATAATAAAATTATATAAAATAAGGTCTTTATCTAAAAGCCAGACCAAATTTCTCATTCACCGCTGAAGTAGTTAAATATGCTTATATTGTAGATACGTAGGTTATATTTTAAATGTACAATTGCAGGTAAATTACAAACTGCATGTAATGTATAATATGAATAAAACAGTATTAGACACAAATATATGATATGGGAGTATATACAATGAAAAAGCTATTTACACATGAGTGCTCAAATGTAAAGCAAATGCAATTATTAATTTATTCTGTATATTTAACTTCATTCAACCGTTTAAGTTACAAGAATAAATAACGTGCCTACCAGCCCATTATTATTTTCTGTTCAAATTTAAAGATGCACACGCGTGTGCAAAAAGTCGAAGTACAACAAAGAATACGAAAGTGTATAATCTTTAATAAAGTTAGCACAATAAAAACAATATTGTCTGCCATGCTGAAGCAAACATGATTTTGTTTTTGTTTTAGTCTATTTGTTGAATACAATGTGACTGCACGCTCCGAGGTGAACACCCCCAGTTACTGTAATCCCTCTTCTCACCTTTCATTCATGATAGGTGTGAACTTATCAAACCGATTTCACTGATGGGGGAATTGCCAGAATTGAGGATTTTGAAAATAATAAACAAGACCGAGCAGACGTCTCTGCCTAAAATGTATTTCACCAGCAAACCATAAACATAAATAGAAACAAATAAAATGTTTAATGATTTCAATTAAATCAGACTTCATAGTTGGATTTGATACTTTGAGTGTAATTCATACCTTTACTGAATATATTCACATTTTGTAAAATAACGAAACCCGTTTCCTTCTTGGATCACACGTCTACTTTCCTTATTTTAATCTGTAATATTTAAGTGAAATACATTTTGCGTATATGCTTAAATATTTCTTTTTATTTATGGAGTATGTTTGATCTGCATTATTGCAAGAGGTGATGACTTTCTGGGAGAGTATGTCCAGCATTGGAAACAATAATGTTTTAGGCTAAATAATTATACACAATTCTTTGTTGTACTTGTCTGGCTTTTAGATAAAGTCCTTCCATGCGTCATCTGGCAGATATTCAGTGAAGTACAGCAAATTTATTTAAATACCCGAATGTTGCTTAAGGGATCTCACGGCATGTCGCGGGAAAAAGCGCACATTCTTAATGGCCAGATCTGTAAACACCTTCCATTGGAACATGCGTGGGTTTAAACAAATCAGTAAGATGCAGATTTTGTAAAATTGACTTTAGTGTTTCTAAAATGAAAACTTATCTGTTACAACAACTTGATCAAATGTTCCAGTGGTTTTATTTCTCCTACTATCAAATCTTGTGCCAAGCACTATTTCAGGTGATTCAACAGTTCCCCATTCCTCTGTAAATACAGTGGAACCTCGGATTGCAACTAACTCGGTTTACGAGTGTTCTGCAAGACGAGCAAAGATTTTTTATAAATTTTGACTTGAAAAACGAGCATATCTTGGTTTACAAGTACCAAGTTTTTTGACACCGACACACACACACACACACACACAGACTCTCTCACCTTTACACCACCCCCTCCCCGGCTTCACACAGACACACACACACACTCTGCTCTACACAGAAACTCTGCTCTGTCGCGATTCTTTTCAAAGGTAAGGTGCTGGTTCATTTGTTTTGTTTTTACTTTACAACAGTGATTCCGTTAGTCTGCGCTCACGCGAGTGTCATTAAAGAGATTTCTTTTTTTCCCGTTAAAACAGTGTTTCCTTTGTGTGGGTGTTTGTTGTGAAACTTAAAAAGCAAGGTGGAGGGATGGAGGAGGAGTTTTACTATGTAAGACGAGGTGAGGAAGGCAAGGGAAGGGGCGAGAGACACGGCGCCACAACGGAAACACTTATCAGTTGGGATTTATTTGAACTTTTTTTAAAGGTAAAGTTCAGGTTAATGTGTTTTATTTTTACTTTATATATTGTATTAATTATTTTCTGTATTTATTTTTTTGGGCTGTGAAACGAATTATTTGAGTTTTCATTATTTCTTATGGGATGATTTGATTTGGTTTACGAGTGTTTTGGAATATGAGCCCGCTTCCTGAATGAATTATGCTCATAATCCAAGGTTCCACTGTAGTCTCTTTCGTTTGACTTCCGAATTTAACAGTAAAGTAAATGGATTTTCCAAATGTTGAAATGAGCTTTCTATTTTCCTTTTAGTTGCAATGCCATGTGGAGACAGACAGAGCAAAGCTGCATCCTGGGCCTGACTGTCAATCTTTCCTCCATAGATGAAACAAAGCCACTTACAGCAGACTGACTTAACCCAGCAAATTTTAGTTGCGCAACAGCAGATGCACACATATCCAAAGTGCTCTTTTTTTACTTTAACAATACAGATGTCATGGCCTCCTCTTCAACAGAGCCAATCTGATCAAATGTTTGAGCACTACTTTGTCCTCCTGTCTCAGCAGTCTCACAGGTGTCAATAGGGTCAAAATGCTGGTCGCTTTGCTCAGGATGTTTTGTATTCAAATGTTTTCTAAACCCTGAAAAAGTCCCAAAAACAGAACAACACCCTGCCTCTACACATTTAAGGTGAAGATTCTTTCCAGGAAAAAAACGTGAACTAATCTGAGTGCCTAATAAGCAATTTTGAACCATTTAACACAGCCTCACAAACAAAATACTTCATGAGGGCAGAAAAACGTAGCTACTTAAACTTAGCACCTAGCTAAGCAGCCGTGCTCTGACCTCAGCAACACGAGGACTCTCCTTCACTTTGCCAGCATCACACAGTGGTCTGAATGAAAGTGTACATGTTATGTAGCATAATGTTGTAAGAGGTGCCAAAAACAAAGTGTGCCTTAAACAGCTCGTCAACGGCACCAAGAGAAGAGGTTGACTTGCATGGATTGGCGTGCCGATCAAGAACGCTGACGTACTGGTGAACTGAATTCTTCCGAGGTCCCACGGCCAGAAGGTAGGGCTGAGCAACAGCTGTAATTTCTCAAAGATGCTCCTCAATGTTTGTTCCACTCTGAGAAAGCCAAGCAAATTGGAAGAGACCTATCACCAACATGTTAAATATAAAACAGAAAAATTTATAAACAAGAAAAAAAAACTTCTTGAAGACAACAAGGTGTTTTTCTGCTTGAGAGGCAGACACCTTTCCTGTTTTTTTTTCCTTGGGCAGAAGGTGGGATCAGATTCACCAGAAGTATTATAAAAGAGAGGTCGCTGTCCCAACCTGGTTACACACATACAGTAAATAATGCAAAATCTGATCAATAATGCTGGAAGTGAAATAAAAGAAAAGAAAGAACATTAAAAATGTATGGGTACCAAATCTTAATCTTTCTAATTAATATTTAAAGTATACACCTAATTTTAAACATCTTACCAAAGTTACTACCCTCTTCTGAGTCACCAGTAGGAGATTCAGCTGCCAGCAGTAGTTCTTCCAAATTGTGCTTGGAAGCTTTTTGCACCGCTGAATCACTTTTTTCTTGAATGCAGTGGTCCACTTCTCCAGTAGCTTGCCTGACACTCCTTCTCCAAACATCAGAACAAAACCTTGTTCAATCTAAGAAGAGGCAGAAAAGGAAAAGTTTTTCTAAGTACCAGACAAATCATTATGGAAATAAACTGTAGCAAGCAGTGAATAAACTTACATTTAAACATCAGTACAAATCAATGTATTGTTAAATTGTTAAAAGTATGATTATAGACACTTTACCAAGCCTTTAATGTCTTTGAATTATGGAAAGACTGTCAATATATAACTTGACTGCATGGGGTCAAGAACCATATTGCGGCGATAGTCAAATGTCAATTTCATTTTCCTCTTGATGGCGTCCTTATCAGAAGAATGGCTCATGAATGCAATTGCTCTCTTGCATTCATCCTCACTCAGGGTGGTCTCTGAATTAAACTCTGACTGCCGTCTTACAGTTGGTCCACCAGACCTCGCTTCAGCAGAAGTTCCATGTCCTGACGATGAACAAAACATTTTAAAAGCTTCAACACTGCTCAATTAATGAAAAATGAAGTTAATCCTTAAACAGGCAACTTAGAAAGAGAACTCCTGTAAAAGATTGCAGAATGAATTTCAGAATTTCATCGCGTACCTTCAAATGACGCATGTCATTCCTTAGCTATGACTCTGTATAGTTTTGATTCTCTATGCTAAGTACCTAGTACCACTATCGCCATCATAATAATGTTCCTTAGAAAAATAAAAAGAAAGATAAAAAATCTTTAAATTCAAAAGCAAAATACACCACCTGTAGTATGAGTATGTGAGATCAGCAGCATTTAAAATGCCAACACAGAATTAGAATTCAAAGCTGACACTTACGTAGCCATTTTTAAAAAAGAGGTCACTCAGGTAAGGGAACAAAGCCACAATTTTTAGTGTCCTTTATATGAATTTAAACAAAAACAAATGTTTTTTAACTACAGACATCGTATATACACCGGATAATGATTATGAAGATAATAGCCATTTTTTCTGTCATGTCAGCTGTTAAGATGTTAATAATTTTCCTCCTTGTTTTGTCCTCCAGAGACTTAGTTCGGTTGTATACATTTATTTTATGCTCCCCACCAGGTATCTGGACAAGAATGGTTTCCAGCTCAAACATAAAAAAAAATCATTAATGAATGAATTAATTAATTAATATTTGTAAGACTCATAAATCAACTTCAGTCATAAAATTTATTAATTAATTAATATTTTTAAAAACACATTGATGAATTTCAATGTGTTAACCTTTTTAGCTTCATCGTCTAACCTCATTCGTTTACTGGACAAGCTTTCTTCAATAATGACTGTATCCTGTGAGTCACTGGAGTCGATGGAAGAAGACAGGGACTGATTTGACTGCCCATGAGGGGCTTGTGGAGAGGAAGAACACAAGTCTGTTTGCAGATAAATATTTATGGGGAATTGTTGTTAATTAGTAGTATTACATTTTTAATGAGTAATGTAATAAATACAATCCTGCACCATGTTTTGTGGTAAAAACTCCAACTCAGGATCTGACTACATCCTCAAAAACATCATCATCCACCTCAGTACCTGATTCATCAAAAACCTTCACATTCTTGGGTACAGATGGAACACCAAACTGTAAACATGCTTTAAAAAAAATAAATAAATAAAAAACCATGCAATTTTATCAGAAAGTATACAGACTTACAAAGTTTTACACAGCAATGATTAACTTTGAACATCAGGGCAAAAGCAACATGTGACTATACTTATTCTCATATAAAATTACAAGATATTTATCAAGTAACATAAAAAAACATAAAAATTAATGTAATGAAAGTATATGTTTCTTTTTACCAGCAGTCAAAAATTCCTCCAGGCTCAGCTCCAGGCAGTTATCTTGCCAAATTTTGGGGCATCCTCAAGTTTCACCTTAACATACATGCAGCATGATCTGTAAGAAGTGACAAGGGTTACACAGAATTTAGTGTAAAAAATGTCATGTCCAACATATAAATACAGTAATACTGTTGCAATAATGTGCGTAGTCACCTCAGTTAGAGCTAAGAATTGGTCATACAAAATAGCAAAAGAAATGTCAAATAATTCAGTAAATTTGTTTTAGCATTGCTTGATGTGACGAAAAGCAACTCTCTAACTTATGAACTTGCCACGACGTTACCCAAGTTCCAAAATTAAATCAACAAAACTACAAAAATTGCATCAAAATACAACATATGCAGTGACATTAGCACATTTATTCGTATGAAATATTAAAACTGTATTTTAGTATGTTACTTAAACAAGCTTACCTGTTGATTGGAGCTAAAAGAAAATGGCGACCAGAAAACTCCTGTGCAGTTCAGACCTTCACGGGGTAGATTGAGAGGCGGAGCTTAAAGTCAACGACGCAGAAATTAACTCTGCTAATTTTCATCAACACTAGGGGGTATCTTTCACTACTTGTTGTTGAGTTAACTCCTTAAGAGTAAAGACAGAGCAACACTGCCATATTAACAATACTTATTTTACTGTGTAGTGCGGGTGGACAACACTTCGGTAGTCTCATACATAAATTGCCAGGGCGGACTGTGCTCGCGCCGCTTGAACAAGCTAGCATACTAGGTTCTGCTTTGGGCACAGGACAAGTTCCTGTCCGTGATGGCGATTTACATTCCGGCTTACGAGCATAATTCGTTCCGGAAGTGGGCTCATGTTCCAAAACACTCGTAAACCAAATCATCATTTTCCCATAAGAAATAATGAAAACCCAAATTATTCGTTCCACAGCCCAAAAAAGAAATACATAAAAATAATTAATACAATCTATAAAGTGAAAAATAAAACAAATTATTTTTGTTTTACACACACCCACAATGGAAACATAGTTTTAATGGGGAAAAAATAAATCTCTCTGACACTGGCAGAAGCGCATACATACAGAATCACTTTTTAAGTTGCACAACAAACGGACACACCCACAAAGGAAACATCGTTTTAACAGGAAAAAAATAAATCTCTCTGACACTGGCATGAGAGTATACTAACGGAATCACTGCAGCAAAGTAAAAAAAACAAAAAACAAATGAACCAGCACCTTACCTTTGAAAAAAATTGCGTCAGAGCAGAGTTTCTGTGTGTTTGTGAAGCCGGGAAGGGGGTGAAAAGGCGAGAGAGTGTCTGTGTGTGTGTTGGGGTGTGTGTGTCTGTGTGTGTGTGTCGGTGTCAAATTACACTCACGCCTACACATAAGAGATGCTGAAAGAGAGAGGGAATTTTTTTTTATACAAGTAAGAGACAAGCAGAGTTTCTGTATGTTTGCGAAGCCGTGGAGGGGGGGGGGGTAAAAATGTGAGAGAGAGTGTGTGTGTGTCTGTGTCAAATTACGCACGCGCACACACATAGGAGATGCTGAAACAGAAAGGGAGATGTTGATTATGCAAGTAAAAGACGAGCACTAAGACCCAGCAGGGGAGAGGATTAAACACAATTCCGCAGTGCAAGAGTGACGCTCGGTGTCAAAATAAGAGACACATGCGTGATACATGATACTCGGCACTCGTAAACAAAGACTTGTTTTTCAAATAAAAATTTATTAAAAATCTTTGCTCGTCTTGCGGAACACTCGTAAACCATGTTACTCATGTTAAACCATGTTAAAAATTTTCACATTTTTTAACACTATAGTAAACGGTCAGTAACAATTTTTTACATAGTTTTTGTAAATTACATACAACTTTCGTGGATCGTGGCTTGACCCGTTTATTTCACCAAACACGACCAACAGCATTGACAACATTAACTCAACATGGTGTTCCTCTCATTTCAATGTACACACAATTCAATTGCATTCTTTTGCTGATAGCATTAATCCTACATCCCTCTGCATCAGTAACAAATTGTTCATCATGTTTAAATAAAAGAACAAAACACATTATTCATCTAATTTCTTTTGCTTTTCACTATTTAGTAGTTTAAACACAAAAACATAACACTAAATTGAACTTTAGTGTAAATACAACAAAAGTATTTTACATATAACTTCCCGCTGCCCTCAACATGATTTAGCTACAGCATTGACAACATTAACTGAAGCCAAAATGGTGATCTACAGGTACATGAGTACTACGGCAAGTCAATAGGCTCAAACTCTACAAATAAATTGGTGTACAGAAACGCTTATAGTGACATCTAGTGGGCAACTCAGTTCACTGCCCTACACCCACCCCAACTTTAACTGATGGCGTCCCAGCCATTCAATTAACTAAAATCAGGGTAACTGATTTATAAACCACCAAATAACAAACATGTTGTGCATGAAAATATAAACTGTAATGAGTGTAGCTAGTGTACAGTAGGAGCCACACGAAATAGCCGCGGCCATGTGAATGCCGTGCAGATCCTGTGCGGCTTCTCTTTGGACCCCGTGGTCCCCCCTTCTTCTCCTGCCAGGGAGGTGTGTCAAGATTTCGCAGTAAACACGCCCATTCAAGCTCTATTTATTCATTTACCTGGTGCCACCACTAGATGGCGCTTTGTTCTCAAGAACACATTAACACAAGCCAACAATTTAGCTGTACTGAGTTGCAATCATTTGATTTTAACAAATATGAACACGAAGTGCTTCGGCCTTTTTATAAAAATAATAATCACGTTTTTTTGCTATTTGTGTGCAGCATTTAAAATTTATTTCATCCATTATTTGACCACGGCTGGAAATCATAGCTGGAATGTGATTGTGAATTTATGACTGAAATAAAGCTGTTCATCGGCGTGCGTGAACCCGCGGCTCGTACTTTCACAAACATACTCCCCCAGAAAGTCATCGCCTCTTGCAATAATGTAGATCAAACATACTACACCTGCGCATAAATTAAAAGAAATATTTAAGCATATACGCAAAATGTATTTCACTTAAACATTAAAACAAGGGGGGCCTCCGAGTGGCGCAGTGGTTAAAGCTCTCGCCCTATCATCCGGAGATCGCTAGTTCGAATCCCGGGTGGTGCTGTAACCTCTCACAGCCGGAGGTCTAGAGAGAGCTGATTGGCCGAGCTCTCTCAGAGGGGCGGATGAGAGGTACATAGTGCTCCGACATTAATCACGGCTCTACAGCCAATCAGGAGCGTCTGTGAGCTCGCGCAACGGAGGGAGCGGATAGCGCTGTGTTACGCCACTATTTGACCGCGGCTGGAAATAATAGCTGGAATATGATTGTGAATTCATGACTGAAATAAAGCTGTTCATCGGCTTGCGTGAACCCCGATTTGTGCGTGAACTTTCACTTTACAAAAAGGCAGCGTTTTGATCAAAAGACTGATAAACTTGTGCGATTTATCGATAAAAATCCCAGAAAGTCATCGCGTCTCGCAATAATGCAGATAAAACATAATTGTTAGGAACCTCCACTAGAGGTCACTGTTCATGTCTGTCTGTGTAGTTCTTGTTGGTTGACTCAGTTTCCCAGAAGGCACCTCAGTCAGGTGACGAGGCTCACCTGAACTGAGGTGGCTCATTAAAACCTCCTATAAATAGCAGTTTGTTCTGGGAAACTGGGTCGAGCATTGTTTGTTTGGTCTGTTTGTTTGTTTGGTCTGTTGATTTGTTGAGGTTTTGTTTGTTGAATGTTTGTTTGTATTACTGTCATGTGTGCATTCTTTTTTGTTACTTTAAGTTTATATTTGGTTTAATTTTTTTTAACCTTTGTTTTCAGAGGGCTCTAGTTTTGTTTTCTTGATGTTCCTTGTGTCTGTGGATTCATGGAGCTGCTCTGTTCAGTGTGTAGTTAGGCTGTGTCTCCTCCTGTGTCCTGTGTAAGTACTGTTCTGTCTTCTGGTTTATTTCCCTTGTATGTGTAACCACATGAGGGCTTAGCCATTAGCAGGGTTAGCCACTAGTAGGCCTTGATGGCTAGTAGGGTTAGCCCCTAGTAGGGTTAGCCTCCAGTAGGCTAACCTCTAGTGGGATTGACTGCTAGTGGTTCTGGTCACTAGTAGGTTAGCCGCTAGTTTGGTATAGCCCCATGTGTGCCCTGCCTTTTGTCTTCCGGTCCCCTACGTCAGTACTAACCCCATTAGCCACTAACCCGGTTAGGTCAGCCTCCAGTGTCCCCAGTACAACATGTAGCTACTAACCTCACTAACCCGGCCAGTCTAGTTCCTGTCTAGTTCCTGTCTAGCCCTGTCTCTCCAGTCAATGTGCCCCTAGCCCTGTCTCTCCAGTCTCTGTGCCCCTAGCCCTGTCTCTCCAGTCTCTGTGCCCCTAGCCCTGTCTCTCCAGTCTCTGTGCCCCTAGTCCTGTCACTCCATCTCTAGTTCCAGCCACGTCCTGTCCAGCCTTGTCTCTAGTTCCATGTTTCCTCATCCCTAGTTCTGTCAGTTCCCTGTGTCAGCTCCTGGTTCCCTGTGTCAGCTCCTGGTTCCCTCTGTTCAGTTCTTGTACCTGTGTTTTTCCTGAGCCCTAATTTTAGTTTGTTGTTTTGGTTCCTTTGTTTGGTTGTGTCTGTTTTGAGTTTTGTTAATAAAGATTTTCTGTTTGCACAACCCCTCTGCGTTCATGCCTACCTTCATGCCCACAGCAACCACACCATCAGCCGGGCTAGCCACTACCACCAGCTAGGGCCGTGACAATAATACACATGTCCATAAATAAAAAGGAATATTTAAGCATATATGCGGAATACATTTCACTTATTATTTCACAATATTACAGATTAAAACAAGGAAAGAAGACGTGCAGAGCTTCAGTACACTGTAATGGCGAAATATTTCACCCATGCTATTTTACGAATAGAATATTTTTTATGTTACACTCTAAAACTGCTGGGTTAAATGTTTAAGTGCTGGGTTATTTTATCTATTTATTATTATTATTATTTAGTAGATTGCCTGTTAGAAATACCCCAAATGAAATTAATCCGCTGTTTTAACCACTGCAGAGAGACAGTTAATCAGTGGTAGTTTTCACTACTACATCTAATGATAATACTGAATGGAGAAAGTGCAGTCAAAGAAGAATCATCATTGCAGGAGAGAAGAAAATGAAGAATAAATACATATCAGTATTTAAATACGTTTGTGAGCTCTGTCGCTTGCTGTCAATGGCATAAGAGACAGTTTCGGCTTCAGTTTCAATTTTCACAGCCGTGCGCGAGCTGTCACGGAAGCGCGCAAGATCCCTTTTCTCGAAACGTGCGTTCTTAATGGCCAGATCTGTAAGGTGAGAAACCTCAATGGAGAATGTACTGACTCCGCTCTCTCGCTCTCGCACACACACATACACAAATAGCACCTGAAATGATGATTGATGATGATGATTGAAACCCATGGGTTTAATTTGCATAACAAAAATTATTATTATTAATAGTAGTGGTAGTAGTAGTAGTAATCCAAGACAATATAAGCTCTCTCTCTCAAACACACAGCACATGAAATTGCGTAAAACCAAATGAAACTAGGGCAAAACTATAAGCAGTAAAAGATTAAGTAGTATACTGTAGGTCATCCCTGTCCTGCGATAACAGGCGCTAAATCTCTGGAACTTTTTAATCTCTGTATTTAATCCCCCTGCTGCCGCATTTATTCACAGTTGTGATAAGTGATTAATGCCCCATCAGATCTTTGCTGGAGGAACGTTATGCAGGGATAAATGACAAAAGAAATACTGATCTGTTGTAATGATGTGGGTCGCGCGAGATGCAGATCTGCACATGAACTGTTCAGAACAGGCAGATCCGCAGGCTGCTACCACAGCACAAAAAATACATACAGTAACACTCTCTCATAGATCCTCAGTAAGCGCATAAGCCTTTAGTTTTATTTTTGATTCCAGAGCGGAGGAATTTTGTTAATTTTGTGTTATCAGTTTTCTTTTGTTTACTTTCAAGTTTCCTAATTAATAATCCCATGCCATATCCAAACGGAAAGGTCTTCCCGTGCGTATCATAAGCACTCTCACACACTCTTATTTCGTTAAACCTCTCTCAAGCCCTGAGTAAAAGCTCTTGTCATTAAAAACATCTCGTGGTGCGGCTCTCCATACAGCGCTATGTAACATCCGTATGGGCAGATATTTGTTCCAGATATTATGCGCCATTAATCAATTTGTTATGCCAATTTTTGACTATCAACGAAAAAAACATAATCAAAAATATAATGAAAACATACTCAAGCAGAAGTTACAGTTTGAGCTTTACGTTGCAGCAAAATATTATCTACCAGTGTATTAAACGGAACTAGATAAAATACACCGTAATGTAAAATACATAGCCTGCATTTATATTCCATATCTACAGCTATCAGTATAGATAAATTACACGTTACCGTGTCTTTATGGATTATTAAGGATGTCTTGGAAAATATTGCAATGACTAATTTTATTTACTAAGAAATTTATTAATTTTAAATAGCATAAGCATCATGGGTTGTGTATTGAGTGATTAAAAAAATTCTGTTTTATTAATCAGTTTTATTAGATTTTTTAAAAATATCATCTATTTATGAAACTATGTTGACAATGCATGTACAGTATTTAGACATGCTGTGTAAACTGCCTGGACACTGTAGTTAACTGAAGCAGTCTATGCTCCACCTGGCGAGATTATACAGCATTGCAACCATCTTATTGGAAAGCACATGGGGGCGTTTATGGGGCAGGGCATCGTTAAATGCATCAACGCGGGGGATCACATTCCATGCACGGATCATGCACCGACTTGTCATGGTTCGCTATGGGACCCGCCATGTTCCAGGCGGCTATTTCGTGTGGCTCCTACTGTATGTGTGACTAATCACTGTTATCAGAGTGCATGCGGTATGGCTGGACATGTGCTCTGCTGCTTCTCTTGCTTTTGGCCTGTAGCCACAATTTTCTTCCCCTTTCTATCTTCTGTTGGAAGCTTTCCATTTCTACAACTTGAGCCTCAAGTGAGAGTTTAGCAGGGGGATTGTCGGATCCTTTTTGGGTTCCTTCTTGGGGATTTGGGCCCTTGAGTGGGGCTTGCCCCAGCAACAGTCCCAAGAATCTTATCTCCGTTACTCATTTCCTCTGATTCCCTGTCTGTCTCCTCAGTACTCATTTGCCCCTCTTCATCGTTCAGTGTTTCAGCGGAGGTTCCATTCCCCATTTCCATTTCATCTGGAGCAGGGGTGGCCAAGTTCGGTCCTAGAGAGCCGCAATCCTGCAGAGTTCAGCTCCAGCCCTGAAAAAAAAACTCTCCTGCCAGTAGCCTTAGTAGTCCTCAAGACCTTGATTAGCTTGTTCAGCTGTGTTTGATTAGGGTTGGAGCTGAACTCTGCAGGATTGCGGCTCTCTAGGACCGAACTTGGCCACCCCTGATCTGGAGGGTTCTCTCAAATCCCAGATGCCCTGAATCATTGTGGAGTGCTGTTTTGACGGTTTCCCGCAGCCTCTCTGGGAGTATCTGTTGCTTCACCACCCCTTTCTGGCAGTCTCTGATGCTGCGATACAGGATTCCTTTATTGATCACTGCAAGGCTTGTAAAACCTCCTGATTTGACATACGCGAGAGTGCGTCAGCATTTGAATTCTCTTGTCCCTTTCGATACTGGATGTCAAAGTCATATATGGACAGATGAGAAATCCATCGCTGACCCGTGGCATCAAGCTTGGCTGATGACATGACATACTTCAGGGGGTTATTGTCTGTTAGTACTGTGAACTTGCATCCGTAGAGGTTGTCGTGGAACTTATCTGTCACAGCCCATTTCAGAGCGAGGAACTCAAGCTTATGCGCTGGGTACCTTGTTTCTGGTGGGCTCAAACCTCAGCTTGCATATGAAATAACTCTTTCTACTCCGTCTTAGACTTGTACCAGCACAGCGCCGAGTCCCATTCCCGAGGCATCAGTCTGCAGTAGGAAGAGCCGACTGAAATCTGGGTAGCCAAGCACTGGTCCACTTATCAGTTTCTCTTTTAACGACTGAAAAGCCTCCTCACAATCTGCCATTCACACGAATGGCTGGACAGTGCTCGGGCCCTTTGGTGTCCCCTGTTTCTTCTTCCTAGGGTCCCAGGAGGTAAGGCGGTATAGTGGAGCAGTCAGGTTCGAATAGCCCTTAATGTACCTCCTATAATAGCCCACAAAACCTAAGAACCGCAGCACTTCCATGCAATTAGTGGGTCTCTCCCGGTCCTTAACTTTGCTGACCTTCCCAGGGTCTTTTCTGATGCCTTCTGCAGACACCAAGTGGCCCAGGTACTGCACTTCTCTCCTCACAAGTTGACATTTGGAGGGCTTTAATTTTAAACCGTGTTTGCGAAGTCTGTCAAAAACCAGTCTCTCAAGGTGTTTCTCAAATGACTTTGAGAAAATAATAATGTCATCCAGATAAATAAGAAGATGGGTGAAATTGAGGTCACCAAAACAGGAGGTTGTGAGCCTCTGGAAGGTGGAGGGAGAATTTTATAATCCAAAAGGCATTCTATTGGCCTCAAATAGCCCCATGGGGGTGCTGAACGTCTTATGTTTGTCTTGTTCTGCGACCTCCACTTGCCAATACCTGGATGTAAGGTCGAGGGTGGAAAAATACTTTGCTTGCCCCAACGCCTCCAGAGCCTCCTCTATTCTTGGTAATGGGAACGCATCACAGGTGCTACATGAGTTGAGTTTCCGATAGTCTATGCACAATCGGGGTGACCCATCCTTTTTGGTCACCACTACCACAGGGGATGCGTATAGGCTTTTACTGGGGCAGATGACCCCAGTAGTCTCCATCTCCACCAATAACCGCCTCACATCTTGCCACTGGGAGGGGGGTATTTTCCGGTAGAGCAGGTGAAAGGGCTTCGGGTCGACCAGGGGGATCTCATGCTGAACTGTTGTGGTGTGACCATAGTCCATGTGATGCTGGGAAAACACATTAGCATTTTTCTCCAACAAATGCTTAAGCAGAGCACGTTGGTCTTCATTCTCCACTGCTGCTTCTCTTAGGTCCACTCCACAGCTAGACACCACTTGATTCAGGCCGTAGCCTGGTCCTTCATCCTTCACACCATCACCCTTTTGGTCTCCATTACCTGGTCCACCAGGACTGCACTGGCTAGGTTAGTATGTCTCTTTATTGTGACCACTCTCTGGGAGAGATTCAGCACTCTTTGGCCACCAAGACGTCCGGTGGGAGCTGTAGGGACGGGTGACTCTCTATCAGGGCAGTATATGTTCTTCTTCGTTGGCCAGCTTTAATTTTGCACCTCAAGTCCATCTCTCTTCCACCAGGGATGTGTATTGTGCGACCAGTGTAGACAGCAGGACCTACCACGTCCAGTCTTTCCCCCTGCTCCTCGCTTTCCACCTTCTGTAGTGCCAAGTACCACTCTGGGTGTTTCTCCCTGATCTGGTGTAGAAATTGTACGCCGTACAAGGCTTGAAGATGAGTTCTGGAGGCTCGAATGACATTGGTCCCCACCAGCAGAGGAACTGACACTCTATAGTCGGAATCAGGCACCACAAAGGTAAGTACTGCCTTGAATTATTTCCCCAGAACTTTAAGGTTGATAAGCAGAACGCCATGATAAGGCACTGACTGGCCTGCGGCACCCTCTATAGGTATTTTGGAAGGCAGCAGCTTTTGCTGCTTTAGAGCTGGGTGGCTCTGCCAGTAGTGGTGCGTGATACTGGTGATCTGAGAACCAGAGTCTATGAGGGCCTTGCAAGTTCTGCCATTGACTTCAACTTTACCTTCATTTCTAGCACCGACTAGGGGTGTTCCCTTGCTGATTGCGGAAATCCTCTCTACATGTTGATGGGGGCTTTGCTGTGTACCCATGGATGCCCCGGTGGCCACGGGTGCTAACTGTTTAAATGCTGAGCAGAGTGCACACGACAATCAGCAGGAGCCTTAGGCTGTGGAGCTTCGACTAGGCTCGGCAATGCTCGGCATACTCTGGCTGTGTGGCCTGTCTCTCCACACCGATAACAGACAAAGCTTGGACTCTGGTTTACTTTTCCCTTAGTCAGCTGCACAGGCAATGGTGAGGTAGCAGGTGCAGGGGCCATTCTGAACTCTAACTGCGTCAACTTCTTAATTTGCTCTTCCTGAATTAGAGCTAATTTCTTAACCATTTCTGTCAGCTCTGCTAGCTCAGCTGGATTTCTTGACCAGTCCACTTTAGTGGTTCCAGCCCCTCCTCTAGCGACTTGCACCTGTGTGTATGTCTTGTTCAATTTACTCTGTGGCCGGAACTTAGTGGTTTCTCTAGCTCGATTTCTGAGCTCTGCCTGCAGTTCTCGGAAGCTCCAGCACCTGGGAGCCATCGGTGCAATCCTCCTATACACATCCTCATCAGTGAGACCCCTCATAAACTGCCGGGTAAGTTTACTATCTCAGTCTTGGAAAGGCCTAAACCCCCCCGGCGTTGCTTTTCCTCTACTGTCCACAGCTTTGCCTCCAATGCTATGGCGTAGGAGCAGGCTGATTCCCCTACATTTTGGGACCGTTCGTAGAAGTCAGCCAGCGGGTATAGGGAACCTCGAGTGTCACTGTATTCGGCTCGTAACTTCTCTAATGCTTTTTCAGGGGTCTGGTCAAGGGGGTGGAGGTTGAGGATAAGATTTCAGGCTTCTCCCCCCAGGTGCCGCACTACAGTGCTGAACCGAAGGTGGACAGGGAGCTCGATTGCCTCCAAAAGATATTGTATGTCACAAATCCAGTCCTCCACTAACATCCTACAGTCTGGACACAGTCTGACACCATATGCTGCCAGCGGAGGGTGCTGGCTGTTCTCTGATTGAGTATGCTGCCCGTATTGCCCTGTATGTTGGTGTGGGGCTAATATTTGCATCTGCTGGGGGCCAGCTCTCGGAGGGTACCCGCTGCTGCCTCAGCTAACGTGGTCCGTGGTTTTGGTTTGGCTAAGTTAGGATCCCAGTGACTAGCGGCTGGAGTCAGCAGGGCAGTCTCACCATAGCCTATAACTTGGGTATGTTGAGCTGCGGCTTCTCGGGGGCATACTGGGGGGTATAGCCAGTAGCTCCCTAGTCTACACTCACGTCGGCTTTGGCATGGCTCTGGAGTCTTAGTGCTGGCACAAAAGGGGTGAACGAATAACCACTGGGTAGGGTATGGCGTTGCAACAGGACAGGGCTCAAGCGATGGCTGTACTAATGGCATTTCAATAAGGGCTTGCTTTGTAGTGCTTTGCCCAGACTCATATTGATGACATACTGGTCAGCATAGAACAGGTTCGTTGGGGGTGGTGTAGTATGTTGTTCAGAGGGCCAGGGCAGATCCCTCATATGATGCTCAGCCATCGGTAAGGGTTGGGATTTACTGGGCAGAGGAGTACTTCATGTGGTTTGTGCGGTTTGCCTTTGCCTTAGCTATTTGTAATGGGATTGGTTATAATATTCAATATTCAACGCAATAGCAAGGGTCCTAAGTGTAAATAGCGTAAATGAAAGTGTAGTCAATTGTGTGTAAATATTGGGCAGGTATAGCTTGATATAATATAACACACCACACCAAAAATATATCAGCGAGCTCCAGACAATGAAATTATTAAACAGCTATTTCTTCAGCTATTTACACATAGTATAACAAAAACCTGTCATAAATTATACAATTTAATTTAGTCATTTGCTCCCATAAACACAACAAAGCAGTTATCTTTTCATCACATTGTCCAATGTAAAGAGATGTGGGATATATATATATATATATATATATATATATATATATATATATATATATTTATCTTATCAACCAGTTTGTTCAAATATTTTAGTCTGTGTAGTAAATGTAATTCGCTATTCAAATCACAGGCTGCAAATTACCCTCTTCATGGGTCTAGAAGAGCCAGATCCGGGTCACGGCACCAAAGATGTAACCCTTCTTTCCTCTTCTCTCATTATCCGTCCGCGTGCATCTGCCTCCAGCCTATTGCTCTGCATTGTGTTATATTTGTGTGTGTGCAATGGTGGAGAAACATGAACACGAGGGGAGAAGGCGAACCGTTTGTGGATCGTGGCTTGACCCGTTTATACAAACATGACCTACAGCATTCACAACATTAACTCAACATGGTTTTCCTCTCATTTCAATGCACACACAATTCAATAGCATTCTTTTGCTGATAGCATTAATCCTACATCCCTCTGCATCAGTAACAAATTGTTAATCATGTTTAAATAAAAGAACAAAACACATTATTCATCTCATTACTTTTGCTTTTCACTATTTAGTAGTTTAAACACAAAAACATAACACTAAATTGAACTTTAGTGTAAATACAACAAAAGTATTTTACATTTAATTTCCCGCTGCCCCCAACATGACTTAGCTACAGCATTGACAACATTAACTGAAGCCAAAATGGTGATCTACAGATACATGAGTACTACGGCAAGTCAAGAGGCTCAAACTCTACAAATAAATTGGTGTACAGAAACGCTTATAGTGACATCTAGTGGGCAACTCAGTTCACTGCCCTGCACTTACATTATCACTTACATCTTGTTACGGTCTACAATATTGTTTCTGATTGGCTGATTAGCAGCTGGAGGGAAAGCCAATGGGAAACAGGCGTCCTTCAAATGTTTTGCGCAGAGAGGTGGTCTGACCCTGCAAGCGGTAAACAGTTTCTGTGTAAATTCAAAGGAGTGAGATACACTGCTAAGCTACAGGTGAGGAGCAAAGCAGTCTCTGAGGGACAGAGCTGAAGACTCTGAAGTGTCATCGTATTTCAGTGGGATAAAAAAATACCAAGCTCCAGAGACAATGAAGATAAGAGATTTTTTTATTGTTATTTTAATTCTTATAGTTGTTGCTGTAAACAAAGCTCATTTATTAATGCTGCCACGTTCGTCTATCACAAATCTCAGATGAGTCTCAGGTACCGCTAAGATGTCACCACTGAGAAGCTTCAGGAATTCACTTACACCTGTAAGGGTAAGGCAGTCAGATGAACAGGGAGCATGCGCATTAAGAATGTCGAGAGAGAGTCAGTGGGTGTACTGTACTCTGAAATCTAACTGCACTATAAGTATTTGTCTGACACTGTTAGCCTGACAGGGTCAGAGATGACTTATGTTACATTAACAGTTGCTTTTACTCTCCAAAATGTACATTTCCACAAACATTGTGTATTTGTACTTTTAAATGACACATTCCTTTTCGTAAATTAATGTCAATACTTTAGTCAAAGTAAATGCATATTCATGTAAATATTCTCACATATATACAGTAGACACATTGACGCATCTTGTTCTAATTCCGTAGAGATCAATATGTTGAAAACTTATATGTACTGTATCTGTAGCGGCCTGCTTCTGTGTGATATGTACATTAACATTTTCCAGCTCTGATTACTGCCAGTGATAATGAAACTTGCTTACATTTTTAGATCAAACATTGGAATGTGGGAGAAGAGTCATCCACAAGTCCTAGCAAGTATGGATTGCAATATAATACTTTTTATGGTGAGTTAAAAGTTAACTCGTTTAACCTTGGATCATTTTGAGTTAAATTCTTTACTGTGTAGAGATCCTTTCTGTTTTAAGGGGCCCCAGTTGAAAAGTTCTTGAGTTTCACTTTAACATATCTACAGGGTGGGCCATTTATATGGATACACCTTAATAAAATGGGAATGGTTGGTGATATTAATGTCCTGTTTGTGGCACATTAGTATATGCGAGGGGGCAAACTTTTCAAGATGGGTGGTGACCATGGTGGCCATTTGGAAGTCGGCCATCTTGGATCCAACTTTTGTTTTTTCAATAGGAAGAGGATCATGTGACACATCAAACTTATTGGGAATTTCACAATAAAAACAATGGTGTGCTTGGTTTTAACGTAACTTTATTCTTTCATGAGTTATTTACAAGTTTCTCTTTGTTCACAGCCATTGACGTGTCGAAGAGGTTAACACGTGATGAGCGGATCGAAATTGTGTTGATATCTGGTGAACGCAGTAACCGGGTCATTGCAGATTTCAATGCGACACCCTATGAGACCACCCATCTCCCGTGCTACAGTTAGCAAACTGCTTGCTAAGTTTCGTGAAACTAGTTCAGTGTTGGATTTGCCAAAATGTGGACGCATGAAAACTGTCACTAATGAACAAACATCAGTGGCTGTCCTAGCTTCATTCAGCAAGAGCCCACAGTGTAGCACTCGCCGCATGTCACTGGAGAGTGGCATTAGTCGAACATCCCTTTGGCGGATATTAGCTACTCACAAAGGGCACCCTTTCAAACTCCAGCTACTGCAGCATCTCAACGAGGATGACCCAGATCGGCACACACAATTTGCAGAATGGGCAAAACAAAAATTGGAACAGGACCCTTAGTTCACGCAGAAGATTTTGTTCAGTGATGAGGCAAACTTTTATGCGAATGGTGAAGTTAACAAACAAAACCACCGCTATTGGTCTGACACTAACCCACATTGGATAGATCCCTCCAAGACTGTTGGAACAAAAAAAGTGATGGTATGGTGTGGTATATGGGGTACAAAGATAGTGGGGCAATTCTTCATCAATGGAAACCTCACAGCCACTGGATATTTGAAATTGCTACATGATGATGTGTTTCCCTCTTTATGCACTGAAGCTGGCACGTTCTCTGAGTTTTTCCAGCAAGATGGTGCACCACCACATTATGGGTGTCAGATCTGAGCATTCCTAGATGAACAGTTTCCTGAAAAGTGGATTGGTCGTCGTGGGCCAGTTGAATGGCCCCCAAGGTCTCCCGATCTGACCCCCTTAGACTTTTATCTTTGGTATCATCTGAAGGCAATTGTCTATGATGTGAAGATACGAGATGTGCAGCACCTGAAACTACGGATACTGGAAGCCTGTGCTAGCATTTCTCCTGCGGTGTTGCTATCAGTGTGTGAAGAGTGGGAGAAGAGGTTTGCATTGACAATCCATCACAATGGGCAGCACATTGAACACATTTTATAAGTGGTCGGAAACTTGTAAATAACTCATGAAAGAATAAAGTTACGTTAAAACCAAGCATACTATTGTTTTTCTTGTGAAATTCCCAATAAGTCTGATGTGTCACATGACTCTCTTCCTATTGAAAAAAACAAGTTGTATTCAAGATGGTCAACTTCCAAATGGCCACCATGGTCACCACCCATCTTGAAAAGTTTGCCCCCTCACATATACTAATGTGCCACAAACAGGACGTTAATATCACCAACCATTCCCATTTTATTAAGGTGTATCCATATAAATGGCCCACCCTGTAGTATTAAATATGATTTTGAGTATTTTGTTAATCGGTTTCTCAGGCAGCAGAGACAAAGATGACCTTTTTCTTTTGAATCTAAGATCTTAATGTGTTCTTTTCTTCTCTCTTCCAATCCACCCTAATGCACCAAGGATCCAGTTGCTTACTGCCAGTTTGGAAGAGGATCTTTCTTGGATATACTGGACTGTCCATTTTGCCATTTTGGTATGTTTTAGATTTGACTTACTTGCACTAAGGCATTAGGATTTAGAACTTAAAGGTAAAGTTATTTGTACACATACATTATATAAGAACTATAAAGTAAAGTCCAATCCTTCTTTAATTGGAACATTGGGAATATTGTTTGAAATTGTTCATTTGTTCATAGGTTTTTAGTCAAGGATATTTCACAGCAATGTTTAAGTTGGTGAGAGAGAATGTTCCACCTTTATACCACAATACTCTAAATATTTCGTTTTGTTTTTCATGTTAGGATTTTACTGTAATGCTATGAAACTGAACTTCTTTTTATCGTATTTTGCATCAAACTTGTACTATACTTTGTCATAGTTCTACAGGCTATTTTACAAATATCGTAATCTCGAGTTTGTTTTAACACTTTGTTGAACATATGTGTTCATAGGAATTTATGAAAAAAATTGTTAAATATCAGGGTTTTTGTGTTATTGCTTTACTTGAAGGTGTTTGATCTTCAATTTAGGAAAAATCTGTAAAATAACAGTGTTTCCCTTCTAAATGTGTAATGTTGCTATATTAAAGGTGTTTAATTGTAACTAATTTCATAACCTCATTATACAGTACATATATCCTAAATGTCAACCAAGCTAATTCTTTCCGCCTGCTCTTTATTTTTCTACCCATCCCAAGGCATCTGGAGATTGTGCCAGCTTCAGTAGACAGACGCCAACCTTGGGAGGATCCTGAGGCATCCAGAGAAGGACCAGTTCCAGCTGGATTCTGCTTTATGATTGTTTGGAGCTACACGTGCTGCTCCTGTGCTCCCAGTGATCCAATACCCGCCTCTACCCTCTGCACCTGCTAACATCTGACAGGATCACCTGCTGACAGGTCATCCCTGGGCTGAACTGGACTTCATGTTAATTTATACTAAATGTTAATAGTTATACAGAACTTTCAGCTGCATAACACACATGATGTTATAGAATTTCTGTTATCCGTTATCACCAAAAATGAGGATGGGTTCGCTGTTCAGTCTGGTTCCTCTCAAGGTTTCTTCCTTTTACCACTTCAGGGAGTTTTTCCTTGCCACTGTCGCCATCACCCTTGGCTTGCTAATCAGGGACAATCTCATTATCTAGACACATTTTTCTTACACATACACACTTCCTTAAATTTTCTTTACATTTTCTTTTAATTTCTGTGAAGTCGCTTTGAGACAATGACCGTTGTTAAAAGCGCTATAGAAAAAAAAAGGAGAAGAAAATGTAAAATAAAAACATTTTGCTGCTACGTCTAGTGCTGTTTTAATGAACATGTTTAATCGTTTAAATTTAGGAAAAATCTGTAGATGTTTTTTTTATCTGCTAAATGTATAGTGCTCTTGCTTTCTTGAAGGTCTTTAATCGTATAAATTTTAGCAAAAATCTGTAAAATAAA
This sequence comes from Clarias magur, assembly GCA_013621035.1. Classification (NCBI taxonomy): domain Eukaryota; kingdom Metazoa; phylum Chordata; class Actinopteri; order Siluriformes; family Clariidae; genus Clarias; species Clarias magur. Next base: position 118,469 of record QNUK01000504.1, on the reverse strand, counting down.
GGTGTTTTACTGCTAAACATCTAGTGCTGTTCGTTTAATGAAGGTGTTTAATCATATAATATTTGGGAAAAATATTTAAAATAATGGTATTTCTCTGTCAAAGATTAAATAACAATTTCTGTAAGTTTAATTATTTTGAGCATAATATGAACTAGAGTATTTTACCTTAATTTTACAATTTTTGTTTGGCAGTCTGCCAGTCATTTGATGGTTTTTTAGATTTTTTTTTTTTTTTACAGTGTAGTAATAAAACATTGTGTGTTGTTGGTTATACCGCGAGAAAACATGTTTGGACATTGTCAAGTTGAAAAATAAAAAACCCATGATTATGTGTTAGATTGCAAACAACACATAAAATTAAGGTAATATGTTTGATTAAGGCCCCAGAAGTGACCAGCCTCCAAAAATTACTTCAAGAGCACAACCACAACTAATCCAGGAGCTCAAAAAGATCCCAAAACAACATCATTACAAAGTAATTTCTTAAGACAACAGGTCTGGTAGTCATCATGCATGGGTGTTGCAAGTCAAATTTAATTTGCTTATTTAAATTTAAATAAGCCTTTGTTTATATTTTGCCATGAGGAAGATGGCAGCATGGATGGATTTCCCAAACAGGGGGTTAGATTGTGCCTTGATTGTGCTGTAGCAGTGGTCTAGTGTCCTTTCATCCCTGGTAGGGCAGGGATTTGATGATAAAGTTTGGGGCTGCGTGTTTGTGGTTGGCGTTGTTAAAATCCCTCGGCCGCAATAAATGCAGCATCCCGGTCTGGGACTCTGCGTGCTGGTGCTGTGTGAGTGCTCTCACACATAAGGCAGTGTCCATGTTCACCTGGGGGTGGAATATAAATGGCGCTGATTATAACTGATGTACATTGCTGAGGAAGGTAAAACGGATGGTCGGTAGTTCCAGGTTGGGTGTGCAGGAACATGTGAGAGGAACCGAGAAGAACTCATGGCATGGTCCAGCACCACAGGGGTTCAGCAACATCTCGTGAAACAGAGTTGATTGCAGTCCCAAATGTCTCTCTGGAATTTTACCCTGGCCCTGAAGTCATCAATTTTGTTCTCCAGTGGCTGGACATGCAGGATGCTAGGCAGAGGAGTGCAGTGTGCATGGGCCTGATCCTGACGCATGAGGAATGGATGAAATAATGGGAAATAAGGAAAGTGCTTGTTTTTTCTTAAAGTGTGACCTAAACTATTGCTTAAAGTGTGACCTAAACTATTTTTAAGGAACTAGCAATTGCCAATTATTATTTTTCTGATACTTCCTGCTCAGTGGTAGTACGCCACAGAGCATTGAAAATAAGGAGACTGGCCCTAAAGATTCCTGATTCCATCTCTACCCAAGCAGGTTCATCCTCCTGATTCAGATATTCTGTCCAATAAAGAAGCGTATCAATATTACATATTATAGTAATAAATAAAATTGGTCAATGCCAAACCTGTTGTAACATTCTTTCTTTCTAAAAATGCTTTCCTGATTCTTGGAATACTTTTATTCCATATAAAGGAAGACAGTCCTTTTTGTAAAGGGAAAGGAAAAAGCCCTTTTTGTAAAGAGTGCCTCTCCACAGTACCTCAGTAGATGCTATGAGATCACACTGATCAGGAAAGTTTGCTTCTACTGCACTGCATACGGCCTCATCATACAAGTCGGAGTGGAAAGGTGTGGACTGTTTCACTTGCAAAGTAGGAGCAAAGACAGAACTTGAGTATAGATATGTTTGGAGAAGTTGTTGGTTATTTGCTAGTGTCTGGCAGACATTTTTGAAGTTTTGTGTTCTTCTCACACATCTTTTAAAGTAAGAATGCTTGCTTTCAAATCTCATTGTCCAGAGTCTTATCAGAGGGCCAAACTTCAGTATCAAAGCAGGATAATGCGAAATATAATGGTGTTTCAGTTTTAGTTTTAGATCAGGAAATATCTCCCTTCTTGTCTCTAAATACTTCTCAAGTAGAACACTGAGCAAAGCAATCTGAGAGTCAGAGATTTTAGGGGCACATATTAATTCCACAACTTCTTTCAGGTGGACAGTTAGCTGCTATATTGGGTCATCTGTGTCTGTATCTTTTCACCTATTATAATAGGAAGAAGCCTCAGGAGAGACCAGTTTTCTGTTGCATTGCCACGTACTTTATCTCCTCTTTCTGCAACTGATGAAGGAGTAAACGGAAAACTGCGTCAGATCCGCGATAGCTAAACTACTTGATTCTTCGGTTTAGCTGACTGTAGGGGAAAATTTCTTCACCTTCACAAAGTATTTGATGTAAATAGACAAGTCATATGCCACAACTCCTTCAAACACATCATGACCAATACAAGGTGGGAGGCCAGGCTGACAGACATGAAAGTAAATGAGGGAATTGAAAACTGAATCAAATTTTACACCTCTGCTTTCTGTCATGGAACCACTTTGTATTTCTTGTACTGCCTCATTGTAGTTGTTGTTGCACTGTTCTGAGTGGGGCTTCTTTCTGAGAATCATGGAACTCACTTCTAGTTATCAGACTATCTACAGAAGTAAGCAGAAGTACTGAAATTCTCTGTGAAACCTTCAATATTGTGGGATCCCAAATTATCACCAGCAATGCAAAAAATTGTTGCCTTAACAACATGGCCAGTATCTTGGTATAGTATGAGCTTCATACTTACTCCTGACTCCACAAACAGTGCATTACTTTTGAACACTGAACCATCATTCACATCATTAAATACACATGAAGTGTCATCTACAGGCTTTGTACATTCTTGCCACACAATTGGGTCTTTTAGCAAAGCCTGCAAAGTCTCTCTTATTGGGATATACTGAACAAACTGTTCCTTTCGGTTTTCATCAGTGCCTAAGCTAATTGTTTGAGGATGCACATAAGAGAAGTTTTTCTGAAAATAATGTATTCTCAAATAGTCATGCATGCAAGCTATTTTCATTTAAACTTGTCAGAACCTCTTTGATTTCCAACTCACTCGATTGGGTATTTGCTTGCAAAGCACCTTTAAGTACATTTACTGTGTACTGGTGACACACATCAGCAAGACTGTCTACTTGTTCTACAATCATCTGAATGGTTGAGGAAGGTACAAGGTATTTGGCCTGTAACTTCATATAAAACATTGCTAAATTTTTCATATATAGTCTTTTCATGTCAGATGGACCCAGGATATCCTCATGCTCCTCAGTGCTTACGTCTGATGGACTATGAGCAACATCAAGTGACTGACTGGGCACAGACTGAACCAAATGCACAGATGAGAACTGCACAGATGTAGCATTTTTATGATATCTAGAAAGGTGAGAAGTAAAGGAGGACCTCAATGAAAAGATACTGACACAACCTTTAAATGGACACTTAACCTCTTCTTTCTTTGAAGCATGCAATTTCAAGTGATGTAAAAGTTCTTTCAAATCAATGCACTCCTTCTGGCAATGTGGATTTTGACATTTTAGTGGACCCTGTACTGCTTCACACTGCAACACAGTTGACCGTCTATGGTGGCGAAAAATATGACTTTTAAAGGAATTGTGTTTTGTAAATCTTGATTTGTACCCAACTATACAGCATTCATATTCACTGTGTGCTTCATTTTTGTGTAATTGTTGGTGATTTACATACCCTTTCACTGTTTTAAAAGCAATGCCACATACAGGACATGTACATTTTTTTAGAACACTTGCCATATTGCAGACTCACTTCAATATATTGTATTGACACCTCCAGGTAGAAGTTCCAGGTAGGTAATCTTCCAATGCCTGCAAACAAGTGAGGGAGAGAAAGAGACAGAAGTTTGCAAATGCTTGGGTAAAAATTAAGTAAGTAACATTGTATACACCAATTACTTTGCCACCAAATTATAACAAGAAAGTCACTAATTCCTGATTAATCAGGAAAAAGAAATTCCCTGTTTTTAAGCTGTATAGTACATCTACATTTTATATCTTATGAAATGGTGTTAGTTTATTTAAGTTGTACAATGTGATTATGTAGTAGTACAATACTAAACTATTTTATTTTTCTGTCATAACAGATTTGTAGATTTGACAACAAAAAGTTTCCCTTTTCAAACTCGAGTGCTTTTTTTATCGCGAAAACAAGTCAACGTTGTATTTAAACGAAACACGATGTATTGGCCTAATTAATATATGAGAGTTTGCGAGGTATATTTTGTTGGTGCTGCTAGCAAGTGTTCTTTAGTTAGCCAGCGTCACACAAATACAGCCGCAAAAATACAACTCAAGGCTAACGATGTTAGCAATTCAAAAATAAACAAGTAACATTAAAAGTTGCAGCTTACCTAGCCAATTTAACGCCTCACCTACATTACCTACCTTGTCTTCGGTAGTTAATCAAAATGTACACTTAGTGAGTTCTGTCGTAGAATGTGTCAATAAATATGTTAAATAATTTGAGTCAAAACTTTTGAAATTACCTCGCAAACGTGTTTCTTGGAACTCTCGTGTGTGGAACACAGCCAGAGCATCCTCACAGCCCCTTGCTGCCTTCTCCATATATGGCACGCTTCCTCCTGCGTGCACCTTTCAGTGGTGTTCTGATGCCTGAAAATGATTGCGCTACAAATCGTTTTCTACGGAGCCCCTAAAGGGACATGTATGAGGGGGGAGGGGGGGGGGGACTTCGTTGAAAAGAAAAAAGGGGGCGGGCTCGGCTCTGGAGAAGTAAAAATAACGGTGTATTTTTTCCCCCCTCTAACGTTTTTTTTTTCACCCATGTCCCTTTAGGGGCTCAGTACTGTTTTCTGAACACAGAATAGTATGATATTTTTATGCATAAATGTTGTAGTTTTACTTTCATGTTAAATTTCATGTTAAATTGTTAAATTGCAAATATCGTTTTTTTTTACTAATTTTACATGTATTTTTTTACATTTACTATTTTATTATTATTATTTCATTTTATTCAATTTATCACTGAAATGCATTTAAAGGCCTTAAATTATGAAATACTAAGTGGTTTCAGAAATTCCACAAAAAAAATATTTTTAGTTAATCTTTTTAATTGTCATTTAAAATCTGTTTAAAAAACAGCTATTTAGTGTATTTTGTTTATACAGAATTTCTTTGTAAAATCATGTCTCATATTTCAATTAACAGTTTATTGTTGTTATTTTAATAATAATTTCTGTCATTTAAAAAAACTAAGAAAACACTGTAAAATGTATTGGCAAAAACTGTAAAAAAATATATATATATATATATATATATATATATATATATATATATATATTATATTATTTTTATTTTTTTTTACAATGTATACAGTACAGACCAAAAGTTTGGACACACTTTCTCATTCAAAGAGCTTTCTTTGTTGTGTTCTTTATTGTGTTCTTTAGCCCAAACAAGTCTCTTCTGCTTGTTGTCTGTCCTTAGCAGTGGTTTCCTAGCAGATATTCTATCAGAGATCCACTGACACAGAGATGAGCTGCGTCCCCGGTGCTCTAGCTTGGTGGTGAGTGTGGAGGGAATTATGGTATTAAATGCTGAGCTGTAGTCGATGAAGAGCATTTTAACATAATTCCCCCTTCTAGTGTCCAGCCGCGGCGGCACGGTGGTGTAATGGTTAGCACTAGATCTGTGACTCTAGTTTCCTCCTGTAGCGCTGCTTCGCCTCTTTCACTGCCTTCCGGACGTTATATGACGGAGCCTTGTACGGGTCCATATCCCCCAACACAAGTCCCGCATTGTAGGCAGCGCTGTTGCACCAGCTGTTGTTTACTATTAAGCACATGCCGCCTCCCCTTGTCTTCCCTGAGTCTTGTGTCCTATCCATGCGGTGAACCGAGAAGAACTCGGCCGGCTGAATGGCATGGTCCGGCACCGCTGGGTTCAGCCATGTCTCGATGAAGCAGAGAAGATTGCAAGATCGGATCTGGAGTTAAAAATGTCGAATTGTGAGTACATTGTAAACCAATATAAATAAGAGTATCTCTATCATACTTAATGCACTCAATGGTGATGAGTTAGCCGGTTTAAAGTTATTAAAGTTATAACTAATTAGTTATAACTAAAAAAGCGAAAACTAGGTATAATAGGTTGTCGCAGTCGTGATGGCAGCCGACCTCACTGGTGCCATCTTGTTAATCCTCGTTACTTCTTGTTAATCATCTTGTAAATATGTAGTAAGTACCATCTGTTTAATTTTTTTTTTTGTATTTTCTATCATTACAGCATAATTACAGTGGCATGCAAACATTTGGGCACCCCTGGTTATTTTAAGCAAGTGGAAGATAAAATTATCTCCAAACAGTAAACTCCCACTTAATTTAAAATTCGTTGGATGTATGCAGGTAAAAACTGTCCTAGGTTACAAAAAACGTAAATCTCCGCAAACAACCATGTACTGTATAATTGGAAAACCTATAGTCACATGAAACAGATGACGTAGGGAGTCAGATGACAAGGAATATGAGGTAAAACAATATAGTGGAAATTTTTAAACATAATGGGAGAATTTCTTGGAAAAAGTTAGACTAAAATGAGTTCCAATTTTGGTAAGGAATGGAAAAAGATGAACTAAGGGAAGGGATAAGGTGTGCATCCCTCCCCTTGTAAACTGTATATAATGAGTGTGTATGATAGTCTGATCTTGATCATGCTTTGGGTAATTACCTAAACATTTTCAAGTGTGGCACATGTCAGGTTTATTGCTGCAATAAAAGCGTCCTCACTGAAGTCCCAGGGTCCTCCAGATGATACAGAGCAGAGTGGACGGCAGTGAAAATTGCATCTTCTGTAAACCTGTTTGCCTTATAGGCAAACTGATGGGCATCAAAGCTGGGTGGAAGGCAGTCCTTTATGTGCTTTAGGACCAGCTTCTCAAAGCACTTTAAGACCACAGATGGCAGCGCAATAGGTCTGTAGTCATTAAGGCCACTGATGATGTTAGACTTAAAGACTGGGACTATTATTGCAAACTTCAGACAGTAAGGGACAATAGCATGTGACAGGGAGAGGTTAAAAAGTCTGGTGAACACAGGAGCCAACTGGTCAGTACAGATTTTGAGCACACTCCCAGGTATCCTATCAGGGCCAGCGGTTTTTCTTTGATTTACTGCTCTGAACACTTTGCGAACCTGATGTTCTTGGAGGGTTCAGAGGAGGTTATAGGCAAGGCAGTGCGCATAGTAGGGGTATCTCCAGTTGAACTAAATAAATTTAATTATTTAATTCCCATGCTAATAGGATGTCCATGTTAATATGTTTCAGGCCTTCTCATACCTTTCTCAGGTTATTGTCTAAGAAATAGTCTGATAGTTTATTTGAATAGTCCAGTTTTGCTTCTCTAATGCCTTTTTGAGGTCTGCTCTTGTTCTGCTATACATATCCTGGTGCCCAGATTTATATGCTGAGTTACATGCCTTTAACAAGGCTTATGTGCCTGAACCTTCATCCAGGGTTTGCGGTTGGGGTCGACCCGAACCTGCCTTACCGTGGTAGCATTATCCATGCAATACGTGATGTAACCTAACACTGCAGCTGTATGAGTCTCTAGGTCATCATGTTCGAAGATGCCCCATGTAAGGGTAAAATGTTCCTGAAGCTGAACCAGAGCATCATCAGAAAAGGTTTTAATTGTTCTGGTGATAGGCTTAGTCTTTTTCCCAAGTGGTATGTATGCCGGGACAAAGAGCAGGGAAAGGTAATCAGACACTTAGATGGGGAAGGGAAACAGATCTGTAGGCTTGCTTGTTATTTGTGTAAACATGGTCCAAGATGTTGTTCCCTCTCGTAGGGTATTTCACTTGTTGAACAAATTTGGGTAGCACAGATCTTAAACATGCTTTGTTGAAATCCCCTGTGTTGATGTGTACTCCCTCTGGATAAGTCCATTGTTGTTCAGAAATTGTGTCATGCAGGTAGGCAAGGGCTGAGCTAACATTAGCATCTGAAGGTACGCAGTTATTAGCACTACTAATTCTCTCAAGGATTAATGAACTGCAACTTCTTTAGAGCTGAATGTAAAATCAAGTGAAACGTTGGAGTTAAACGAATTCATAACCACATTACTAAAATTGTAGTACAAATGGAGAATTTAAATAAAATCTTATTAGGATTAAATTTAAGCAAAGTAAAATGTTAGCACATTGAGCCTTTAGATTTTATCATGTGTAATTAGAAAAGCTAAATGTGTAGGGTTTTCTGTCATCTTATATTTTGTGTTCTTTACATTTGAAGTAGATTTATTAACTGAAATAAATTAAACTAAATTACCATAAAATTCAAACATTGTCAGGACATGCTACTGCATCAGCAGATGTCTATGTTTTTTTTGCGTTATTATAAGAATTAAATGCAGTAGACTGTAATGATCATCATAATTTTCTCTAATAAATAACACTTTAAAAAACATTTTAACAAATTACATTTTTACATCCCAGGAGCACCCCCGTTGCGCTGTACCACCGCCAGCAAAACATTATAAAATACAAGTGAAACCTTAAACAGATTTACAGTTACGGTACTAAAATTACAGTACAGATTTAGAATTTTTTTTTATATAGGCGTTTCTTATTTGCATCGAATTTAAGCAAAGTAAATGTTAACAAAGTGAGCCTGTATATTTTATCATGTGTAACACTCATAAATGTAAAAATCTGGATGTGCATCAGAAAAAGTGGGTGTGTTGATGTCAGATAAATGTCCAAAAACTATATAAGCCACATAGCCCTTATAAGGCTTTTATTTAAGTGGACTTACAATGATGACAAAATTTTATGATTTTGTAAAATAATGAAAACAAATAGGGTGCGCTTTTCTTTATTGGTTTTGGTGAACTTGAGCACACCAGAAAATGAACCAAAACTCTGTGTATATTTGCCACACAGACATGAAGAAAATATTACTTATAGGAGGCGAAAATTCTGCTTTTATATAAACTAATGGAAAACTAATTATACTGTCATGTGTCATGTGAAACGTGAATTATGGGCGCAGCCACTGCTGCAGAGATGATGAGATGACACAATCACATTCATCACTAGAGCCGAAAACAAAGAAATCACTAATTCATCAATTAATTATTAAAATGGCCGGAGTCAATTTCCTTGTTCCTGTTTTCCCTAACACATTCATAATCATTAGTCTACTTTTGACAATGCGCTCTGGAAGACTTTATGTGTGTGGTTGAGATTAGACTACAAAAGAAATTTAAGAGGAGGATCACGGCTCAACATCCCGAGCCCAAATCTAATTTAAATTAAATTAACAGGTATGACAAAGTTTTAGAAAAGTTGGATGAATATTTTGTGCCGAAAGTAAACACCATCCACGAGAGGGCAAGATTTCACCAACGCATGCAAAAGCAAGGTGAAAACGTGGAAGAGCTTCTCCAGATCTTGCACGAATGGACTGAAACATGCGTGTTTGAAGAAGCTAAAAGCGACAATATAAGATACAGACTAGTCATTCTAGTTGTTGACAAATCGAATGACTAGTCTGTATCTCAAAGAACTGTCCCAGAGTTTGCAGATGACATCTGACTTGTTGTTGGACAACGTGTGCAGACACGCATGGCAGTCAAAACAGATAAAATGTCATGTATCGGAACAAACTGGCCCTGAATGAAGTAGCACCTACAGTAAGAAGTACAGCATCTCTATTTGACCAAAAACTGCATTCAAACACAGACCAAATAGCCAGAGAGAGACACAGCTGCTGGAAAATGCACACGATGTGGGAAACACCACCCAAAGACTGTCAACTGCCCAGCAAGAAGAGTGTCGAAAGTGTGTTAAGAGAGGCCATTATGTGTGTTGACTACTGTGTGTTGAACTTTTCAAGTCAGTGATGTAAATGTAGTGTGCAAAGAACACAAAGATTTGTTTTTTCTTGGTGCAATAACAATAAAAGACTCAAGTGACCCATAGCATGAAATTTTGATGATTCAAGACACTGACGTGGAGTTTAAAATTGACACTGGAACAGACATTCAGAACAGACAGAGCAAACTTATGATGTTCTTAGGACAAACCGTGATTAGTCAACACAGTGCTAGATTGTCTAGAAGGAAAAGTGAGAAGTATTGGAAAGTCCAAAACAAGCATTCATTACAAAGGAAGTAAGTACTGGTTCACAGTATATGTCATAACTGGACTGCAAGTCAATAACCTGCATAGCAGAGATGTTTCAGTAGCTCTTGAACTAGTTCAGCGAATTGACAATATTGCACATGCACCAAGCTTGTCAGTTGGACAGTTTAAAACCACTCCTGTGAAAATTAACCTAAAAGCAGATGCTGTCCCATATGCAATCTTAGTAGCTAGAAGAGTGTCAGCGCCTTGACGTCTTTACCATACTGTATGTGTTGGCTTAAATGCCTAAAATCAAGCAGTTGAACATCAACAATACATTCTACGAACTCTTGATCACGCACTACCTCATATGTCTGGTGCAACAATGTTCTCGCGGTTGGATGCAGAGTGCAGGTTTTGGCAGATTCCACTGGAAAGAGAAAGTTCTAAACTCACCACATTCATAACACCCTTTGGGAGATTTTTCTTTCATAAATTGCCTTTTGGAATTTCAAGTGCACCAGAGATATTCCAAAGGGAGATGAATAAACTTTCAAAAGACCGCAAAGGTACGGTGGCATACATGGACGACATTATTGTCTATGAGAGACACAAGAGGAACATGACTAAAGAGAGTCTGGGAAACAATTTCTGATGCTGGACTAAAACTCATTGAGGACGAATCCCTGTTGAGATGAACACAGATACAATTTTTGGGTCATTTCATTGATTCTCAAGGAGTCAGACCTAATCAGGAAAAAGTGGATACTATAATGAATATTCAACCCCCACGGAACGTGACTGAAGTGAAGAGGATCTTGGGGATGCTTCGCTATCTAGGTCGTTACTTATCTGGATTGGCTGATGTAACCTGTCCACTTAATCTTCTTAAAGCTTGTCCAGCTTGGACTTGAAGTCATGCACAAGAAAAGGCTCTTACAAGAATCATACGGCTCTTGTCCGAAGCCCCAGTTCTCTTGTTTTTGAACGTGAAGAAGCCAACCATAGTTACTGCAGATGCTAGCAGCTATGGGTTAGAGGGTTTTATTTCAGAAGCATGATGGATGCTTGAGACCCATAGCATGCTGTTCTTGAATGATGCAGAAACGAGATATGTGCAAGTAGAAAAGGAATGCTTCAGTGTGTGGCTGTGTGAAAGGTTTTCCAAATATCTGTATGATCTGAATAGTTTTATTATCCATACAGACCACAAGCCATTGATTCCTCTCATTAACAGGAAGAAACTTGACATGATTCCTTTGAGATGTCAGCCACTTTTGATTCGACTATGCGATTCAACGCCATAGCTGAGTATGTACCAGGAAAGCTGTTAGTTGCTGCTGATACACTTTCCAGTCACCCGGCTTTAATAACACCACAGATCAGTGGAGCTCACAGATGACATAGAGGATCTACAGAAGTCTGCTAGAGAAGTCTGGCCAATGTCACACTCACAGTTGAGCGAGGTTGTGGAAAGCACAAAAGCTGATCTCAAATTGCAAGAGATACTGAGATACATGAAACAAGGCCAAAGTATTGTTCAAAAATACCTGAACATGCCAAGCCTTACTATGCTGTTAGAGATAAGTTATCTGTATTTCACAATCTTCTAACTTATGGCGATAGGATTGTCATCTGAGGTCAAAAAGAAACGTCATGAAGGTCACATGGGTATTGTTAAGTTCAGAGAGCGTGGCCAGCAAGGAGATTCAGTAAGGAGATTCAGTTATTCACAGAAAACTGCACAGTTTGTCAGTCAAACAAACCTACACAGCAACTAGAACCCCTGATTACTATCCTCTTACCAGACGGACCTTGAAAGAGAATTGCAGCTGATATTTGTGAGGTAGACAAAATAAACTACCTTGTCGACTATTTCTCCAGACTATTTCTTTCAGACATGTCAGTGATGTTAAGGTTCAGCAACATGTTTGCCAGATAGGGTTGTCCTAATATACATATAATACACGTGAGTGCTACGGCTCCACATATACTAAAATTGGAACGATACAGAGAAGATTAGCATGGCCCCTATACAAGGATGACAGGCAAAATTATGAAGCGTTACCATATTTGGGGCAGTGGTGGCTCAGAGGGCTAAGGCACCGAGTTCAAAAGCCTGCATACTTGAAAGACTTCATAGTTAGTACATAGATTACGAAATTAGGCATAATAATCCTCAGCATCTATGTGGGTGAATAGTAACCTACCTAGAATCCCTAGATAGTCTTCTGATAGTCTATATTTATGTACACAAGTTAAAAATGTTTTTATTCAGAAAATTATGTGAAATAACTGATTGTTTGGTTATTCTAGTTGTTTGAAGTATAATATAAAATTAATAAATTGTTGTTACACTATTTTGAAACTCAAAAAGGGGAGATGTAATTATAGTTGTTTAGCATACTCTATATACGGTAACATACCGAATAGACTATGCACTTATAGTACACAACAGAGTGGTCATGAGTATGTGTGTTAGATAGAGAGCACGTCGGACGAGTGATGAGATTGTGTTAATGTTTGTTTTGTTATTAGTACTATATTAAAGCCCCCGAATACTGGTATCACCTCTTTATATAGTATATCGTAACAATACCCCTTGTATTGTTTTTCATCGCTCTATTCACAACCCATGATTTTTTATGCTATTTTACAAATGGAAATACAAGTGGAATAATTTTATTTGGTTCATTTCTTTTATAAAATCTGAAATTAAAACCTCCTATAAAATACCACATAGAATTATTGTATGTAGAGTGATTAAAAAACAATACATATGGTAAGGAAAATCTCCATGTCTTAATGGCAAAGATGTAAATTTTAGAATCTAGAATCCAGAAAAATTTACACAAATTTAACAAGAGGCCTGAAGCACTGCAGGTCTTCAGAAAGGCCTCAGATCCAAGAGGGTCTTAAAGTGGGAAGTAGTGCATTTTAGTTTCTCTGAATATATTGGTGAGAACAGCTGATTCACACCTGGGGAGGGGTCACAATGCCGGCTCAACATCCTGAGCCCTAACCAAAAAACCTAAATTAAATTAACAAATATTGTAGATAAACAATTTACCCACAATTAATAAAGCATTTCTATTTAGACTACAAAAATAATCCTGCTTCTATTTTAGGCGTACCAGCTGCCACTTTTTATTTAGAAGTTTTCAATACAAATCCACATGACCTCAAAAATCTCCATATTAATATTTTAACTATTTATTTTGAGTACTTAAACCATTAAACTATTTATTTTACTAATTAACTATTTTAATACTATTGTTATCTTCAAAATAACATTACTTCAAACATACACATTAACATTTACTTCAAAATAACATTAAGAACAAGAAAACTTGAAAAGACTCATGTCCATAAACATGAGAACTCATGTCCATCAATCTGATATACAGTATGCAGGAGAAACTCCCAGTTGATAAATTATATATATGATAATATTATTAATAATTATTAATTTTATATTAATATAATATACATAATTCTGTTTTTCTTTTTCTGAAGTGTGTATACATTTTTTACACATATAGTGCTGTGAAAAGGTATTTGCTCCCTTCCTGATTTTTTATTGCTTTGCATATTTGTCACACTTAAATGATGAATTACACAAAGGTAACCAGAGTAAATATAAAATGCACTTCTAAATGATAGTTTCATTTATTCAAGGAAAAAAACAACCCTATGTGAACCTTCAAACCTTCTTCATACAGACACATAATTCTACATACAAATCCAGATTTAACCTGTTCTTTGTTCCATCCACTTTCAATTTTAGTAAACCTGTCCTGTTTAGGCAAATGTCCACACATAATTTGCATAAGGAATCTGGCTTGATGGAACACAACAACAAATAACCCTCTGAGTCACAGCAGAGGGAGGACTCACAGAAGGGCTGTGAGGAGTGTTAGTCCTTCATGACTGATCATATAACTCCTTCAAATTTGAGGTATTTTTTTAAATGCATTCTTTTTTTCTTCCTACAGATTAATAAGGTAAATAGTTTTACATAGCAGAAACAATTGGGATAATTCATTTGTAGTTCATTTTTGCTGAATAGGTTTTTTTTTTTAAGTACATTGAAGAAATATAAATTAAATTCATAGCAAAATAATGGCAACTAATTCAATGGCAATTCATCTAAAATAATTTAACTTTCTACAAAGCTTTCATGATTTAATGATTTAAATTGAAGATGCCATGATTCAAAAATACAGGTCAGACAGATCCAAGAGTAAAAAGATTGAAATTTATGCCGTGCGGTTTCTTTTACACAATGTTTTGGAAATAAACTGTTTATGGATTAGGTAGACAAATTTTACTACAAAAGATTTAGCTCACATATTTTTCAATAAAGACAAATTCTTCTTCTAGATTTTTGTTTTAGAAACAAGAACAATTATTGATTACATTTCAAGTAGTAGGACTTCCAGCCAACCACAGGAATGGTTTTAATAAATTTAATTGATATTTATTTATACAATTTCAAACCCAGGATAATTTTTTTTCTTTTACATTTTCATAAAAAAAGATTTAAATCATATATTAGAGGTTCATTATGCCCAATGTAAAATTTCATGGCTTTTTTGTTTTAACTTCAAGGGATTCCATATGGAAGCAAATTAGCATCATAATTACTTGAATTATATCAGCCTTTGAAAAATACATTTTGAAATTTAATCACTGTTGAATTGTTAATTTTGAAATTTAAATACTACTGAATTAATTAAACTGAAATATTTGACTTTAAAAAGCAACATGTTTGAATTTAAGTGCTCTGAATATCACACGAAATTTTCAACAATCCATTTCAACTGTGAAATTCAGATAGAAAATTCAAGCTTGGAAATTCAAGTACAAATTCGATACAAAATTCAAGCACAAATTCAATACAGGAAAAGCAATCGAGCCAGAACGGAATCCGTTCGTCAGTCACGTGACCCAGGGAAGCGGACGTCTTCGATACCGGCTCCCAGTGAGTCTCGCTACATGGCGGAGGGCAGCGGCTCGGTAAGTGCTGTTACACTAATAACTAATAATAAGCGGTAGTGTGTTACACTAATTATATATCAGATGTTTTAGTCATTTTACTGTGATAAAGGAATTTAGTCAAAGTTTAGTTAAAGGGGGGCTAATGAGCATGAGACACAGACTTATGTTTGTTACACGCGCACAAGAGAGAGAGAGATACACAGTGGTGGCCAAAAGTATTAAGACAGCACATGCCATGTATTAGTTCTCTCTGTACAGAACAGGTGACGTCACCAGTTAGCTCAGGTCCGGCTGAAGAGTTGTGTTAATTAAAATCAGCTGCTTTAGTTAATAGATGGAGCAGATAAGTGGCAGGACTTGTACTTTCTGAAGGCATGGTGTCCACCTCTGTACAAAATCTTTAGGTTTAGAAGAAAATGACTTCAAACTAAATACTGATAATTGTATGACACTTTAGTAGCATGACATAAGTTCTTCTGTATAGTCATTATTTAAATGTTTGAGGTTGATATGAAAGCAGTGACTTTCACTTTTGTCCACCATTGTATATATTATTATAAAGCTAGATATAATTATGTTGAACTTTGATTTAGTCCCTGATCTTTTTGTTTTTGCTTTCAGTACAGGTTGTTCTCCAGCACATCACCTGGCCTCACAATGGAGATGAGGATGATGATCACTTGATGCGCATGTCAGGCTACCAATCGTCAGTTCATCAAAGATTTTATGTGATTCATGTAGATTTTCTTTTTTGTAATATGCTATACTTTATGTAAATGTGAGTTGATGTTACTTAAACATATTAAAAGACATGTCCAATGAGCAGTTCTGGGTTGTTACTCATAAAAATGAACAGCAGTAGATGGAAGAGAAGCTGTATTCTCATCTAGATGCTGTCCAACTTAAAACGAAATTGCAAAATAACTGTATTTTACAGGCCAAAAGCACAATCACTTTGCTTAGTCACCAGAGCATGTATTTATACTAAATTAGTCTAGATTATTTGATCTCATCTCATGAGGAGGAATTTGTCTAATTGTCAGACAAACTGTTCCTCTTACGGCTGATTTCCAAGGAAATTCAAGGTTTGCACCTCTCGGCCGTTTAGAAATGAACCGGAAAAGGTAGGTATAGTTTGCGAATGAAATTCTTACCGCTGATTGGACGAGACACCTGTCACTCAAGATATACAGGAAGTACTGTAGCGGCGGTAGATTCGTGTGTGTATGAATGTGCAAACATGTACTGTCCTTATTGTGGTTTCAAATATGGTGTTCTGGCAAATTTTTGCAGTTATTGTGGAATTTTTTTCTTTTAAAAGAGACAAAGCAGTTCGCGAACTAATCTTTATACCGTGATATGTCATCAGCATATCCAAAATCACGGCATACGAATGTCCGTCCTCAAAATAAAGAATTTTGAATAAATTCCATTTCCTTGCTTTCTAATGAAAAATTTAATTATTTTCTTAGTTTTGCCAACCAATTTTTTTAAATGAAGCAGAACACACAAGAAACAAAGTTAGAGACACAATTTCCTACTTCCTCTTTATCTTGAGTGACAGGTGTCTCGTCCAATCAGCGGTAAGAATTTCATTCGCAAACTATACCTACCTTTTCCTGTTCGTATCTGACTGGTCGAGAAGTGCAATACAAATTAACAAAACCCAAAACAAAATAACAAATTCAAAACCAAATTAACAATTAGTTTCGGGTTTTGTTATTTTGTTTTCGGATTTGTTAATTTGGTTTTGAATTTGTTATTTTGTTTTGGGTTTTGTTAATTTGGTTTTGAATTTGCTATTTAGTTTTCGGATATGTTAATTTGGTTTTGAATTTGTTATTTTGTCTTTGAATGTTATTTTGTTTTCGGTTTTGTTAAGTTGTTTTGCACTTCACAGCCACCGTACATTTCACTATGCTCATTTAGTACAAAATTTATAAAATGAGAGCATTGGCTCCTAATAGTTAATAGAATTAATCAGGAATATTATGATCATAAAACAGCAGCTACAGTATTTTACAGTAATTGTAAATACCATTTTAAGTATGAACAGGATCAAACAGTCATAAATATTACTCATTGTTCAAAAGATCCAAAAGATTGAAATGCAGCAATGTAAATGTCACACCCAAAGCACTGGGATGCAGCCCTTGGATGTACAGCCTCTTAATGTTGTAAAATTGACCATTGATGAGGGGGATTCCCAGACTTGGGACATAGCACTGGAGTGGTCAGAAAGAGGTATTCTACGGTCCTCCCAATCAGCAGATTGTTGAGAGCCTTAAAAGCAGGAGAAAAAATAATGCAGAATAAGTTAATTGAACATCACACATGCGATAACAATTGAACATACACCCAGTATAAATTTTGTAATGTTTTGGCATTTGGCCTCTGTACATCACCACATTTCATTTCAAATGAAACACTCAATATGCCAGTGAAATTGAAAGAAAAGTGTGTCTTTAACCATTCAGGAATTACAGACATGTTCACATACACACACACGTATTGTGGGGGTGCATAAATAATGGGGAAAAACAATTCAACTTAAGGATTGCCTTTAATACTTGAATAAAAATTCTTTGCAGTCAATAACTGCCTGAAGTCTGAAACCCATGGACATGACCAATGCTGAGTTTCCTCTCTCTAGATGCTTTGCCAGACTTGTGAGTCTTCCTGCATTCAGTCTTTGTTCTTCCTTTAGTGAAAAGCATGCTCTACTTTTATTTACTTGCTTAGTCATGCTAAACCAGGCCATGCAACTACGTGTCAGCCATTTTTTCCCATTATTTATGAGCCCCAACCCAAATTTTATGACGGTTTTAAGTTAATGTAAACATTTAATTTTACGTTACTGTAAGATCACAGCTAGTTTTCCTGCAGCTGCACACAGTCAGAGCAAACTGACAAACTCTCAAGTGTCATTTCCTCCACAATTACAGTTTTTTTTAATTTTTTTTTTTTATCACAAGTGCTATCAATTTACCGACTTTTGGTGGTACTGAATATAATTTAACTGTTCCATAAATACTTGCAATAGCCAGATTTATTTGAAGGTGACTCATTTCAGAATCATTGCTTTTTTAGTCACTTTAGTAGCAGATTCTCCATTTTTGCCAGACTACATTTATGACCTTTCTCACCTGTTATTGTCACTTTGCCAGAAATTAAAAGGTAGGAAAGATATGGCAGGATGTGTATGAACATTAACATCATGTACACACATTTTCCACAGAAGTTCACAATTCACTTGAGAGTTTTAGGCACTTTGTACAGAGGTGGACACCCTGCCTTCAGAAAGTACAAGTCCTGCCATTTATCTGTTCCATCAATTAACTAAAGCAGCTGATTTTAATTAACACAACTCATCAGCCGGACCTGAACTAACTGGTGACGTCACCTGATCTGTACAGAGAGAACTAATACATGGCATGTGCTGTCTTAATACGTTTGGCCACCACTGTGTATCTCTCTCTCTCGTGCGTGTGTGTGTGTAACAAACATCAGTGTGTGTCTCATGCTCACTAGCCCCCCCTTTAACTAAACTTTGACCAAATTCCTTTATCACAGTAAAATGACTAAAACATCTGATAATATATATAATTAGTGTAACACACTACAGGTGCACTTACCGAGCCGCTGCCCTCCGCCACGTAGCGAGACTCACTGGGAGCCGGTATCGAAGACGTCCGCTTCCCTGGGTCACGTGACTGACGAACGGATTCCGTTCTGGCTCGATTGCTTTTCCTGTATTGAATTTGTGCTTGAATTTTGTATTGAATGTGTACTTGAATTTCCAATCTTGAATCTTCTATCTGAATTTTACAGCTTGAATTTTCTATCTGAATTTCACAGTTGAAATGGATTGTTGAAAATTTCGTGTGACATTCAGAGCACTTAAATTCAAACATGTTGCTTTTTAAAGTCAAATATTTCAGTTTAATAAATTCAGTAGTATTTCAATTTCAAAATTAACAATTCAACAGTGAATAAATTTCAAAATGTATTTTTCAAAGGCTGATATAATTCAAGTAATTGTGATGCTAATTCGCTTCCATAATTACAGCTCATGTAAATTACAAATCCACTATGATCCTTTTAGCTAGAATTACAGAATCGATGAGCAATAGAAGGAAGGCAGTCTGCCTGTGGCACTGCTGAGGCATTATTGAAGATAAAGTGACTTTGCAAATAGCCTTCTGCTAATCTGTATTGTTTGGTTGGGTGTTTCTCATCTTCCATTGCTTTCCTATGGGATTCAGGTCAGGCAAGTTGGCTGGCCAATCAAACAGTAATAACATGGCCAGCATACAAGTTAGTTGTAGTTTTGGCACCCAGCGCCATAAAGCTTGGCAGCAAACAGGAGAATGAAGTGCTCTAAAATCTCCTGTAGGATGGGGAAGTTGATTTTGGACTTGATAAAACACAGTGGATCAACATCAACAGATGACATGGCATTTCAAATCAACACTGTGGAAACTTCACACTGAACTGTGATTCTGTGCCTCTCAATTTTTCCTCCAAACTCTGGGACACTGATTTTCAAATGTAATGCAAAATTAACTTTCATCTTGAAGGAAGACTTTTGATCGTTGAGCAACTGTCCCATTCCTTTTCTCCTTAACCCATCTAAGATGCTTCAAATGTAGTCTTCAGGAGTAGCCCATGTCCTGACGATGTCTGTGCTAGCTGGGTTGAGGTGCATTAATTCTAGCCTGACTCACATCCTTGTGAAGCTGTCCCAAGCTGTTGCTTGAGCACATATTCCTACCACACTTTTCACTTCCAGGTAACCTTCCATAAAGTTCCTGCCATGTGGTTAGATATACACACACTCACAAACACAGACACACACACACACACACACACATTTCAGTACTTAAGACACATTTACAAATTTATGACATAGGTAAAATTGTGGAAATTTGTTTAACTTATTGGGTTTTCTTGTAGCTAAGTGGTACATATTTATTGTTGTTTATGTGGAACTCATTTAAGTAGAACTGTGATCAATAATCCAACGTCTTATACCATAGTGAGATCTCCAACAACAAATCAGTGATGGAGCAGCATCTATTTGTACTACTGCTTTTCACAGGTGAGAGAAAATAAGTCCCATGATGCAGTGTCAGAGGTACCCTTATAGACATCCTGTAAAGGCAGGTCTTGCATTGTCAACATATTTTTATAATTAAATCATGCTTGTCACATTAGATGATTCTGTCCAAATTCATATATCTGACAATCTTTTGTCTTATAGCCTAAACATTATATTCTTTAGCAGAAGGAAAAATAACATTTCAGCCATGTCCTATAGCCATGTATGGCAAAATGACTAAGGCTGACTTAAAAGCAGATTATCCCCTGTTCGGGACTTTTTTTTTTTTTTTTTGCAATAACACATCTATTAAAATTCATATGTCCTACTTTTATCGCATAGTTAAACATTTATACAGTTATGGACACGGGACAAGCACATAGCATTTGTATTTATTATATCAAATAACACACATCTTTATATTTTTCTACGGGTGTGGATGTCTTTCTCTCTATCTGTCTCTCTCATGCACACACATGCATGCATGCACAAAGGGAAAAGAAAAATTACATTTGTGGCATTTTGTTTTTTGCACTGTTGCAGTTACTATCTACTGTCTCACTTATCCAGTCTCTTTTAAAGAATAAATTCATTTCATTTTTATTTTAGTATTTATTGTTTCAAATATCTCCCCTTTACATAATGTGCATGTTATTTTTTTATTGTCATGTCTAATAGTTCAACTATTTTTATAGACATGGCCATTTTATGCAGGGCCAAGACAATCAGTCATAATGTTTATGAATATTCTTCTTATTTATTGTGTATAATCTGAATAAATCTTTAACACTTAAGCACTGTTCACTGTAAGGCCAATTTTGGATAATTTTATCTAAGACACAGTAACATACAGAATGTTGTATACTGTATGTAGAATACAAATGCAGGCTGTATTTTATACTGTACAATTCTTTAAAATGCACTGATAGATAATATTTTATTTACGCAAATATTTTATGCGGTTAAGATAAGCTCAAAATGTAACTTCTGGTTGGCCTTATCACTGGCATAATAAAAGCAATTAATGGCACTTAATATCTGGAACATATCAGAATATCGCTAATGTTGTGGTTATGGCCATGTGTGACATTCCAGGGAATTTTAAAACATGCATAACAATTAACATTAGACCTCCCAGAGACTTTTAGACCTAAAGCCTCACGTCTCCATGCCAAACGTGTTGCTATTTCTTTCCTTCTCTCTAATCATCCATAACGTTCCTCCAATACAAATCTAATGGGCGATTAATCATGCATCACAACTGCTCAGGGCAAAATAAATAGCTGCAACAGCAGAGCAGCAGAGACAGACTGAATAGAAAAAAACATTCACACTTGGAGATTGTCTGAGGAGGTGTAGTGGTTAGCACTGTCGCCTTGCACCTCCAGGGTCCGGGTTCAATGCCCGGCCAGGCTCGATTCCCGTCTCTGTGTGCATGGAGTTTGCATGTTCTCCTCGTGCTTGGTGGGTTTCCTCCGGGTACTCCGGTTTCCTCCCACGTTCCAAAGACATGTAGGTTAGGTTAATTGGCATTCCCAAATTGCCCGTAGTGTGTGAATGAGTGTGTAAGTGTGTGTATGTCTGTGTGCCCTGCGATGGATTGGCACCCTGTCCAGGGTGTACCCTGCCATGTGCCCTAAGTCTCCTGGGATAGGCTCCAGGCTCCCGTGACCCTGAATACAGGATTAAGTGGTATAGATGATGAGTGAGTGAGTGAGGTTGCCTGAGGATAACGATAAGTGGAAACACTACAGCTTCACCTATATAACACTAACTGTTTAAAATAATTTATGAACCAACCAAAACCTATCTTACTGTATAAAAAAATTATACTTACTCTGAAAAAGAGTTTACTAACCTGTTTTATTCACTGCAGTGAAGTTTGATCGTGTCTGTTAAAATGCTTATGTGTCACTGTGTCCTTAAGAACAAAGCACTATCTTGTGATAGCACCCTGCTGATAAATAAATAGGGCTTAGACGGGCATGTTTACTGTAAAATCTAGACAACCTTTCTGGCAGTAGATGGATGGGGTATCACACCATTTGGCTCCCAGCAGTACACCATTTGCATGTCGGTTGCCCAGTCCAGGCTATTTCAAGTGGCTGCCACTGTACATGTTTCCTAATTTATTCTATGGTATAAATAAATAAATAAATAAATAAATAAATAAATAAATAAATAAATAAAACTCAATAACAACCAGAAATCACAGAAACTTAACATTCAAAAACTTGCTCCACAGGAATCCTTCCCCTCATCCTGTCTGTCCGTCATAAGTACTATTTGATCCAGCAAGGGGAAACATGGAATGATGCTCAGGCTTACTGCCAAGCCACGTACTCTGACCTGGCTACCATCGAAAGTAATGATGATATAGTCCAACTTCAGACTGAAGCACAAACACAACAATTTATCTCCAGTGCTTGGATTGGACTGTACAATAACATAAACAGCTGGCACTGGATCTTCAAAAATGAGCCACTGGGAGATTTTATACGCTGGTATTACCCAGACCCTAATAACCTGGGCGGAAATGACCGGTGTGGCTGTATTAAAAATAACATGTGGGGAGATGCATTATGTTCATGGTCGATAACATTTGTGTGCTTTGATGGTAAGGACCAATTTTTTTCTCAAAAAATGAGTATAACTACTAATATTAATTCATATTAATATTCATCTTAAATACTCATATTGAAAAAAAATATCTTTAATAGATTTTAAATTTTAAAAATTACATTTATGTAGTATTGGGTTGGGAATGGGAACACAGGAGGCAAGCTTTGAATAAAGAATAATTTCAGAACATTTTCCCCTCAGTATATTTCAACTCAATACTAAGATCCACACAAAATTTTCACTGAGATTTTTTTTTACAGTAGAACCTTGGATTCCGAACATATTTTGTCATATTTTGGTCGTATTTCAAAATACTCATAAATCAAAGCAAAATCCCTCATAAGAAATAATGAAAACTCAAATAATTCATTCCACAGCCCCAAAAAATAAATACATAGAAATAATTAATACAAAATACAGTATAAAGTAAAAATAAAATAAATTAACCTGCACTTGACCTTTGAAAAAATAAAAATAAATCCTGACAGATAAGTGTTTCTTTTAGTGTTTGTGTGCACACAGCGCTTTGTGAAGAGATGAGAGAGAAAAAACATTTGCTCAGTTGTGATCATGTGACGCTCTGCGTCAACACAAGAAACACATGTGTGCTACATGATACTCGCCATTTATAAACCAAGACTTGTTCGTTTTTCAAGTCAAAATTAAAAAAAAAATTTTGCACATCTTGCGGAACACTTGCAAACCGTATTACTCACAATCCGAGGTTACACTGTATGATAATTTATGTGATGATTATTTTTATTTATTTATTTATTTATTTTTATCATGTTTGCGGGACCTCACTTGGTTTGGCATGCATCATACAAATTATTGTTTAATAGTACGGGACATCAGAAGATACTTTTACAATATAAAATACAAATAATGAGGTTTTTAGTTGTATTTTTTAAATCTTACAGACACAAAGACGGGCACTGACAGATATATTTATATACCTACATCTATGACATGGTTTGCTGCTCGAAGCTACTGTAGGCAACATTACACAGACCTGGCCAGTGCGAAAAACTCAACAGAAAACTCAGCTATAGGGGCATTGAACAATAATGCTTGGACTTGGTTTGGCCTCATCAGAGACCCTTGGAAATGGTCAGACCAGACCAATTACATGGCCTTCATTACGTGGTCACCTGGAAACCCGGATGATTACTTAATGAACAAAAGTTGTGGCTATTTCTCTAACAGTCGTGCAGATGCAGCAAAGTGCTCAGACATTATGCCTTTCTACTGTTACTGTGAGTTGAAATTAAATTCACTATCATGTTGAGCCTTATTAAGTTGATAAAAAAAAATGTGTACATTTTTTATATTTGTTTTTATATGCATATGATTTTTTTTGTCGCCAGTATCAACACAACAGCAAGTTATGAAGGTGAAAGTCATGTCTAGTCAGGATGTGAATGATCCTGCAATAATAGCAGCCATCTTGGAGAAGGTGGGTTTAACGTTCAGCCAAACATGGAGCCTTTACCAAACGTTTACACAACTGTAATCATAATACATCTTACATAGTCTTTTCACAAATTTAACTAGAGAGTTTCTATTCTGCATTATTCTATAACTATGCTCTGTTCATCAGATTCTGCAGAAACTGAAAAATCATGGAACTAGGAAAATCACTGTAAAGTGGAGAGAACAACCAGATGGAGTGGTGTTTCAGAAGGAGAAAGAAATTATAGTTTAGTGGATTTGGAGGGTTTTGTAATCAGTAAATCTCAAATAGTTTATACTATATGAATATATACTAGTGTTAGAATTAATATTTAAAAATAATATTATTTATCCGGCACATAACTGTTCATAACATCATTTTCTGAACATTTTCAATGTGGCACACAACAATGCGCTGTAAGGGGAAAATGATATATAAGTATATACTACATTATACTGTGCTCTATTGTATTGAATCACTTCAAACCAGATTTAGTCATGCACTTCAATCTCCTTCTGAATTATTATTTGTTTAAAGATGTTTTGAATTAAGACACTGTCTCTTGTTCCATTTAATCTTATTTTAATCACTTATTACTCATCTGTAAGGGAAAATTGCTGACATTCATGATCTCTTGGTTATTCGTGATATTTTCTGTTGGACGGGGCACTCTGTCTCTGTCCTCATGTGATAAGGATATTTGCTGTGTGCGAGGACGAAAACGGCGTCAAGAAGTCAAGAGCATGCGTACTCTGTTCCTATTTCTCCAGCTTTCTTTAGTTTTTCTTTGGCCTTCTCAGTTTTTTATTTTGGTAAACTGCATAGCAAACTCTCATAATATTTACTCATTTCTGTCCTTGATAAGTCTCCTATCCTGTGCTTTGCCCGCACAGGAGGGTGTGTAACTACTATATATGTGTGTGTTTATCGAATAAAATTTAGACTGGTAAAAGAGCAATCATCTGTGTACTGGCTGTTCTTTGACCCGTTCTCCTGAGCTCAGAGGTGTGTTGCAGACGGACTGGCTTGCAGAGAGAAACGAATAAAGAAAAACCCCAACAGTTCTGGTGTCAGACGTGGAATCCCTCTAATTAGGTGAGTATTCTCTTCTTTTGTTTTGAGATATTTGCCTGATTACAGGGATCGAATATAGTACGTTGGGTAAAGGAGTCCGGGACTCCGAAATAGGTGCCTAAAAGTCACAGAGGACTTTGAAACTGTAGTGTCCCGTCCCTCTGCACTTGCCTACTTTTGTTTGTCTGTTTATTTGTGTTTAAAGAATTAAGTTTTGATCAAGTGTGTCCAAAGCAGCATGGGTAGTTTCTGGGACAAATATAAAGGAACAAAGTCACAAAAGGGAGACCCAAAGGTCCCCAAGGTGACCCAGGAAACTAAGATGAAAGCGTGAGTGACAGACTTTTTGCCTCCGCCGTATATAATCCCAGCTGTCCCGCCGTGACCACTTCGTCCATACGAAGTGCACCTGTGGGGGCCAGAGAGAGCGCCTCACTAGGATGCACTCCACCAGAGGACAAGATCCGTTACGGTGAGTCTGGAGGGGCACGGGGCCATGGAAGCAGGGGGTATGATGGTAAGAATGGTCCCTTTGACCCTGAATCCCCATATGACCCATCCCGGGGCCGCGGAGGTTTTGGAAGAGGGCGCGGAGGTTCACAGGGGCCTTCACGCCGGGTAGGAAACTGTTATTATTGCAACAAGGAAGGTCATTGGGCTAGGGAATGTCGTAAGAAGGCTAGGGACGAAGGTCTTCTAAGTGACGGACCGTGGCATGATGTGAACACTGTCTTCCCTCCACCACCTCCCCCACCTGTGTCGCATTAGCGCCAAGGCCGGAGGCCGCCCTCAGGTGGTCCCTATGCCCTCGCTCATGACACAGGAAACCCCTATAACAATGCATAGGGTTGCCTACAGAGCTTACACCCCGCTATGTTGCTTTGCACATTTGAGTCACCCCAGGTTAATGAACTGCCTTTTATTGAGTTGTGTGTGGAAGGTCACCCTTTTTCCTTTTTGGTAGATACTGGGGCGACCATGTCATCTCTAGGCAAAGATTATGAGGGGCCTCTTTCTGGAAAAAGCATTAGCTCTGTGGGAATAGAGGGGGTTGCGCAAAGGAATTATTTCACACCATCACTCAGTGTTACGTGTTCTTATGATGACAATCTTCATTTTTCTCACCGTTTTGTCTGTATGCCTGACTGTCCTTTCAATCTCCTAGGGCGAGATTTGATGAGCCGGCTGCATATGCCTCTTATCTTCTCTGGTGCAAAACTTACTGTCAAAGTGCCCGACACTGCCCCCCCACCTCCTCTTGCACATTTAGCTGTAAATAACTCTTTCCTCTTTTCACAGAGCAGCTCGCTCCCTGAATGCATTGATAGCGTGGGCAGAACACAAGGACAAGGTGGGATTAGTACATTGTGTACCGTATGAGGCCAAAATAAAACACCAACACCCTGTGTACGTTAAACAATATCCTCTATCTGAGGCCAAAGCCTCAGGCATTGATGTGATTTTAGGCTCTCTCTTAGAGCAAGGTGTTATCAAACCATGAGTTAGCTCCTATTAACACGCCTGTTAATCCCGTACCCAAGCCCAACGGCACATGGAGGTTTACACAAGATTTGCGCAAAATTAATGATATAATTATTCCTGTTGCACCTGTTGTACCTGATGTGCTTTCCGACGTTTCCTCCATTCCATGTCACCATTCACATTTTTCTGTAATTGACCTCTGTTCTGCCTTCTTCAGTGGTCCTGTGGAGGAGCAGACCCAATCTCTTTTTGCGTTTACTCATAGAGGGCGACAATATACGTGGACACGCCTCCCTCAGGGCATGATTGACAGCCCAGCTGTTTTTGCGTCGGTAGTAAGAGATGCGCTTGCTGATCTGACTCTCCCCACTGATTCTGTCTGCCTTCAATACGCGGATGATCTTCTTGTGTGCAGCGACACCAGCTCTCTGTGAGAAGGCTACCATCTGTCTCCTCAGGCATCTGGCTCAAAAGGGCTTCAAGGTATCAAAAACTAAGTTACAGTTTTGCAAAGACATCTGTCAAATATCTGGGTTTTGAACTGTCCCAAGGTCAGAGACGCCTCTCGGATGAATGCATCAGGGTGATCCTCGACACCAAGCGCCCTAGCACAAAACACGCGCTGATGGCTTTCCTGGGCCTAATCAACTACTGCCGACAATGGATCCCTGACTGCTCCTTTTATGACAAGCGTCTCAGGTCAGCCATTTCTCATACTGATCCTCTACAGCAGCCACTGACCTGGACAGCAGATATGCTCAAAGCGTACAAGGAACTGAAATGAGCGCTGTGCTCTGCCCCGGCACTGGGCCTTCCAGACTATAAAAAACCCTTCCGTCTCTATGCATGCGAACACGAGGGCACAGCATCTGCTGTTCTGGCGCAGGAACATGGATGAGACCATGTGCATTTCTCTCCAAAACTTTAGATACAGTGGCACAGGGCCTGTCTGCATGTCTTCGGGCCATGGCAGCGTGTGCTTTGATGGTACAGGACGCGGAGAAAATTGTTCTTTCATATCCTTTGATTTTGCACTCCCCACATCAGGTAAAACAAGTGCTCCTTAACCTCCGAACACAACATATGACCGACCAGAGGCGCTCAGGTTACGAAATTATCCTTTTCTACTAATAATCTCGAAATTAAGCCCACCTCCTTCTTCAGCACCATGGCACACGCTCTCTCACGTCTACTTAATGCCCAAGATGACACATTGCATGAGACAGATCATGACTGTTGTTCTGAGCTTATTCACTGTACTAGCATCCGCTCTGATTTATCTTCGACTCCATTAGCAACAGGTGACGTCCTGTTCGTTGATGGTTCCTGTTCAAAACCGTTTGACGGAAAGTTTCTTTGTGGTTATGCTGTATGCGCACCTCCGGATATTACTGTAGAGGCGTTCTCACTCCCCTTTTCTTCTGCTCAGGCGGCTGAGCTTTTCGCTCTCACTCGTGCCTGTGTGCTTTCTGAAGGGAAAGATGTTACAATTTATTCTGATTCTCGTTATGCTTTCGGTGTCTGTCACGATTTTGGGCGAATTTGGCAGGCCCGTGGGTTCTGTGCAGCTGATGGCAAGCCTCTTTCTCACTCTTCGCTGGTTCAGGATTTAATGAATGCCTGTCATCTCCCCCGATCGTTGGCCATTGTTAAAACTAAGGCTCATTCGTCTGGCGACTCATTTGAAGTTCGGGGTAATTCGCTGGCTGATAGGGTGGCTAAGGCAGCAGCCAAAAAACAGATTTTCTTTCCTGCTTACGATTCAGATTCGATTAATACATCTTTCCTCGCTAGCTCTTTAATTCCTGATTTAGACCTTCTTTGGATTTAATAATCGGCAACTCCGAATGACTCGTCATTTTGGCAGACACAACACGCGTACGTGGCATCTGATGGTCTATGGTATTCTGCTGACGGGCGGTTGTGTTTACCCTCTCACTGTTTGCCATTCCTCGTCCGTGAGTTTCACGGTGTTACACATCGCGCACGAAGAGGGCTTAAGGAAGAAATGAAAAAGCTTTTTTGCATCACTAACTTGAACAATACTGTTGATTCGCTACTTTCACGTTGTTTACTGTGCGCACAAAATAATGTTGTGCCAGGTATAGGGAAGCACGAACACCTTCCTCTTCCCTCAGTACCGTTTGCAGAATGGCAAGTAGATTTTACTCATATGCCTTCTTGTGGACCTTTTAAGTATTTGTTGGTATTGGTAGATAAATTCTCACAATGGGTTGAGGCTTTTCCATGTGCACGTGAAAATGCAAAAGTGGTGACGCGGATCTTGGCAAAGGAAATTATTCCATGATATGGGATCCCACAGGTCATTGATTCTGATAAGGGAACTCCCTTCACTTCACAGGTCACGCAGGCACTGTGCAAATATTTGTCTTTAGATTGGCATTTTCACATCCCATACCACCCACAGTCTTCTGGTATTGTAGAGCGTACCAATCGTACTATTAAGGATAAGTTGAACAAAGCCATGCAAGAGAGGAGCACAAAAAATTGGCCAGAGTTGCTCCCTGCTGTTTTGGCCGAGATTAGAATGACTCCCAGAAAAGATGTACAATTATCTCCACATGAGATAATATTTGGTCGCCCCTTTGCTACTCCATGGAGGAGGGGCAAAGCTGCTTTGGGCACCTCAGATCTGGATGTTCATATCGCTGAGTATTCTGCAGCCCTAATTGAAGTATTGGCAAAAAATCTTTCAACCTCATAAGGTGGAACGAGTGCGTAAAAGGGCGTGCCTGCACTCCGAGCACCCGCGTGTCAAAAATGTTATTGGTGTAGGATAAAGTTAGGAGGAGAGTGGGCACCTCTTATTGAGGAGCATGCAGGTTGTAAAACTCGTTTGGGTCCTGGGGACCATGGGATTGGGATTAGCCCATCCCCACGATAACGTCTTCTGGCAATTCGCTAATTGGACTGCCAGGCAATATACTAATGAGTCTTGCTATGTGTGTCAGGTTGTCCCCCCCCTCCACTAACCAGCATTCCCTGAAGACCAAAAATGCTTCCCTGACAGACACCTTAATTACTGTGGCTCGAGTGTGTATAACGGTATAAGTGTGTATAAGTGGCTCGAGTGTGTATAATAATTGTTTGAACACAAACACTTCCACCTCCAATTTTACTCACGCGAATTATACCGAAAAATCGGGGATTAAGTGGTGTGAAAATAACACGGATAAGGGTTCCTGTGTAACGGCACTGAGTACTGCCCTAAAAATTTCAAAACGCGACGTGCCTCGGGTGCTGACATTTAAAGCCCTGGTGAGCGGGGGATTTCCGACGTGCTTTGTAGGTCTAGGAAACGTAACAGTTGGAAATACCTCCATTCGACATTGTAATATTGTATATTGGCCGTATGGTGAGAATCACACTGGCGATGGAAATCATTCATGTTCCGCCATCCATCCTGGGGCACAAGGGACCACAGTGATGCCATTAGACTGGTTCTGGGTGTGCGGTACATCTGTTTATATGTTTTTACCTGAGCATTGGTTTGGCACCTGTGCTCCTACCCAATTTAGAGGTTTCCTTTTGATAGTCACACAAAATCCACATGGAAGCCAACATCACCATCGTACTCGCAGATCGACTGATGACTCTTTTCCTCCTCCTGAACATCGGCTCCAGTCCAAGATCAATAAATTTTGGCAGGCCATGTTACCCCATTATGACGTGACTCGGTTATGGAATCAGATCGAAGTAACACATTATAGGTTAGCCACTTTTGCTAACGCCACGAATCTTGCCATAAAAGGCATAAAGGAGGAGCTCACTGCCCTCTGGCTGACCAGTGTTCAAAACCACATGGCTCTCGATATCCTCCTGGCCAAAGAAGGGGGTGTCTGCACCATGGTGGGAGATAGTTGTTGTACCTTTGTCCCTGCAAACGACGACGAACACGGACAGATAACCACCGCTCTGGAAGAAATGCAGCGGGTAGCAGAGCAGTTGCATGATGATGAAAAGGGTCAAGTGGGTTGGGGTTTGTGGTATACTCTTTTTGGCCAATGGGCCCCGTATGTGTCTTTAGTGGTTCCAGTAATGTGTGTGTTCTTGTTGATTTTCTTTTGTGGCCCATGTATCTTGAGATGTTTTCGGTCACTTATGTATCGCTTCATGCAAGGGTATATTCCTGTGCCTCCTGTTCCCCCTCCAGCACCATCTATGTATTTTACATCTAGAGTTTAGTTCTCGTGTATAAATTTATTCATAAAGATTTAAGGATAAAAGAGGGGAATGTAAGGGAAAAA
Source organism: Clarias magur (assembly GCA_013621035.1). Lineage (NCBI taxonomy): Eukaryota > Metazoa > Chordata > Actinopteri > Siluriformes > Clariidae > Clarias > Clarias magur. Next base: position 87,435 of record QNUK01000504.1, on the reverse strand, counting down.
TTATATATAAGTATATACTACATTATACTGTGCTCTACTGTATTGAATCACTTCAAACCATATTTAGTCATGCACTTCAATCTCCTACTGAGTTATTATTTGTTTAAAGATGTCTTGAATTAAGACACTGTCTCTTGTTCCATTTAATCTTATTTTAATCACTTATTACTCATCTGTAAGGGAAAATTGCTGACATCCATGATCTCTTGGTTATTCGTGATATTTTCTGTTGGACGGGGCACTCTGTCTCTGTCCTCATTTGATAAGGATATTTGCTGTGTGCGAGGACGAAAACGGCGTCAAGAAGTCAAGAGCATGCGTACTCTGTTCCTATTTCTCTGGCTTTCTTTAGTTTTTCTTCGGCCTTCTCAGTTTTTTATTTTGGTAAACTGCATAGCAAACTCTCATAATATTTACTCATTTCTGTCCTTGATAAGTCTCCTATCCTGTGCTTTGCCCGCACAGGAGGGTGTATAACTACTATATATGTGTGTGTTTATTGAATAAAATTTAGACTGGTAAAAGAGCAATCATCTGTGTTCTGGCTGTTCTTTGACCCGTTCTCCTGAGCTCAAAGGTGTGTTGCAGACGGACTGGCTTGCAGAGAGAAACGAATAAAGAAAAACCCCAACAGCGCTCTCAAGTTGGGTAGTTTACATGCTCCAAACTTGAACTGCTGCAGATATTTTTGCTCTAATGACCCATGTTTTGTCTCTTTGTGGAATTCCACATTACTACATTTTTATTAGCACTACGAGACAAACTGGTCTTAAACTTCCTGCAGGCAGAATGAACATGGATTGATCTGTTCATTTATATTTAAAGGTTCAGTTTTCATTGTGTGCTTGCCTCTTTGAAATAAGGCTACGCACTCATTTGTGTTTGGTGATGATTAGAGTGCTTTGTAGGTGCAGTATGGTCCACATACTCTGTGTATTTATGGTAAACTATCGTGTTGATTGGCTATGTTGAGTGATTTGTTTAGCCAGGCCCACCTCAAGCGAAAAAGTGATATATATTCGTTCAAAAAAGTGTTGGATGCTGTTGCGAAATCTGGCATATAAGTGTTCATAACGTCCCTTTTATTCAATGTTCTGATTACATTTATTTATTCATTTCATTGATTTTAACATCAGGAAAATACTGAAGGACTGGTAAAGTTTTATTAAATTCTGTTCAGCTAGTTTTGCATGTTGCTGTGACAAAATCGGCTGGACAGACATACAGAAGGTAAGACAGACATACAGATGGAAGACAGACATACAGATGGATTTTTTTCTGAGACAGGTTTCAGGTCCTTCAATTTGTAAAATGTAAAGATATCATTGAAAAAGAGAGTTCTGACCAATGTACAGACAGAATGTTTCTTTTATATGGATAAAAGAAATGTTTTGTCTGTATATTGGCCAGAATTCACTCTTTCAGTGATATCTTAATGATCAGAGATCAGTCTCTGAAAGGGTTCTGTTGGTATGTCTATATCTCTGTATGTCTTTGTATGTCTGTCCAGCTGAGTTTTCCTCGAGGTTGGTGTGACTATATGCATCACTCAGCATCATTCAGTGCTTTTGTCTCGAGGTGGGTATGGCTATGCCTGTCACTTAGGCGATCCAAGCAATACAGTATAAGAAAGGAACAGAAAAGATGGTAATGTACCTACAAACCTTCACAAACCTAACTAAACACAAACAAAAGCGCAACAAAGCATGGCTTACTTAAAAAATGGGACACAACTAAAGTGTGCTTTAGTCTTCTACATTGGATTCTTCTCCACTGGTAAGTTAGGTCTTTAACCTTTGTACTGTTTTTGAAACACAACTGGTTCTTACTGTATACCTAGTTCTTGCTGTTTGGTAGTGTTGATTGCAGTGTGATTGCAGTGTTGATTGCAGTGTGATTTGTTCTCAGGTAATTAATCAAGAGTAGTTTCAGGCTTCCTTAAAGTGTGAATTGTGGGCACGGCTTAGCTACATATATTGAAGGTGGATCTAGCTCAAACTTTAGTGTGCTTTAGTTTTCTACATTGGGTTCTTCTCCACTGGTAAGGTACAGTAGGTCTTTAACCTTTGTACTGTTTTTGAAACACAACTGGTTCTTACTGTATACCTAGTTCTTGCTGTTTGGTAGTGTTGATTGCAGTGTGATTTGTTCTCAGGTAATTAATCAAGAATAGTTTCAGGCTTCCTTAAGGTGTGAATTGTGGGCAGGGCTTAGCTACATATATTGAAGGTGACAGTTGCCCTCCCACACACAAGGCAGGGAATTCTCTTGACCTCGTATTTTGCCGCCCTTCCCCAGTCACAGATCTGACTACTATTCCCCTTCATAAATCTGATCATTACCTGGTATCCTTCACCATAACCCTTCCTATTCTGTGTAAAACTAACCACCAAAATTTCTCTCTTACCCGCAGAAACCTTCACTCTGTCTCCCCTTCCTCTATGTCTTCATGCACCCTATCATTCCTCCCAGACTCCTTCTCCTCTCTACCACTAGAGACAGCGACTGAAACTTTCCTCTCTTCTCTCTCCTCATCCATAGACTCTCCTCATCCATCTACTCCATAGCATCTTCTCCTCACTACTCAACCCACCGACTCCTCCTGCCACTTCCTCTCTGACTGCTGACAATTTTGCCACATTCTACGAAGGGAAAATTGCAGGAATCCGCCAGTCCTTCGCTCCCAACCAAACTCCTACAGCAGAACCTCAGGAACTTCCCTTCCCTCCCTTAGCAGAATTCTCCAACCTGTCATCTGATAAGATTCAGCAGATCATCTCGTCATCTAACCCCACCACCTGTTCTTTAGACCCAATCCGTTCCACAATGCTCCAGGCCATCTCACGAGACCTCCTTCCCTTCACCACAACCATCATCAACCATTCCATATCATCTGGTCATGTTCCTGATGCTTTTAAGAAAGCAAGCGTTATTCCCATCCTCAAGAAACCCTGCCTGGACCCAACAGAAGTTAACAACTATCATCTGGTATCACTTCTCTCTTTTATTTCCAAAATTCTTGAAAGGGCTGTTTATAACCAAATGTCTCTTTATGTCTCACAGAACAACCTTAATGATCCCAACCAATCTGGATTCAAAGTGGCACATTCCACAGTCAGTTCTGTCAGTCACTGAGAAGCTCCATGCTGCTAGATCTGTTAAACTGTCATCTGTCCTGATCCTCCTGGACCTGTCAGCTGCATTTGACACAGTGAACCAATAGATCCTATTATTTATTCTCACAAGCCTTGGTATTTGTGGAACAGCGTGGCAATGGTTTGCTTCTTACCTAGAAGATGGGTCGTATGAGGTGACATGGAGGGGATCTACATCTGCCCCATGTAGACTCTCTACTGGTGTTCCGCAGGGCTCAGTACTTGTTCCTCTTCTGTTCTCCCTCTATACCCGGTCTCTTGGCAAGGTCATATTATTGCATGGATTTTCATACCGTTGTTATGCAGATAACACTCAACTTGTTTTCTCCTTTCCTCCCTTTGACACTCAGGTTTCCACGTGGATCTCAGCATGTCCGGCAGACATCTCATCCTGGATGGCAGCTCATCAGCTGAAACTCAACCTGAGTAAAACCGAACTGTTGTTCATTCCTGGTGACTCATCCCCAGGTCAAGGTCTTGTGATATCCCTGGACAACAATCAAATCACTCCTTCAGCCACTGCCCGCAATCTTGGGGTAACCATGAACAATCATGTAATTTTCCCCACACATCGTTAACCTTACTCACTCTTGTAGATTTCTACAATATCAGAAGAATCCGCCCATTTCTTTCTTCACAGGCTACTCAGGTGCTTGTTCAGTCCCAAGACTGGACTACTGCAACTCACTCCTGGCTGGCCTGCCTCAGTCCACAACTCGTCCTCTGCAACTGATCCAGAATGCAGCAGCACGTCTTGTTTTCAACCTTCCCAAGTTCTCCCACACCACCCCACTCCTCCGCTCCTTGCACTGGCTTTCTGTAGCTGCCCGCATCAAATTCAAAACACTGATGCTTGCCTACAAAGCTAAAAATGGCCCAGCACCCATTTACCTCTCTGCTCTAATCACACCACGCACTGCGCCGCATTCCCTCCGATCATCCAGCACTGCTTGCCTCGTCCCACCTTCTCTCAGGGATCGAGAGCGGCATTCATCCAGTCTCTTTTCTGTTCTGGCACCTAGGTGGTGGAACAAACTTCCTCTAGATGTCCGTACAGCAGAAACTTTGACTGTCTTTAAACGGCGACTCAAAACTTATCTATTTCTCCAATACTTACAGGACTACCCCCCCTCCCCCCATCCAAAAAAAAAAAGAGTTGTGTTAGACTAATCGCACTTAGTTATTGACCTAGTTAACCAAGTGTAAGTATCTATCCAGTCATGTAAACTTTAAAGCACTTTTTGTAAGTCGCTCTGGATAAGAGCGTCTGCCAAATGCCTAAATGTAAATGGTTAAAATAGGAACTTTTGAATGTTGGCTCTACGACTGGTAAAGGGAGAGAGAGCTAGCTGATATGATGGGTCCTGAGAAATAGTCTCATTTTTGGAATTTACTTTATTCCTAGTGAAATAGTGTAGGTAGACATCATCAGATGGTGTGGTTTGGGATGACTTTGGAGGAGTAGAAGAAGAAAAAGAGGATGAGCACTGAGGGCAAGATTAGATGGTGGACACAGTATGGTTTACTCCAAAAAAGGAACATACACAATGAAAAGTGAACCCTGCACAAAATGCTGAGTAGAAGGAAGTTATGAGCAAGTATTTTTGCTGATGGTGATCACCTTATTTTTAGCTTCACCCTTTTCTATAAACTCTTTACCCATTAATGATGAGTACTCATGCTAGTACAGTATGTACATGCTAGTATGCGCATGTTTATGTAGTGTGGACTCTGCTATTTGATACAATATATGGTTCACTAATCTTCAAAAAAGAGACAGAATGAGATCGATTTATTTTAATTTCTTAAACATTTATTTACATTTACAATATATTATGGAATGTTGAACTATTATTAAATATGGGTCAAACTTTTATCTCCCCTAATGCAATGCTGAGCTGTTTTTTTTTGGGGGGGGGGGGGTGGTGGTATTTGAATTTAATTTAATTTAATTTTCACACTAAATTAAAGTTTTATTTAACTTTGAACACCCTAAAAATGCAAGCTGCTTGTATTATTTAGCTGCTGGGTAAATATTGGACCAACTACATGCTGGGTTAATTTAACCCAGCAAAATGGGTTATTTGTTTAACCCAGCAAAATGGGTAAAATATTCAATCCAAGTGCTAGGACATATTTAACTATAATGTTTGGTTAATTCTACCTCACAAATAGGTTATTTATATGTTTAGGTTTTACATGTCTATGGGTAAAACAGTTTAAACAGTTAAATTACTTTGATATACAAATCATAGAAAAAAATATTTATTTTTCAAAAGTACAAGACCAGACAATACAAAACAAGTTCAACAGCGACATCATTACAATACTATTATTCAGAAGCATAATGCCTGAGAGCAGTGCTGGTCATTATCTCCCAACATCAGAATGTAGGGGTACGACATTTTAGCCTGCTGGAAATATTCCACGGTGTCTGTTCCAGTCTTAGAAAGAAAGAAATTAAAGAAAGTAAAAGTATACATATTTGAGACAATAAAAAGCTGGGGTGTTACAAAACACTAATCTTCTTGCAAACACTGAGATTAATAAAGTTCTAATGTTAATGTGGTTGCTAGCAACCTAGTTAAATGCTAGCATCATGCCGGCACTACAGTCAACAGTTAAGCTTTCATTCATCACTTCACCATCTTCATACACCATGCAAGCATTCTACAAAGAAAACTAAAAAGCTCAGACATTTTTTTGATGTTATACAGTTTGAGTATAACATTAACACGGTAACAGCAATAAATGTTACATGCAGTGAACATATTCAGTCATAAGTGACTTAAGTGAGTGAAAGTGTGTATACAGACCTTGTATTTAATGTTTACATTTTCTGTTAAATGCGTGAGGAGGAAGCACCCTCATCAGCGGTCGCCCAAAAAAGGTGACACAGCCACTGACTACACCGGTGAACTTCAGGGGAGGGGCGGTCTTGTCTGTGATGCTGAACCCAACTCCAACCCAGCAAGCTGGGTTTAACAAAAAGTGCCCAATTCACTGTAAATAACCCAGAAAAATTACCCAACAGAGGCAACCCAGCGTTTGAGTAGTAAAAAATTACCCAATGTTTTTTAGTGTGTATAATTATCTCTTTTTTTTTCAGCTCATTCTATTAGTTTTTTTGACAATAAGTTAATATTGAAAGTTTCCACTCCCCCCACCCTCGGCCTTCTTTTCATGATACTTTTTGTCTTTTTTAATATTACTTGTATGTTAAATGTGCCTTACCAATGACTATAATTCATTACAAACACACTGTGCTTGATTGTGATAAAAATTTTAATATAAAAAAGCTCTCAGTAATGTTAGATAAGCGTATCTTTCCACTCTTATAGAAAATAACAAAAATAATCCAAAATTTTTATTTAATACCGTACACTGTAAAAAAAAAAAAAAAGTTGAGTTAACTTAAAATAATAAGGCAACCTATCACAAGAACATTTATGAGTTAACTGAACAAACAGGTTCTGAAGACAAAGCAACTCAAAGTATTTTGTTAAAATCCTTAGTTCTCACAAAATAAATATATTTGTTTACAAATAACAGAACTAAATATTTTTGTTTGCTGAAGGCAATTATGACAAATTAAACCATTATGTATTCATGATTATTTTCATACTTAAAATTTAATAAACCACAAAACAAATGTCTCTTTCTTTTTTGCTTAAAATAAATCAAAATGAATAAAAAACAGACAGTATAGGTGTTTTTTTATTTAAGCAAAACGATATAACCAAACATTAACTGCTTATTTGGATTAAAAATATATATATTAAATCACTTAAACAATTTTGCAAACCACATGCAACTAATCAAACAGGAGCCTGAGAGCATTTTACATGTTTGTTTGTTTTTCTAACTGTGTATATGGGCATAATGTCTTTAGCGATATAACACGACACAACATCAGTAATATATTTCCATCGAGGCTCTTATCATATGGGATACAGTTTAGTCGCAGTGCCAAACACGACGCTGATTTAACAGTGTGGCTCTGTTTGAGGTGCGCAAGGAAATTAGTCGTGCTCGAGTACATTAGCTTCCTTTAGTTGCCACAAACTTCAGGCAAATTTTACACCGAGCTTTGGCTTGTTCAATGTGTAAAGTTGCACACCCGAACAATTTCGATACGACTGAAGAAACCGCGCCTGGACACGAGTTCTTTGGTTTCATCAGCGCGCGCTGCCATGTTGTATCTCGTATTTCCCACGTGTGAGCCACATAGGGGGCATTGCAAAACTACAGAAGCTTGCGGTTCCACACCAAAGTGAAACTGTAAAATCGATTTTCATTTTTCAAAATCGGCATAAACCATAAATTCGAATTAATCGAAAATCGCCCAGGTCTAGTTTCATATTATAATGCTCCATATGCGCATGTGCCAACAAGAAACGCACGCTTTAACGCAAAACTAACATTTTAGTTTTACAAAACATTTTTAGTATTATAAAGTTTTTAACATTGAAGCAACATATTTGTTGAATAAACTAAGTATTATTTCTGAACATTTCAAATAAAAATATCTTAGGTCAGTTTACTTTTTAAACTTTATTTAGATAACTTTTCATAAATTGGCTTTTTATAGTGTAGCTAAATTAACTAAAAACAAGACCACTGCAGAAACCTCCACAACCACATCATGCAGTAGTGAGGATTTCATGAAACTTTTCAATAACAAAATCATAAATATTAGGCAAAAAATTCAGGCTTTGAAATCAGACAATTTAAGTGATACAGATGATAAACTAACCATATCAGAACCTAGAATACCTAGAGAGAAGTAATTTCACTCATCTATTCATCAAAATCATCAACCTGTATATTAGATCCTATACAGACACATTGTCTCAAGCAGATAGTATCAGCAATAACAGAACCCTGTTGAAAGTAATTAACTGTTCACTCAGTAGTGGGTATGTTCCCAAATCCTTTATATTAGCAGTTATTAAACCGCTAATCAAGAAACCTGACCTTGAACCCTGTAAGCTTTCCAATTACAGGCCAATATCAAACCTCCCCTTTATCTTTAAAGTGCCGTTTACACTGCAGGTCTCGATGCCCAGTTCTGATTTGTTGCCTATATCTGATTTGTTAAACCGTCTGTTTACACGTTCTTTCAACTATGACCCATATCCGATACAAGTGTTTACACTTGCCATACAGTCTGAAACATGGCGCATACTTAAAGCGAGGTTCTTGCACTACACACTAGCCAAGATGGACGAAGGCGAAATATGCTTGACGCTAGTTCTGCGATATATGCAAAGTTCACGAAACGGAGAAGGAGGAAAAGGGACATGATTGCAGGCTGCGCATATGCTTAATTTATTGTCCTCAACCATTCAGAGGAATGTCTGGGTGCGAGACGTGTCGAGGTCGCTCTCTGGTGGCTTGCAACAGGTGCGGACTACCGCACACTGGCACATCTGTTTGGAATGAGCAGCGCACTGGTGCCTGATTACGTCATTAAACCACGATTACGTCGCAGTTTTAATGACGTACAGAACGCAATGCCTCAGAAAATCCGATCTGTCTGTTTACACGACAATCACATTAGCACATATCTGATATATATCTGATTTATTTCCACATATGAAGAAGGCCTGAAACCGATCTCGAAATATCGGAATGCATGCGGTTTTTTCCTGTTTACATGGACATAGAAATATCCGATATGTGTCACATATGAGCAAAAAATCGGAATTGGGTCACATTTAACTGACAGTGTAAACGTAGCTTAAGATTGTGGAAAAGGTAGTATCACAGCAGCTATGTTCATATCTACATAGAAATAGCATAAACGAACTGTATCAGTCAGGATTTAGGCCTCACACAGCACAGAAACAGCACTTGTTAAAGTAGTAAATGACCTCCTATTGACCTCTGATCAGGGTTGCGTCACTATACTTGTGTTACTGGACCTCAGTACAGCTTTCAGCGATCATAGTATTCTCCTTCACAGATAAGAAAATGTAGTAGGAATTAAGGGAACGGCCCTCTTGTGGCTCAGATTCTATTTGACTGATCGCCATAAGTCTGTGGATCTAGATGGTGACAATTCCTCATGTTCTCAAGTGGAGTTTGGTGTTCCGCAGGGTTCAGTTTTAGGCCCACTGCTTTTTTCCTTTACATGCTCCCCCGTGAAATTTCTCATCAATTTTAAGATACTACTTTTGACATATAAAGCATTAAATGGTCTTGCGCTGCAGTATCTGAGTGAACTGCTAGTGTCTTACAATCCGCCACGCCTACTTCGATCAAAGGATGCAGGCTGCTTGTCAGTACCACTTATTATTAAAACTACAGCAGGGGGCAGAGCTTTTTCTTACAAAGCCCCACAGTTATGGAATAGTATTCCTATTAATGTTCGGGACTCAGACAACAGTCTCAGTGTTTAAGTCTAGGCTAAAAACCTATTTATTTAGCCAAGCATTTTTGTAAATAGATTAGCCTTAGGTAAAAGAGCAGATCTAGGGGACTTATGGAAATAGAGTATTATGGTGAATTGGTATGTTTAGATGCTGTCTTCCCCACTCTCATTGATCACTCAGGTTTGTTGACGGTGAGGTGATTGGTTGCTTTACATCTCAGGGAGCCCTCATGTCTGAGTTTCCTTCTGGCTCTCCCTTTTAGTTATGCTGTCATAGTTAGTCCTGTAGGAGTCCCTACTTGCACTATGCACTAAATATACATTCACCTTATTCATGGTTTGATTGTGACCATACCAAACTGCCACCTCTCCATCTCTTTTGCTCTCTTCTCTTCTGCTCTCTCATCTCTCTCCTTTTCCCTCTCCCTGTCTCTCTGTTGAGCTATACATGCCGCTCCTGAGCTGCCAGTCATCCAGACCTCTCTGCCCTCTGGACCTGTCTAACTCGTCCTGGAGTCCTGATTCTGGTTGGAGATCTTGTCGCAAGGATGCCCCGTGTGGTCTGCCTGGGATAGGTGTGGTGACTGAGGACAGTTCCACTTTACCATGAAGACTCTCCAGTCCTCGATTAATGCAGACAGCTGTTATCTGGGGACCTGTGTCTTCAGTCGCTCGATAGTTCAGGACTGTAATTTCCTACAGTCTACCTGAGCCTCCAGGAACAAGCTGGGCTCCATTTAATTTAAACACATTGCCTGTTATACTGAACTTTCAGTCTTACACAGTATTATGCTGATCAATTCCTGCTATCCGTTTTCACTCAAATGAGGATGGATTCCCTGTTGAGTCTGGTTCCTCTCAAAGTTCCCTTTCAAAAGCTACACTCAATGCTGCGTGAAAACGCTATGGGAACTAAATATACATTCACCTTATTCATGGTTTGATTGTGACCATACCAAACTGCCACCTCTCCATCTCTTTTGCTCTCTTCTCTTCTGCTCTCTCATCTCTCTCCTTTTCCCTCGCCCTGTCTCTCTGTTGAGCTATACATGCCGCTCCTGAGCTGCCAGTCATCCAGACCTCTCTGCCCTCTGGACCTGTCTAACTCGTCCTGGAGTCCTGATTCTGGTTGGAGATCTTGTCGCAAGGATGCCCCGTGTGGTCTGCCTGGGATAGGTGTGGTGACTGAGGACAGTTCCACTTTACCATGAAGACTGTCCAGTCCTCGATTAATGCAGACAGCTGTTATCTGGGGACCTGTGTCTTCAGTCGCTCGATAGTTCAGGACTGTAATTTCCTACAGTCTACCTGAGCCTCCAGGAACAAGCTGGGCTCCATTTAATTTAAACACATTGCCTGTTATACTGAACTTTCAGTCTTACACAGTATTATGCTGATCAATTCCTGCTATCCGTTTTCACTCAAATGAGGATGGATTCCCTGTTGAGTTTGGTTCCTCTCAAAGTTCCCTTTCAAAAGCTACACTCAATGCTGCGTGAAAACGCTATGGGAACATCTCTTTGTTGCCCGGTTGTGAAGCCTGTGCATGTCAAACCCGCCGAATACCTTCGGCTTATAACCTGTGCCAGGCATGACGTCACCGAATAAGGTGCACCTGCAGGTTATAAATAGGAGTGAACCGGAAACATCCTCAGATCTTTTTGTCTTCAGGACCGCTTTGTGTTTGCGTGTGCATGTACAAGCCGTAGTGAATGCAAAATAAAAATAACAGCATTAACTCACCGATATGGCGGAGTTGCTTAAGAGATGCGTCCCTCCGTGCGATAGATCTCTTTCGGAGGGCGATCTTCACAAGTTTGTCTCGAGTGCTTGGGGAAGAACACGCTCGCCTCGGGCTTCAGGGAGAATGTGAGTACTGTGATCTTCTCCCTATTAAGGTGCTTCGCACGCGGCTCGCTTTCTTTAAAGAGAAATTCCTGGGGCTCGCGTGCTGATCTGGCAGACGCGCACGAGATGGAATTTCCGATTTCTCTCTCGCTCTCTCCGGATCAGGAAGTTTTAGCTTCCGCTTCGCAAGCGCGCTCCGGCGCTTCTTGTGAAGGAGCGGAAGAATCTTCCTCTCTCGCTCCGATGGAAGTAGCCTCCTCACAACGCTCCTCCAGTGCTGACAGAGCTTTTGAGGAATTATTAGAGGTTATAACGCGTGCGGTCAAGCGATTGCATATCGACTGGCCGCAGCAGCGAGATTCCCCCAAGTGTTCGAGATTGAACGACAGGTGTCTGTCGGGTGGCCGGGGGGAGGAGCCTCAACGTCTCTCCCTCCCCTTCTTTGGTGACATCCATGATGAATTAACTCTTTCATGGAGCAAGCCATATTCATCGCGTGTTTTTGTGCCTTCGACTTATTCGAATGATATTATTGATGCGAAGGCACGCGGTTATATGATGATGCCCAGATAGAAGAGACGCTTGCGGGCTATCTCTCTCCTGGGACATCAACCTCCCTGAAAAAGCCTACTCTCCCCTCCAAGCCGTGCAGATTGACACCTGCTTTGGTGGGTAAAGCTTTTCAGGCAGCAGGACAGGCTGGTGCTTCACTGCACACCATGGCGGTTTTGCAGGTTTACCAGGCTGACCTGCTGAAGGACCTGAGCAGCAGCGGGGCTATTGATGACAGGGCGTTTGGAGAGCTGCGCTGAGCCACAGACCTGTCTCTCCGTGCAACCAAGCGCACGGCCCGGGCCGTTCCATGGCTGCCATGGTATCCACGAAGAGGCATCTGTGGCTGAACCTCACGAGCATCAAGGATAAGGATCGTGTTGTCTTCCTTGATGCCCCCATCTCGCCTTCCGGCCTTTTTAGCGACACTGTTAATTCCGCCGCCACTAGGTTTCGGGAGGCAAAGCTATATGAACAGGCCTTTGGGAGGTTCCTTCCCCGCCATGCTCAAGAACCGGGACCGTCGGCCACCCGGCCCCTGGCCAGGTCTGGCCCCTATCAGGCGCGAGGTGCAGAAGGAGAGCGTGACCAGCTGCGCACCCCCCGTAAAGACTGGGGTGGGGCTCACCGCTCTTCTCAAAAATCTGCTTCGAAAAGACCGGATCTGAGTAGCTTCCTCTCTTCAAAGAAGAAGCCCTGAGTTCGTGCGCCTGGGGCCGTGGGGGTGTCTCCGCCCAGGGAGGGGCGCCTGGATTTTCATCACAAAACAGGGCCTCCTCCCTGGCACTCCCGGGAGGCCGGTGTTCACATCCCCGCCACAACTGGTGTTTGGGGAGCGCCTGTCTCCAATGAAAAGTTGGGTGTTCAGGCATCTCCTGCCTTCATCTCCCAACACCTAACACCCCCCCCCCCCACATCTAGCCGAAGTGTCAAAGCTCGTGCCCCTTTCGGAGAAGCTGGCAGCGTGGAAACTACTGCCAGGTGTATCTACTTGGGTATAAAGGACTGTAGGCACAGGCTACAGGATTCAGTTTGCACATCGTCCTCCGCGTTTCAACGGCGTGGTCTCCACTTCCGTGAAATCGGATCGAGCACATCTGCTGGCCCAGCAGTTACAGACTCTGCTTGGCAAAGGGGCCATAGAACATGTTCCCCTCCCAGACAGAGAGTCGGGCTACTACAGTCGGTACCTTTTGGTGACCAAGAGAGGGGGAGGGTTGCGTCCGATCTTGGATCTTCGTGGCTTGAACCGCTATCTCAGAAATCCAGATTCAAAATGTTGACTGTCAAAATGATTGTTTCTCAAATCCAACTAGAGGATAGGTTGTGACAATCGATCTCAAGGACGCATATTTCTATATAGAAATATTGCCACAGCACAGGAAGTTCCTGAGGTTCGCTTTTGGGGGCGAAGCTTACCAGTATTGGGTCCTTCCATTTGGCCTAGCTCTGTCACCCCGCACATAGACAAAATGCATCGATGCAACTCTGGCTCATTCATGACTCCAGGATATTTTGAATTACATAAACGACTGGCTGATTCTGGCCCAGTCTTAGGAGCTAGCGCTTCGACATCGGGATGTCGTCCTAGCCCATCTTCATTCTTTAGGATTGAGACTCAACGCCACAAAAAGCGTTCTCCTTCCTGTTCAGAGGACAACATATTTGGGTGTCACATGGGATTCGGTCACAATGTGGGCACAGTTGTCTCCTGCTCGTGTCGAATCCATTCTCAACACCCTGAAGGAAATCAAGCTAGGCCAGAAGGTCACTGTTCATCACTTTCAGAAATCTTTAGGCCTCATGGCAGCTGCGTCCATGGTGATACCTTTGGGCCTTCTGCACATAAGAGCGTTTCAGCTGTGGCTAAGAGCCAAGGGGTTTCATTCAAGGGCCAACCCCCAGAGGCTAATAAGGGTTACGCGCCGGGGGCTTCGTATCCTTTCTATGTGTTTCAGACCCCGGTTTCTGACCTTTGGTCCCACTCTAGGTCCGTCTTGTCGTCGCAAGATGCTAACGACAGACGCTTCCCTCACACACAAGGGAGCTGGAGAGGTCATCTTCTCGCGTGGCACATCAGTTGCCTCGACATGATGGCTCTGTTTCTGGCCCTGAAACATTTCCTCCAGTAGTTGAGAGGCTACCATGTCCTAGTGCGGGTGGACAGCACTGCGGTAGTCTCGTACATAAATCGCCAGGGTGGACTGTGCTCGCGCCGCTTGAACAAGCTAGCGCACCAAGTTCTGCTTTGGGCACAGGACAAGTTCCTGTCCCTCAGGGCGATTTACATTCCAGGGCATATGAATGTAGGAGCAGACTTGCTATCCAGACAAGCTGTAAAACATGGGGAATGGAAACTCCACCCCGAAGTAGTCAGTCAATCTGGGAAAGATTTTACGTAGCAGAGGTGGACCTCTTTGTCTCATAAGAGGCAGCAGAATGCCCCCTTTACTACTCTCTGACTCCTCCAGCTCCCCTGGGTCTGGACGCAATGGCCCACACGTGGCCCAGATTACGCCTTTATGCGTTTCCACCTATAGTTCTGCTCCCAGGATTCCTGGCGAGGGTCCGTCAACACGGCTTGCGCCTCTTATTGATAGCGCCCCATTGGCCGACCAGAGTGTGGTTCTCGGATCTTATATCTCTCCTTGACGGCTCACCCTGGGTGATTCCAGTGAGGAGGGATCTTCTGTCTCAGGCACAGGGACAATACTTCATCCCCGGCCCGAACTCTGGAACCTTCACGTTTGGCCCCTGAACGGACCAACTAAGACATGCTGGGCTTTCAGCCAGCGTAATTGAAACCATTTTAAGTGCCAGGGCTCCCTCCACTAGAAGAACTTATGCCCTCAAATGGAGTGTATTTGAAAATTGGTGCATGGCAAGACATGTAGACCCAGTTCACTGCCAGATTGTTTCAGTGCTGGAGTTTCTGCAAGAAAGGTTGTCCTCGGGCTTATGCCCTAGTATGCTCAGAACGTACGTAGCTGCTATTTCGGCTTGTCATGCTCTGAATGATGGGGTTTCTGTGGACAAGCCCCATTTAGTTGCCCGTTTTATTCATGGAGCTAAACGGTTGAAGCCGCCCACTAGAGCGATGGTCCCTTTGTGGGACTTAACTATCGTACTCGAAGGCCTGGCCGACACCCCTTTCGAACCACTAGAGTCAGCGCCTGTCAGGCTTCTGCCTCTTAAGATGGTTTTTCTTATGGCTATTACTTCTAAAGCTATTCTGCATCCTCACCCGAACTATCTTCCAAGGTTCCATTCTCGACCATGCACCCAGTTGTTCTCGAGGCCTTCTGTCCTCCGCCTTTCACAGCTCCGGAGCTTCCACAGCTTCACATGCTCTTAGGATCTACGTCCACCGCACTAGCCAGTGGCGTAAGTCAGAGCAGTTCTTTATTTGCCATGGGGGTCTGCCACTAGACAGACTCTGTCACACTGGGTGAGAGATGCCATTGCCCTAGCCTATGAGGCGCGTGGTCACACTTCGCCTCTCGGAATCAGGGCTCACTCAACCAGGGGGATTGCCTCATCAATTGCCTTGGCAAGAGGCGTCCCCCTGCAGCAGGTGTGTGATGCGGCGGGCTGGTCCTCTCCACACACGTTTGTTAGATTTTATAGTCTGGATGTCAATGCTACTCCGGGTTCACGGATCCTTCAGTCAGCATCCCAGAGCTAGGTCTGAGACCTCCTCGGCTTGTGCGCACACGCTACACAACCTGGGGGTCCAGACACTTGCAGTGCGGCGGCGTTGGTATTCTCGTTCCCATAGCGTTTTCACGCAGCATTGAGTGTAGCTTTTGAAAGGGAACGTCTCGGGTTACTTGACTGTAACCCTGTTCCCTGATAAAGCGGGAACGAGATGTTGCGTTCCGATGCTGCACTGCTGGCGTGCCTGGACATCCTTCAGACAAAATTGACCTGAGGATGTTTCCGGTTCACTCCTATTTATAACCTGCAGGTGCACCTTATTCGCTGACGTCATGCCTGGCACAGGTTATAAGCCGAAGGTATTCGGCGGGTTTGACATGCACAGGCTTCACAACCGGGCAACAAAGAGATGTTCCCATAGCGTTTTCACGCAGCATCTCGTTCCCGCTTTATCAGGGAACAGGGTTACATTCAAGTAACTCGAGACGTTTCTTCTTATTACCATCTCAGGAAGTTTTTCCTTGCCACCGTCACCCTCGGCTTACTCATCAGGGACTATCATTTTCATATAAATTCACATTTCATACAAACTTAATTTTTTTGATTGTGTAAAGCTGCTTTGCAACAATGTCAATTGTTAAAAGCGCTATACAAATAAAATTGAATTGAATTTAATTGAATTAAAAACCCTACAGTACAGCATGTATTTAAAAAAGTTTGGCACTAAATATGATCAATGCTCAAACTATATTCATTTAGATATGTGAGTGTTTTCAAAAAGTAATATGTATTTTATTCATTGTACCCATAGGATTTCCTCCCTTCTGCATCACTTTTAATTGTCTACCTGAATTTCCTCATTCTCTCTCTCTCTCCCACTTATATTTCACAGTGCAATTTTTTGTCACACAAAATGAAAAAAAAAAAGAGTCAAATATATTTTCAGAGATGGAAAGAAACAAATTACATTTACTCGCATTACTGTAATTGAGTAGTTTTTTGTGTACTGTACTACTACTTTTTAAAGTAGTTTTTTAAATCTGTCATTCTACCTTTAGTTAATAATTTTGTTTGAAGTATCGTACTTTGCTACTGAGTAAAAAAAAAATTATGAATGAAAATGAAAAATAATACAAATAATGCATTGGGGGGAGATTGCACCCTGGAAACCACTGCAATGATTGATTGATCGGCAGGGAGAAAATGTGCATTAACTTCACAACAACGATGGAGACAGACAAAACAGATGCCAGTGATGCAGACCCAGGTGACAATGAAATGCTATTAAATTCATATGAAGCAAACCCCTGGACATATTTAAGCAACCACTTTGATTTCAAGCATAAGAAGGGCAGCAGCTTTATTATGCAAAGGTGTTCCTTCGATTAAAAACAACTAGTTTGAGATTTATATCCATTTGTCTTTTTTGAACTACATTAGAATGCTCCATCCCACCCCGCTGTTAAAAAAAAGTAACTTTCACTAAATTAACAGTATTTTTCCTTGAGTACAAAAGTTTATTATCCTCTGCATTTTTTTAAATATTTTTTTAATAAGTTCAAATACAGTACAAAATATTTTAATCAACATAATGCTTGCATTCAACTAACTGTAAATTGTCAAGAAAAGATTACGAAGTGGTTACAACTATTATTAAATCTATTATCTATTAAATCTATATTAAATTATTCAATATGCTTTTTAAAGAGATCTTGTCCTCTTGTGAAAAGATTTTTGTCCTCAGTACAGGTATCACACCAGTGGACAGTTTGTGTTACATCAAAATACATTTCAACCTTTTGTGTCAACTGGGAACCTTGCTGTTCCCAGTTAACCAATTAAAAGTTAGCAAGACACATTTGCACAATTTTAGGTAATTATGCTTCTGATAGTTTAACAAACACTTTCAAATAAAAGGAAATAGCTGTGTCACCCAAAGGTTGAAAAAAGTAACACATTTAGCGGTTCCAAAATAAAAAACGTAAATAAAAGTATTTACAAAGCTTCAGCTAAATTCCGTTGTCCACTGGCGGACATGGATTTTGGTTTCAAAATTTATAATGTTCCTTTGCTTTTATGGAGTTTATTACCTAAAACCACACTTTTGAAATTATGCCAGAGGTATTTAGAAACATTTGGCTGTTCTTTGTAATTTGTAAATGTTAGGATAGGACAATTTTGAGGTTTGACACAAAATAAAAAAATACATAATAAAAAAAAAGTTATATAGTAATTGTAATAACATGTAAACTAATGAAATGTTTACATATTTACAGTATTTTAAGTGTATATATATATATATATATACACCATTTTTACCATCAGTCAAAACTAGTGTCTTCTTAATCTTGTCCCTTACATTTATCACCACTACCATTGGTGAAGTGATGAAGGGTTTGAGCTGGGAGATGAGGAATATCGGGTGGATCCGGAGCGCCACAGGCAGCTGGAGCCGGTAGGTGACAGATTGACACAGAGGGTGATGCGATATGGACCGATGAATCTGGGTGAAAGCTTTTTGAAAGGCGTAGATTTTTCGTGGACAGCCACACCTTGTCACCTGTGCGGAACATTCGTCCCGGAGGGTGTCGACGGCGATGTTGTAAGGTGTAGCGGGTGTTTGCGCGCTGGATGGCCTCCTTGGCTTGAATCCAGGACCGTCAACACCTTTGGACCAACCCTGGCATACCTCAAATGGACTCAGCTTCGTGGCCGGAGGAAACATGGACGTTGTGTGAGAGTTCCGCCCAAATGAGGTAGCAAGCCCAGGAGCGCTGGTGGTCGCCACAAAGCATCTTAGGTAGCGCTCCAGTTGTTGGTTGGCCTGTTCCGTCTGACCATTCGTTTGGGGGTGGTAGCCGGAGGAGAGACTGCAGGTAGAATCGATCAGACGGCCTTCCAGAACCGTGCAGTGAACTGGGGCCCCCTGTCCGAGACGATGTCCTTAGGGAACCCATGCAGACAGACTATGTGCTCTAATATCAGTTTGGCTGTCCTTTTAGCTGATGGGAGTCCGGTGAGGGCCACCAGGTGCACAGCTTTGGAGAATCGATCCACTATGGTCATGATGATGTTTTTCTGGGGTTGAGTTGTTTTAGGTTCTTGATTGTAATGAGGTTTTGGTGGTCGGTCCAGACGATAAATGGTTCTCTGACGCCCTGGAGCCAGTGTCGCCATTCTTCCAAAGCCCACTTTATGGCCAGCAGCTCACGGTCCCCTACCCCGTATCGCTGCTGAGTGGGGTCAAATTTTTTGGAGAAGAAATTACAAGGATGTAGTTTCTGGTCTGGACCCCGCTGGGAGACAACAGCCCCAGCGTCCACCTCTGAAGCGTCCACCTCCACAACGAATTGTTGGTCGGCGTCTGGATGGAGGAGAATTGGAGCGGTGGTGAATAGATGGAAGAGTTTGGAGAATGCGCTGATGGCAGTGGAGTCGAGTTGGAAGGGATGAGATGAGGGGCTAGTTAGTGCGGTTAGTGGTGTTGCGACTGTACTGTAGCCCCAGATAAAGCGACGATAGAAGTTTGCAAACCCAAGAAACCGTTGAAGTTGTTTGAGAGTCTTGGGTAGGGGCCAATGATG
The DNA here is from genome assembly GCA_013621035.1 of Clarias magur. Taxonomy (NCBI): domain Eukaryota; kingdom Metazoa; phylum Chordata; class Actinopteri; order Siluriformes; family Clariidae; genus Clarias; species Clarias magur. The sequence continues at coordinate 68,263 of QNUK01000504.1, read as the reverse complement.
TACAACCTCAAGCTTCTGTGGGTCCATGGCCACACACTGGGACGAGATGACAAAGCCCAGGAATGTAGTGGAGCGCTTGTGAAAAGCGCACTTCTCCAACTTACAGTACAGTCGGTGGGCGAGCAATCTCTTAAGGACGGCCCTGACGTGTCGGATGTGTTCCTCGGCGGTGTGTGAGTAGATGAGTATATAGTCTAGGTAGACAAATACCCATTTTCCCAACATGTCCCGGAGAACATCGTTCATAAACTGCTGGAAGGCTGCTGGGGCGTTACAGAGTCCGAAGGGGATAACCAGGCTTTATTAATGTTCATTAGGGGTGATGAAGGCTGTCTTCCACTCATCGCCCTCTCTGATACGGATCAAGTTGTAGGCGCTCCGGAGGTCCAACTTTGTAAAAATGGTGGCACCAGAGAGGGCGTGCAGGGCTGAGTTGGTAAGAGGCAGTGGGTGTCGTTTTTTATAGTGATGTTATTTAGCCCCCGATAGTCAACGCAAGGACGTAATTCGCCCGAACTCTTCTTTACGTAGAAAAATCTTTCGGCGGCGGGCGAGGAAGAGGGTCGGATGGTACCCTGACGGAGAGTGGAGGACACATACTCCTCCATCGCCCGCATCTCGGTGGAAGAGAGAGAGTATAGACGGCCGCGGGGTGGAGTGGAACCTGGCTAGATCTCAATAGCCAGGTCGTAGGGGCGACGAGGAGGAAGATGGTCGGCACGTCTCTTACAAAAGACCTCAGCCAGGTCTCGATATGCAGGAGGGATGTCGTTGGTGTCAACATCGGGGGCCTCGGACTCCCTAGAGCACGTCCCAGCCGGCGTTTGTAGGCAGAGTTCGAGGCAGGTCGGGCCCCATTGCAGGATCCAGTTTTGAGACCAGGAGATGAGAGGGTCATGCTGCAATAACCAGGGGTATCCTAAGATGATGGGTGGCGAGGAAATGGAGGTGAGGTGAAAGCGGATTTCTTCTTGGTGTTGGTCAATGGTGAGGGTGATGGGCCTAGTCTGGGTTGTGATAGGGCTGGAGGAAAGGGGCCGACCGTCGACGGATGTCACTCGAACTGGCTGGGATAACGCCTCAGTCTCCACCCCAAATCTCTTGGCATAGGAGGAGTCAATAAAGTTTCCAGCAGCCCTGGAGTCGATGAACGCGGAACCTTTGACTCGTCTGTGACCAAATTGGAGGTGTACCTGAACCATGAGACGCGAGATGCTGGGTGTGGTGGCGGTGAGATTGAGGTGACCTGATGAGCTGCCCCCCTGACTCACTGGGCCTGATCGTTTCCCAGGCATGAAGGGCACATAGCTCTATGGTGTGCCGCTGACCCACAATAGGCGCAGAGTCCTGAAACGTCGTTCTCACTCTGCAGGGTTCAAGGAGGCACGTCCTAGTTGCATGGGTTCCCCGGCTCCCGTGTCAACCACGACGGGAGGTGGAGACCCGGCAGACGCCCTAGTGGTGGTGGTGAAAGCTGGTGATCGGGGCGTGGAATGTGAAAAGAGGGGCGTGATGGGCGGCAGGGTTCGGGGGGCTGGCTTCGGATGAGCAAGCAGGCACTGGTCAATCCGGAGGGCGAGCTGGACCAAACCGTCCAGTGTAGCCGGCTCACGGACGACCCACCCTGCCGCAGATGGTACAGTTTGCTGTCGGTCTCCACCTCAGCAGCAGGATGTTCGAAGGTCAGTTTGAGTTAGCGTGTGAATTCTCTGTATGAAAAGGCTATGTCTGAATCTGACCTGAGAACCGCCGTGGCCCACTCAGCTGCCTGCCCGGATAGCAATGAGACAAGAAGTGCATCGCGCAGTCGGTCTGTGGAGTACCTGGTATAATTGAACTCAAACACAAGATCTAATGCTGTTAAAAACACACTGTACTTCCCATCTGTGCCATCCCACTTATCTGGTAAAGCAATGAAAATGTCAGGTGGGGGGAAGGGGGCGGCGCCCCGCAGCGGGGCGTGGCAACAGCCGACTGAACAGCCGCCTCACGGAGGGTCACGTTCTCCTGACGCAGCTCCGCCACCTCGCGGCGAAAACCGCGACGTCTTGGAGCTCCTTTCGGAGAGACATGACTTCACCACGGAGCTCATTGATCAGCTCGGCATGCTGGTCAACCACAGCGCAGAGGCGAGCAAACTCCACTGGGTTTACTGCTTTTGGCTCAGTCATTCTGTCACAAGCAACCGAGGGATGAACACAGCAGCCTTAGCAGTTAGCCTGTGTTGCGTGGACGGTAAACCCAAACGCGGAAGCAGCATGAGCAGGCAGGATAACCACGCGTTTACTCTTAGAACTCTCTTACACAGAGAGCAAGGATCTACACAAATAAACCCACGTTCTGGCAACACACACTCAATCGAGGAAGCAACCTGAATAGGTGAGTACTCACGAAATAGTTGGTGAAGAGATGAATGAAGGTGTGAAGCGATGTGAAGCGCCATCTTGTTTCCTTTTATGCTTTCTGAAAGCAGTGTGAGTGTGCATGACAGCAAAGGCCATTTAAATATTCCTGATTATTATTTGTTTGTCAGATAGGAAACTTGCTTATGCTTTTTGCATAGAGGCTTGCAGTGTGCATGTCTTAGGTCATGCCTGGTGAAATGCTAATGGTGTCCGGAAAAAAAAAAGACAAACTTTAGAAGCAGCCGTTCCATAGAGGCAATCGGTGCAAACGTGCTGCACCTGTCGGATATGTCTATGTAAGGCCCCTGATACCTGTGCAGTTTGTGCAAACATTAGGTACCATCTAGTATGGTATCAGAGCCAAAAACAAAGCATGTAAAGCAAGCAAAGACCAAGTCAAAGACCCAGCCAAAGCCCACAAAAGAAGCTGCCACAGTTGAGAGAGAGCAGCACACCACCCATTAAGCGAGCACTTACGGCTTGAGTTTAAAGTTAAAACACATATAAATATCACATAAGCTCTCAGAAAGGGTTGACTCGTTCAGGGAGTACAGGAGTTAATTTTTAGTTTAAAAGTTCATTTTAATTTTTAGCCACACCCGGTCTCGAGGAGACAGCGGAGCTCTGTTAGTTTTAGGTTTTTAGTTTTCTTTTGTTTGTTTTGAGGTCCAATTAATAATCCCATGTAATCTCATGGTCAAGGGTGCTTTAGTGGTTAAGGTATTGGACTATGGTTTGGAAGGTCCCAGGTTTAATAGGTTTTCTCCTTAGCCCAGGTAAGAGACTTACAGAGACTTCCAGAGACAGTGTCTCTGGTTCAGGAGTGACTTAATACTAAGAATCCAACAGTCATAGCCAATTTCCTGAGGACCTCTGTGCATAGAGTATGTGTGTGTGTTTTCTTTCCTTATTTATTATGTATTAGCATTTGTTGGTCTTTTTCATGATTTACACTTACACTTTCTGTCACCATACCATTCCTAGACTGGAGACAACAGATCAGCTCTCCATTTATATACACTCCATGCTGTTTTTCTGTGTCTACTCAGATTGCACTTTCATCCTCAAATGGAAAATTATGTAAACTGTGCAGAACACAGATGCATACTCGAAGCACATTTCCATAAAGTAATTTAATACCTGCGGCCAGCAACCATGGCTGCAGTGAAACCCAGAGTTTAGTAAGCAATAAGAACATGAGCAATTTACTCATATGGCATTCAGGCTTACTTGTGTATGATGTTGATTTTACAATTAGTTATATTCATCTCTAAATACTGAGTTCACCAAGTCTTAACACAATAAAAACACATAGCTCGGTACAACAGAACATGTGTACAATGTAAGTAATCAGGGCCAAACCGTAGATCGGCAAATTTTATATTTTGATGTAGAAAACACTTCAAGTGTTAAAAACAAACACACAACAAACAAATGTAAGTAGTTTTTCATGTATTACACTTATGATATTAAACAAAACACATCATATCCAACTGTTGCTCTTAAGGACCACTGTAACACAAACACAACCCATATGACATAAAATATAACAAAATATAACGAGTGAATGTAATTTTATTTCCCCCTTATTCTTATTATTTTTAAACTTGTTCCTGTTGATTTCCTACCATTGTGTTACTTCATTTTTCATCCTAACCTCTACCCTCATTCTCTTCCTTAATCTCACGCTCTTCTTGCTGGATTGGTGGATTATTATATAATAACTATATTAATCTTGATTCTCATCAATTGGCAGAGTAACCTGTGCCATAGAAAAAGTTCAGACTTATCTCCTGCATTAACTCATAAGGGTAGATATGTTACATATAAGAATTACATATTCTTATAAATTAATTACATGATATTATTAACGCAAATACATTTAAATAAATCAAATTCCTTTCTTTGCGAATAAAATATACTTGTGTTCTAACTTTTCAGCTAAATTAAATTTTCACATTTAGTCTCCACATCTTTTCAGTGACTGATGTGGGCATGCTTTGTCCTGAAGTTATTCTCAAATCAGTGTTGCAGCTGTGGGACTGCCACTGTTAGTTCATTTTTAATATCAAGCCTTGATCTGTATTTTGTCTTGATTAAGGCCCCTGCAGAAAATGCCATTTTATCTGATCCAGCCATGTTGTTTAGTATTAAGTTTTCTGTGTTCTTTACAGCAAAGATACACTATGAGATTTCTTGCATGGATCATGAAGCTTGTTTACCTCGATGAATGATTTCAGGTTCTCAAATAAGTTTTTTTCTTGCATAGTTTTTGACAGAAGAGATGGAAAAGAAGTGAGGGGGTTGTACAAAAAGACTTTAGGTAGGCAAAGCAAGATACTTCACTCCATCATGTGATGTCAGTATAGAGAACAATTAATGCCAGATTACCAATCAATGATGGTGTTGCAAACATTCTTCTATTTGTAGAAACACGCACAAACATACACCGAGGGCCTACAATTTGCAGATATTAATATATTTTATCATATAAGACAAGAAATAAGTCAGTTTATACAGTATACTAGATAATCCAACATTGATTATTTATGGAAAATAACAGCTTATAAACTCTTTAATCAAATGCTAAATTGTTAAAATTAAAACGGACCATTTTATAAATGCATAATCCTGAGTAAGCGCAATTTATCTAACACTCACCAGTAACAAATTATATATGTTTTTCTGCATAGTGCATTTTTATAACAAGATTTAAGATACGTGTCTTAAAATTGCTTATATCTATTGTACGTTGCTCTTTGAATTGTCTATCTTAAGTGCATCATAATCGACTAGCTTACTTAATGTTACTGTTTGCTGCTTTTTGTCCTGAGACATGTCTTGTATTCTCTTCTGTTTGTTGTCACTGAAGAGTGCCTTTTTATTTTATTTTATTTTTTTCAGTATTAGATTTTAACATTATCCAACAGAGGCACACAAAGTAGCTCTGAGTATCTAGGAGTAATTTGCTTATATTCTTATTGCTTTAGCCCTGGATTTGACCCCAGCCATGGATGCTGGCTGCAGGTATTGGATTACTTCATGTAACCATGCTTCAAATACGAGTTTGTGTTCTGCACACTTTACATGATTTTACATTTTAGGATGTGCAGTCTAAGAAGACACAGGTATGAAGTTCATTTAAATTGAGAGCTGATCTGGTGTATTTTGTATTACTATTTAATTATGAGTAATACGGAAGAGTAATACAAAACATGAGATGTGGGAACTTGGTACATTAATATTTTGACTATTGCGTTGTGGAATAGTCTCTTTCATAAACTGCACTGTGAAATATCCTTGACTAAAAACAAACAGAAGATAAGGCCGCAGTGCTCGACGTTAAGGCACCGTTGCCCTACCCGGGATCACCGCTGCAATACCGGAGGAGCAACGGTTGAAGTTGGCTGAGAGCGCGTTTGACTCCATCTGCGGCTGCACTCAAGTAGTGCTGGTCCGGGCCGTTTTGAAATTGTCAAAAAGAAAGCATTCAAGGGAGCATGCATTAGCCAGTTAGTCTGTTTAAATCTATATGTACAGGTGTTGCTTCCATGTTGCCAGATGCTCATAATAATATAGCACCAGTCAAAACAAGCAGTTTACTTTGACACACGTATGTTATAACAGTATATAACAGTATGTTATATATTGTAATGGATCTGACACTTGTAAGGAACACATGGGAACCAGATGTTACAATCACACTTAATTAAGCAGCTCAAAAGCATGCAGTCTTAATGTAGTTACACTTGCTAAAAGCAGTGTGGTTCTGGTGAAGTCCTAAGTGACTGGTGCGTGTCCATGTGTTGAAGCTCAGGAGACACCACTCTTTATTGCGGTTGGGTTAACGGAGCAGACAGAGACCGCTGAGCGCCTGTGAAAATACGAGGCCTGTGGAGACATAAGACAAGAATGAATACACCCAAAGATACTCTCTTCTCACCCGGTCAAAGCAAAGGGGCCATTTTATGGGCTGCGAGCGGCAGGAAAACTGTGTCTCCAAATTAATGAATTAGTGAATTAGAGTGCCCCGTCCCCATCTTAGACACACATCAGCTTTAGGTGAGTCGGCGTAGATTATGCTATATGCCTGATATGTGTGAGTGAGAAAGATTTGCACTGGCTGTCAGCCAGACGTCATAGCACCCACCACCGTCAGTTTCGAGCTCCCACCAGCCAGCAAATACAGGGCATGTCAACGTGAGAGTGCATCTGTGTTTCTGTGCTGTGCTTCCATACAACAACAGAAAATGAGAAGTCCTGTAGTGAGAGGAACCAGATTGTTATACTGGGGTTGGTGTTTTCAGCACTTGCCAACCACCGTAGAGGAGTATAATCAGTTAGTAAGGCAAATGCCTCCCTTCTAAGTAATACCTTGGCACCTTTTTTATTTATTGGTAAGAACCTCACATCATGACTTCCAACTGCATCCAGCATACCTGCATCCGGAAGGCCCTATTTCAGAAGGTCCTGCGCACCTTATAGTGCTTGGGCCCTTATTATTATTATTATTATTATTAAGAAGAAGAAGAAGAAGAAGAAAAAGACATTTTTCATACAGTGCATCTCAATAAAATTATAATAACCTGATTTTTTTTTTTATCTAATTTAAAATTAAAACTCATATACTCTAGCTCCATTAAACCTAATATCAAATTTAATGGCTTTCATTTCGATCATTACAACTTACAACTCATAAAAATAAAAAAATCCCATACAGTGGAATCTCGGATTGCGAGTAACGCGGTTTACGAATGTTCTGCAAGATGAGCAAAGAATTTTAATATATTTTGACTTTAAAAATGAGCAAGTCTTTTGTTTTGACACCGAACATCACATGATCACAACTGAGCCAATGATTTTTCTCTCTCTCTTGAGCTACGGAATTGTGGGTAATCGTCTCCCCTGCTGGGTCTTAGTGCTCGTCTCTTACTGGTATAATCACCGTCTCCCTCTCCGTTTCAGCGTGTCTCCTATGTGTGTGTGTATATGCGTAATTTGACGCCGACACACACACACACACACACCGGCACAAACCCCCCCCCCCCACACACACACATAAACACACACACACACACAGACTCTCTCTCACCTTTACACCCCCCTCCCCGGCTTAACACACACATACAGACACACACTCTCTGCTTTACACAGAAAACTCTGCTCTGTCGCGATTCTTTTCAAAGGTAACGTGCTGGTTCATTTGTTTGTTTGTTTTTACTTTACAGCAGTGATTCCGTTAGGATGCGCTCATGCAAGTGTCAGTAGAGAGATTTCTTTTTTTCCTGTTAAAACAATGTTTCCGTTGTGTGTCTGTTTGTTGTGAAACTTAAAAAGTGGGTTGGAGGAGGGGTTTTACTGTGTACAATGAGGCAAGCGAAGGGGCTAGTTCCACACACAAATACACGGCGCCTGCACACACAAACGGAAACACTTATCTGTTGGGATTTATTTTTACGAGCCCACTTCCTGAATGAATTATGCTTGTAATCCAAGGTTCCACTGTATCTTAAAATATTTTAAAAATTCCATAAGATCCATCAAAAAGGATTTACAAATATATCAAATTCTGAACACCTTCTTTATTATTACATTGAATTACTAGAACTAGACATAGTGTTCCTTAGCTGCCAGTCATCCACCACCCCCTGCTTTCCAGACCTTACTTCACTGTCCTGGTACACCATTTCTGGTTGTTTCTCGTTACATGTTGTCAGCTTGGGATGTGTGTGGGATGCGTGACTTGCAATAATCCACTTGACAATGAAGATGGTCTTGGATTTGGCGGAAGACAGCTGTTCTCTGATGATGTGTGACTGCAGTCACTCAAATGTTCAGAATTAAAATTAAAATCAATTCCTGCTATCTGATATCATCTAAATGAGGATGTGTTTCCTGTTGAGTCTGGTTCCTCTCAAGCTTTCTATTTCCATCTCAGGCAGTTTCTTTCTTGCCACCATGCTGCCTTGCTCATTAGGGACTAACTGATGCAATTGAATTATACATATTTTCTCACACATATAAATTCTGTAAATCTCCTTTGGCATACACCACATCCAGCGCTAGAAAGTATATAATAAAAACTGAATTGAATTAAATTGACTTTGGATGCTGAGCAACAGTCCAGTTCTTTTTCTCCTTAGCCCGGGTAAGACACTTGACATTTTCTCTGGTTCACGGGTGGCTTGATACTAGGAATACAACAGTCATAGTCCATGACTCATTGTCACGCTTCTGGGTGTGAGGCATAAATGCAAGAGGATCCAGGTGGTTCAGGGAAACGATGTTTATTGATTTATAAATACAAAAAACAGGGAAATGAACAAACAAACATACTTTAAATGAAAATGAAACTAAAACACGTATAAAAGAAGCACAAACTAAACACAGACATTTACGGGTGAAAATCAACAGACGCAAGACACGAAACTCAAAGAAACCAAACTATTTATAATAAAACTAATCACCAACTCGGCTCAGGTGAGCGCCCTTTGGTCACCTGACCGAGTTGCCCAATGGGAACTGAAGTTTAACCAAAGGGTAATACAAACAAAAACAAAGGGCGCTTTGGCGCCCTCTAGGGGTTATCCCTGACACTCATCATCTTAAAAATATTGGTGCATGTGGCGCTTGATGCATTGACTCCAGCTCCACACCACTACTTGTGAATCTCTTTCAAATTCTTGAATTGGCATTGCCTGACAATGTACTTAAAGAGTACAGTTATCCATTTTGCTTCTCCTACCATACTTTTCCCCCTTTCAGTCAACATTTCATGAATATGCTTTGAAATTGCACTTTGTGAACAGCCAGCCCTTTCAGCAATGACATTCTGTGGCTTTCCTTCCTTGTGGAGTAGGTTGGTGATGGTCTTCTGGACAACTGTCAATTCATTAGTCTTTCCCATGTATGTACTGGATTTGACTAGAGTTAAATGACATTCATACTGTATAAATAGTAATTTGCTGTATTAATAGTAATTTGTTGATTCGCTTTTAATATTTTGGGATACAGAATTTTTTTTCTTTAGTTGTAATTTGTAAAATAAGTTAAATAGCATTATAAATTACATACAAGTCCTGGTGACAGGAATCTCAAGAAAAAAAAATTTTACATCCTTCCACAGCATCCACAGGATCCGTTATCCTGCCTGTCCATCATACTGTAAGTACAATTTGATTCAGCAGGGGAAAACATGGAATGATGCTCAGGCATACTGCTAAGCCACATATACTGACCTGGCTACATGATCCAAATTCAGATAATGAAATGGTCCACATTTAGACTGAAGCACAGATACAACAATTCACTTCCATTGCATTGATTGGACTGTCTAACCCCGGGTCTTTTGGAAATTTTGACTGTCTGGCCCGGGTCTTTTGGAAATTTTTCACTTGGAGCTTTTATTCCCTGGCATGACCCCCCAGAGGCTAATGACTGGGGCAGAAATGAAAGATGTGGCTGTATCCGTCATACCATATGGAGAGATGCACCATGTTCATGGATGATACCTTTTATGTGCATTCATGGTGAGGAACAAGAACAAAATATTTTTGCACTTTACTTATACTGATTTAGATTTCTGAGAATTTTCTTGGTGATTTATATACAAAGAGTCTTTTATATGACCTTATACAATAAAATAATTGTCATTTATACATAAAATTGTGACAGTTCTGGTAACTTGGGTTGGGAATTGGAACACAGACATCAGGCTTCGGATAAAGAATAATTTTAGAATGTTTTTTTTCCATAGTATATTCCACCCCACAGTGATTGTTCTTTTTACAGTTATGTTTTTTGGGCATTACTTGGTTTGGCATGCATCACAATATACACATTTGCGTGAAGAAATCATTATTTAAAAGCCAAACCTTTTTTTTAATTGCTTTAATATTGTTTTTCTTTTTTTCAGATCACAAAATCATTTTCTTCATCTAATTTATTTTGAGATAAAAAACACATTAGAATTTTCCAAACATAAATGCAAAGTCAGCATGAACAGGCAATTTCTTGAAAATTTTAAGACATGCAGACTTGTGAAAAGAGTAGAGAAAGGAGGAGGTGGATTATGATATTTTACGTCATTTTGAGATGTGTTACCAGTGTTGTTATACTGATTATATATCTTTTCACAAGATGAATTGTGCATTCTTTCTAAGCTACAGTTGCCAATACTTCTAAAGCAGGCGGAAAACTTAAAACTATCTGGCATCAGCCATCGTCCAACAGCGTCAGAGTGATTTCACAAAGCTCCTCCTTAGGTTATCCGAGCATCAGCCTAATCCTGCACACAAAGAAAGAAATGGACACGGACAGACCATTTGTTCCATAAACAATATTCATTACAGAAAGTCGCTGTGCCTAGGAGGTTCCAACTGTTACTGTAGGCTGCATTACACAGACCTGGCCAGTGCAAAAAAAAAAAAAAAAACAGAAAACTCAGCTGTAGGGTCAATGAAAAATGGGAGTTGGATTTGGTTTGGTCTCATAAGAGACCCGTGCAAATGGTCAGACCAGACCACCTACATGCCCTTTATTACATGGTCCGTAAACGCTGATGATTACATGATATGAACAAAAAGTTGTGGCTATTTTATTAGCAGTCAGGCTAATGTAGCATAGTGCTAGGCCATAATGTCTTTCTATTGTTACTGTGAGTTAAAATTAAAATGTATTCTCATATTGAACCTAATTAAGTTGATTATTAATATAATGTAAACTTTGTATATGTGTTTCAATGTACTTATATTCTGTCATCAGTAAAACACAACAGGTCTAGTAGTAATGTCAATAGTAATTATTAAATTAACCACATAAATGTATTTATTTACAGTAGAATACATATTGTGGAATATGATCTGTGTAGTTGTTCTGATGTCCTAAATGCATTTGTATATAAATAATTTCTAAATCCAACAGCTGTTTGGGTACTAACAGACACCTTAGAATCAGTCTGAGTACCGGCACTTCTTTGACAAACGGGCTTTAAGATAGACGGGGTTGGAGTACTAGACTCTGGTCGCACAGGCCTAAAAGCATGAGAAGGAGGGCTATTTGCCTCCGGGCCTGGTCCTTCTAAGAGACCGCGCCTGGAGGCAAATAGCCCTCCTTCTCATGCTTTTCCTGACATAAGTAAGACCGTTCTTATGTTGAAATTGTGAAAACGATCCATCAGACTCATTTTGGCAAAAACTCACTGAGGCTCGGTCCATGACAGGTTCAGTAGGGGTGTAATCCTCAAAGAGGTTGTGTCCCAGACTGTCCTGGCTGTCCGAGTCATCCAAAGTGATGTAGTCAGCACTTGAGCAGTAGCGCTTAGCTATAACATTAAAATAAAAGTATGTAAATACAACAAATTAGGAAAATAAGACAAATAATTTAAATAAGTGCGACAGAGATGCTTACCCATGGCCTGTCTTTTGAGAACTGTAGAGTAAACCAGAAATACCAGGAATATATAGTAAAATAAGCGCCACCCTAATATTTTTTAAACTAAACAAGAAAAGTGAAAAGATAAAGGACAGTAATTTGAAAGGAAAATAAATTATAATGGGAAAAAATATGGAGTCAGATGACGAGGTATATGACGTAACAAACTTGGGTAAAGAGAATGTAATTATAATGGGTGAAGTTATTGAAAAAAGTTGGATTATAATTCAATTAAATTCAGTTAAAATTCTGTATTTGTATAGTGCTTTTGACATTGTTGCAAAGCAGCTTTAGACAATCAAAAGAAGTAAGTTTGTATGAAATGTAAATGTGTATGAATCAAAATGATAAGATTGTCCCTGATGAGTAAGCCAAGGGCGACGATGGCAATCAAAAACTCCCTGAGATGGTAATAGGAAGAAACCTTGAGAGGAACCAGACTCAACAGGAATTCCATCCTCATTTCGGTGAAAATGGATAGCAGGGATTGATCGGCATAATACTGTGTAAGACTGGAAGTTCAGTATAAAGCTACGTTTACACTGTCAGTTAAATGTGACCCAATTCCGATATTTTGCTCATATGTGTCATATATCGGATATTTTCTATGTCCGTGTAAACAGGAAAAAAACGCATGCATTCCGATACTGCGACTTCTTTGCGGTTTAATGTAATGTAATCAGGTACGCCGACGTGCTGCTCATCCAAACAGATGTGCCAGTGTGCGGTAGCCTGCACCTGTTGCAAGCCACCAGAGAGCAACCTTGACACGTCTCGCACCCAGATATTCCTCGGAATGGTTGAGGACACCATAAATGAAGCATATGCGCAGGCTGCAATGATGGCCCTTTTCCTCTTTCTCCGTTTAGCGAAATTTGCATATATCGCAGAGCTAGCATCAAGCATATTTCGCCTTCGTCCATCTTGGCTAGTGTGTAGTGCAAGAACCCCCCCTTTAAGTATGCACAATGTTTCAGATGGTATGGCAAGTGTAAACACTTGAATCGGATATCGGTCATAGTTGAAAGAACGTGTAAACAGACGGTCAGAAAAGCAGCTATAGGCAACAAATTAGAATTGGGCATCGAGATCTGCAGTGTAAATGGGGCTTAACAGGAGATGTGTTTAAATTAAATGTCCAGTTTGTTCCTGGAGGCTCAGGTAGACTGTAGGAAATTCCAGTCCTGAACTATCGAGCGACTGAAGTCACAGGTCCCCAGATAACAGCTGTCTGCATCAGTCAAGGACAGCACCGTCTTCATGGAAAAGTGGAACCATTCCAGGCAGACCACATAGGGCATCCATGCGACGAGATCTCCAACCAGAAGCAAGACTCCCGGACGAGTTAGAAAGGTCCAAAAGACAGAGGGGTCTGGATCAATGGCAGCTCAGGAGCCACAGGTATAGCTCGACAGAGAGACAGGGAGAGGGAAAAGAGCAGGAGAGAGCAGAAGAGATGGAGAGATGGCAGTTAGGTATGGTCGTAGTCAAACAATGTATAAGGTGAATGTATATTTAGTGCAAAGTGCAAGCAGGGACTCCGGCAGGACTAACTATAACAGCATAACTAAAAGGGAGAGCCAGAAGGAAACACAGACATGAGGGCTCCCTGAGATGTAAAGCACCAATCACCTCACCGTCAACAAACCTGAGTGATCAATGAGAGTGGGGAAGACAGCATCTAAACATACCAATTCACCATGATACTCTACGTCCATGAGTCCCCCAAATCTGCTCCTTTACCTAAAGCTAATCTATTAATAAAAATGCTTGGCTAAATAAATAGGTTTTTAGCCTAGACTTAAACACTGATACTGTGTCTGAGTCCCGAACATTAATAGGAAGACTATTCCATAACTGTGGGGCTTTGTAAGAAAAAGCTCTGCCCCCTGCTGTAGTTTTAATAATAAGTGGTACTGACAAGCAGCCTGCATCCTTTGATCGAAGTAGGCGTGGCAGATTGTAAGACACTAGCAGTTCACTCAGATACTGCGGCGCAAGACCATTTAATGCTTTATATGTCAAAAGTAGTATCTTAAAATTTATGAGAAATTTCACGGGGAGCATGTAAAGGGAAAAAAGCAGTGGGCCTAACCCTGAACCCTGTGGAACACCAAACTCCACTTGAGAACATGAGGAATGAACACCATCTAAATCTACAAACTGATAACGATCAGTCAAATAGGATCTGAGGCACAAGAGGGCTGTGAAGAAGAATACTATGATCAATGGTGTCAAAAGCTGCACTGAGGTCCAGTAACACAAGTATAGTGACGCAACCCTGATCAGAGGTCAATAGGAGGTCATTTACTACTTTAACAAGTGCTGTCTCTGTGCTGTGATGAGGCCTTTATCCTGACTGATACAGTTCGTTTATGCTATTTCTATGCAGATATGAACATAGCTGAACATAGGAAGAATGTCATCCTGCACTCTACACACTGAACGAGCTGACTGGTAGACATGATAACGAACCTTTGTGTCAGAGTTTTAATTATTTGGTGATGGATTCCACTTCTTGTTTTCAGATGATACGCGCATTCTCAGAAAAAGCGCAAAAAACAGAAAAAGTCCAGTAGTATTAAAGCGTAAAACTAGCTAATAATGTTAGTTAGTATAAATGGGAAAAATATCATTTAAATGCTGATACAAACAAATAAGGAACTTTCGCGGAAACAATACTAAAAACAGGAAGCTAAGTCACCATCCAAGATCAGTGATACGTCCCATATTATAATGGGTTAATAATTTGATAAGGAATAAGAAAAAAGTGTACAGGGGAGGGGGCTAGGTGCACGCCCTTCCTCTTGCAAACTGTATAAAATGAACACGTATGTCACCGTAGATTTCAGTCTGATTTTGATTCACAACCTAGGCATTGCAATGCTGGCTCACTTGGTTATATTGCTGCAATAAATTCTGCCTTACTTCATTCAGATCTGCACGTAGTCCAGAGTCTTTCTTTGTTCCTTTTTTTAAAGTTACAGTATTTGTGTGATATTTGTAATTAAGGCAACAGTAACAAGTGTAGGAAAAAAATCTCCCACAAGAGAAAAACATCCGACCCCCAAAGCAAAGCAATACACCCCCATATCAAAATATTTATTTTGAACAATAAAATATGCTTGCTCCTACCACAAATTACTAAAAGAAATAAGTAACAATTCACTTAGCATAAATACTGAGTGATCTGAGCATGATTCAGTCAGAAGTTCACCAAAGAGTAAACCAACTTCTGGGTCAAAATAACACAACCAGTTGTTTGTTTTCCCCCCAAGACAAAAAGCAGGATCCGATAGAAACAGAAGAACCTGGATCAGACAGAAACAGAAGACATATTAAGACTGTCATTAAACATACCCCATTCGTTTCTTCTGACAGGTGTAAAATATTATAAGATATGCCAACAGACTTTCCACACACTTTCCACAACTTTAGTGAAGATTATTTAGTAATCATAAAATACAGTATAGTCGACTATTGGTATAGAATATAAAAACATCCCCTCATCCCCATATCAAAGTGTAATGATGGAAAAGCCAAAGAATATGAAAATGAGCTTGCTCCTACCACAACTACAACATTACAAATGTAGGTAAAGTTATATTAGCTTACCATTACAGCCAGCTTTAATTGCTGCACCCCTCAAATCAGAAGTGAAGAATCCAGAAAGTTCATCATGGTGTTTCTCAATTCCAAAAATGCAAAGTAAGGATTTGACTTGGAAGTGTACACTCGAGGGTTTGAGGACACTGGGTATGTTACAAATAGATTGCAGACTACAGGAAGCGTCACACAGCCGCAATATATTTTATAATCGTTGTTACGTCCCGTAGTATTTTGTGGGATGTCTTGTCTGTTGGCTCCCGTATTTTACAGGTCCTGGGATTGGACATCGTCCCTGCCAATCACCGTTCCCAGCGCGACAGCGAATCCCGTGGGAACCAATGAGGCGGCACCAGTCGAGTATAAGAACCCGGAAGTGACGCAGCCAGTGGCGGCTTCTTTCTTTCATTCATGCTTATTGTTACGGCGATTCTGGAATAATTACTTCCGGTATTTCAAACGTTGTGGCGGCGATTTGTTACGCTAGAACACTAGCTGTGTGTTTTTTTTTGTTCGTCTACGCCCAGCGTGAGTTCGTGGACGCATCTCCAATTCGCGGTGTGGAGTCAAGGTTAGTAGGCCCTAGGGTGTACATAAACAGCACGTAGAAGATAGCGCTGTTTAGGCACACTAGTTAGGAGCGAGAGCTATTTGTTGTATTTATGTTTTGGTTAGCCAGTGTAGTCAGCGGGCATTTTACGCCCTAGTTTTGTTTTTCGTTTTGTTTGTTAGGTAAGACTGACTGCCGCGCTTTAGTTAGAAGGTGTTTTGTTTTATTTATTTATTTGCTTTAAGCTCGGCTCGTGGCTCCCACTGTCGACTTTGTCATTCCATCTGTTATATATATATATATATTTATTGTCATTTATCATTTATGTCTGTTTGTACTTTTGGTCTCCACTGTAACTACGGAGCAATTGGGTGTGTGTGTTTGTGCTTCATTCACTAAAGTTTATTGAAGCTCATTGCCAGTCTTGAGTCTGCCTCGTTTTTTTTTGTAATTAGTGACGGAGTTATTTATATTTCTTTTTTTTATTATTTTTTCTTATGTCGGTTTCCTATCCCCCCCTAGACACCTAGAGCTAACCTACCATCTGCTTAGGAAACCGTAACATAATTGGGGGCTCGTCCGGGATAAAAAAAAAAGTTCACTTTTTACACTAGTTTGCACTTGGAATTAAGTGATTTGTGTGTTGTTTGGTGCTAAGGCAGCTTTAAGCAGCTCGAACATGTCATTTAACCTGCAAACCTTTGTTGACAATCCCTCATGGGAGGTAATTGAAAAATGTAGGAAAGATGACTTGTTGATAATAGCTACCCACTATCAGATTCCTGTTTCAAAGCAATCACTAAAGAAACAAATTAAAGCCGAAGTGATAGATCGGCTATGCGAATTGGGTGTCTTGAAATTAGCTGAGGCGGATAGAGAGACCGATCCTCGTGGCAAGGGGCAAGAGGTGCTTGGGGCAAGTAAAGAGGAGGTAGAAACGGCCGAGTCGGACACTAACGTGGACATCGGAGCTGTTTTGCCACCCTTTGAACCCTTCTCGCCAGGTACTCCCAGTTCGAGGGAGGAGTTGCATACAAAGGTGCGACTGGCACGGCTTCGCCTGGAGGCGGAGGAGCGAGCACAAGCCCGCCAAGCAGAGTTCGATCTGCGTCTTGAAGTCCGCAAGCTCGAAATTCAGGCTGATAAGGAAGTGAGGCTGCGTAAGCTGGATATTGAAGCAGCTATGACCGCTTCGATCTCTCCTGCGCAGCCAAACCCCTCATCAGCGAGTGATAATTTGACTTATTCTGGTCCCACCACATTTGACGTGGGTAAACATATTGCTTTGGTACCCAATTTTAGAGAATCGGAAGTGGACAGCTATTTTAACGCTTTCGAACGGATAGCGACTTCTTTGGGTTGGCCCAGAGATGTGTGGTCATTGCTGCTGCAATGCAAATTAGTCGGCAAGGCTTTGGAAGTGTACTCTACTTTGTCGTTGGAAGATGGCTTGAAATATGACGTGGTTAAATCGGCCATTCTTAGAGCATACGAGTTGGTTCCAGAGGCTTACAGGCAACGATTTCGCAATCGCAAGAAAAATGCTACTCAAACTTTGGTAGAATTTGCACGTGAGAAGTCAATCCTTTTTGACAAATGGTGCACTGCTAGTAAGGCTGATGACTTTACTTCACTTAGGGAGCTAATGCTACTTGAGGAGTTCAAACAATGTCTTCCAGAGAGGATGGTACGCTACTTGAATGAGCAGAAAGTAACAACGCTATCGCAAGCCGCAGTCTTGGCAGACGAGTTTGTGCTTACACATAAAAACGTATTTCAGACAATAGGAGTTGAAATGGGTTCAGTCCCTCGGGCCGTAGCGAACGTTCAGCCGCCCAAACAAAATGGTGAGCAGTCTAAGGAGACTCGAGAATGTTTTTATTGCCATAAGAAGGGACATGTAATAGCTAATTGTTTAACCCTGAAGCGTAAGCAACAATCTCAAAGAAAGGAAGTTGCGTTGATTAACTCTGCTAAAGTGTGTTCATTGCCTGGACAAGAAAAACAACTGCCAGACCCTACTTATTTGCCTTTCTTGTTTAAAGGTTTTGTTTCTTTGACTGGTAGGAAGGATGACCAGGTTGAGGTCCAGATATTGCGTGATACAGGTGCCGCACAGTCCTTCATATGCGCTAATGTCCTCCCCTTTTCAAGTCAATCATCAGTTGGATCCAGTAGACTAGTACAGAGCTTCAGTATGGAAGTTATGAAAGTACCCATACATCGCATTCACATTCAGTCTGACATTGTTACTGATTTTGTAGAGGTAGGAGTTCGTACTGCATTACCAGTAAAGGGGGTATCTTTCATCTTGGGTAACGACCTAGCTGGTGGAAAGGTGATACCTTCACTAGAGGTAGCAGATGAGCTACCGACTCAAATTAATGCAGATGAGTTGTTCCAAAAATACCCAAGTGCATTTCCTGTATGCGCGGTTACACGTGCACAAGCAAAAAAGGATACTGACATATCTTTATCAGACTCTTTCTTGGGTATAGATGCTGACTCTGGGGAACTTGCAGGACCTGAGGTTAGTGCCGGTGACCATGTGAGGGAAGTTGTAATGGGTGACGTTTTACCCTTGACAGTCACTCGCGAAAAACTTATCGAAGCTCAAAAGAATGATCCTTCGTTGACAAAATGTTTTAAATCAGTTGAGAACTGTAAGTTGCATAATGTTTCATTCTTTGTTAAAGATGGGTTACTCATGCGAAAATGGCATAAGGGTACTTCTACCGAGGATGGGTGGAATGTAGTGTATCAAGTGGTAGTTCCCACTGTCTTTCGTCCACAAGTTTTGTCATTGGGGCATGACCATGTGTTATCAGGACACTTGGGGATAACCAAGACCTACAATCGTATCTTGCAACACTTTTTTTGGCATGGTCTTAAGCGAGATGTAATACAGTATTGTAAGACTTGCCACATTTGTCAGTATGTGGGTAAACCTAATCAGGTGATCCCACCAGCTCCGTTAGTCCCGATCCCCGTTCTGGGCGAACCTTTTGAGCATGTTATAGTAGACTGCGTGGGGCCTTTGCCAAAGTCTAAATCTGGTAATCAGTTTTTGCTCACAATTATGTGTGCCGCTACCAGATATCCCTAGGCTATTCCACTGCGCAAGGTTACTGCTAAAGCAGTAGTCAAAACTTTGATAAAGTTTTTTACTACGTTTGGCTTACCTAAAGTTATACAAACAGATCGAGGTACTAATTTTCTGTCCAAGTTGTGTTCCCAAGTCTTTAACACATTAAACATTACACACCGTACATCTAGTGCTTACCATCCTGAAAGTCAGGGGATGTTGGAAAGATTCCACCAGACATTAAAGGCAATGCTGAGAAAGTATTGTATTGAGACGGGAAATGAATGGGATGAAGGAGTTCCTTTACTTCTATTTTCAATTCGAGAGACAGTGCAAGAATCCCTGAAGTTTAGTCCATCGGAACTGGTTTTTGGGCATACTGTGAGGGGACCATTAAAAGCGTTAAAAGAGAGAATGTTGGGTATTGAGACAGATGAGAAAACCAATGTGTTAGATTATGTAAGTAAGTTTCGTGAAAAGCTACAGAAATCTTGTGCTTCAGCTCGTGAATCTTTGTCCAAAATTCAGGGAAAAATGAAAGCGCGCTATGATAAAAGTGCTGTAACCAGATCTTTTGCAGTTGGTGACCAAGTACTGGTCCTACTTCCTATTCCAGGATCTACGTTGTCTGCGCGATTTTCTGGGCCGTACGAAATACTAGAGAAAAAGAGTGAGACTGATTATGTGGTCAAGACTCCCGATAGAAAGCGGCAAAAGCGAATGTGTCATGTTAATATGTTAAAAGCTTATCATTCTAGAGATGCTATAGGACCTCTCACTACTGGCAAGGGAAAGGATGTAGTTTCCCCAGTAAGTATTGCTTGTGACCAGGGCCTAGCTGTGCAGAGGGAGAATGGTGACTGGGATGGTTTTGTGAAGTCTGATGTAACCCCGTTGTCTGCCAGGCTACCAAACTCCGAAACGCTAGCAAACTTGGCAAATATTTTACACTACCTTGATGCTGATCAAAGGCAAGATATAGTTGATCTCCTTAACAGGTTTCCTTCTATTTTGGGGGATGTTCCCACGATAACAAACGTGTTACACCATGACATTATAATAAGCAACCCACAGCCCATTAAACAGCATCCTTATAGACTTAATGCTTTTAAAAGAGATTTAATGAAGCAGGAAACGCAGTACTTGTTGGAGAAGGGGCTAGCTAAGCACAGCAGTAGTCCTTGGAGCTCCCCATGTTTGTTGGTCGAAAAATCTGATGGTTCTAAGCGTTTTTGTACTGACTATCGGCGTGTGAATGCCGTGACGATACCCGATTGCTTTCCAATGCCAAGAATGGAGGATTGTGTTGACAGCGTGGGGTCAGCTAAATTCGTCAGTAAGTTGGACCTTCTAAAAGGATACTGGCAAGTTCCGTTGACCGCTAGAGCATCTGAGATTTCAGCCTTCGTAACCCCAGACTGCTTCTTCCAGTATAATGTTATGCCTTTTGGGTTGCGAAATGCTGCTGCAACTTTTCAAAGACTGGTGAATTTAGTGCTTGCAGATGTTCATAACTGCAATGCTTATCTCGACGATTTGGTCGTTTATTCACAGACTTGGCCTGAGCACGTATCGTTGTTGGAGACTGTACTCAAGCGATTAGAGAGAGCTTCTTTGACTTTAAATCTAGCGAAATGTGAAATTGGCAAAGCAACGGTGACCTATTTAGGTAAACAGGTAGGACAAGGCAAAGTGCGACCGATAACAGCAAAAGTTATAGCAATTAATGAGTTTCCTATGCCAAAAACCAGGCGAGAATTACGCAGATTTCTGGGTATGGCTGGTTACTATCGGTGCTTTTGTCGGAACTTTTCGTCCGTTGCAGTTCCACTGACGGCCTTACTTAGCCCTTTAGCACCTTTTGTGTGGTCACCCGAATGTCAGACTGCCTTTGATAATATTAAAGCTCTGTTGTGCAGTGAGCCGGTGTTGTCTGCCCCAGATTTCAACCTCGGATTTAAACTGGAGGTCGATGCAAGCGAAGTAGGAGCTGGTGCGGTTCTGTTACAGGAAGACAAGGATGGAATCAACCACCCGGTTTGTTACTTTTCAAAAAAGTTCAGTAAAAGTCAGCGCAATTATTCAACGATAGACAAAGAGGCCCTGGCCTTGTTGTTAGCGCTGCAGCACTTTGAGGTGTATGTTGGTTCTTCTACCCATCCTGTTGTTGTGTATACAGATCACAACCCGTTAACTTTTATTTCTCGCATGTGCAATCAGAACCAGAGGTTGATGAGATGGTCTCTTATCATTCAAGACTACAATCTTGACATCAAGTATAAAAGAGGTATGGATAATGTGGTGGCAGATGCATTGTCTCGAGCCTAAATATTTCCATATTGTTTTGGTTTTGTCAAACATGTATGTTTGTTCTTAAGGGGGTGGGTGTTACGTCCCGTAGTATTTTGTGGGATGTCTTGTCTGTTGGCTCCCGTATTTTACAGGTCCTGGGATTGGACATCGTCCCTGCCAATCACCGTTCCCAGCGCGACAGCGAATCCCGTGGGAACCAATGAGGCGGCACCAGTCGAGTATAAGAACCCGGAAGTGACGCAGCCAGTGGCGGCTTCTTTCTTTCATTCATGCTTATTGTTACGGCGATTCTGGAATAATTACTTCCGGTATTTCAAACGTTGTGGCGGCGATTTGTTACGCTAGAACACTAGCTGTGTGTGTTTTTTTTGTTCGTCTACGCCCAGCGTGAGTTCGTGGACGCATCTCCAATTCGCGGTGTGGAGTCAAGGTTAGTAGGCCCTAGGGTGTACATAAACAGCACGTAGAAGATAGCGCTGTTTAGGCACACTAGTTAGGAGCGAGAGCTATTTGTTGTATTTATGTTTTGGTTAGCCAGTGTAGTCAGCGGGCATTTTACGCCCTAGTTTTGTTTTCGTTTTGTTTGTTAGGTAAGACTGACTGCCGCGCTTTAGTTAGAAGGTGTTTTGTTTTATTTATTTATTTGCTTTAAGCTCGGCTCGTGGCTCCCACTGTCGACTTTGTCATTCCATCTGTTATATATATATATTGTAAATATCATTTATGTCTGTTTGTACTTTTGGTCTCCACTGTAACTACGGAGCAATTGGGTGTGTGTGTTTGTGCTTCATTCACTAAAGTTTATTGAAGCTCATTGCCAGTCTTGAGTCTGCCTCGTTTTTTTTGTAATTAGTGACGGAGTTATTTATATTTCTTTTTTTTTTTTTTTTTTCTTATGTCGGTTTCCTATCCCCCCCTAGACACCTAGAGCTAACCTACCATCTGCTTAGGAAACCGTAACAATCGTATTATATCAAAGATTAGAAATTCACTCACTCTCACCGACTATACCACTTTATACTGTATTCAGGATTGTGGCGGCCTGGAGCCTATCCCAGGATACTTAGGGCACAAGGCAGGGTACACTCTGGACAGGATGCCAATCCATTGCAGAGCACACATACACGTACACTCAGTTATACACTCATTCACACACTACGGGCCATTTTGAAATGCCAGTTAGCCTAATCTGCATGACTTTGGACTGTGGGAAGAAACCCGAGTACCCGGAACAAACCCACCAAGCACAGGGAGAACATGCAAGCTCCATGCACACAAAGACAGGAATCAAGCCTGGCCGGGAATCGAACCCTGACCCTGGAGGTGAAAGACGACAGTGCTAACCACTACACTACCGAAATGAAATAAATTTGCTGTTTTAACCACTGCAGAGACATCACAGCCAGCGGTAGTTTTTAGAAGTTCCTGCTGACAAGGGCAGGTTACATGAATGCAGAGCACCACAGAATTGCCTGGACTTCAAATCTCCCAAAACGTCGGGGCAATTTTGTCTCTGGTGTCTGCTGGTGTCTCTCATCTGGATTTACCGTAATTTTCTGCATTTTATATCTATTCCACAACTTGTGCAGATCCACAACCATTAGCATCTCCCTGGTTATTGGTCTTCTTATGGTGATGGATGATTTTATATTACACAAAAACATACATTGTGAATTTTTTACAAGAATGTCTGTCTTTAACATCTTTCTAAAGCATTTCTAACTTTACCCTGTTAAACTAGGCATGACCTAAGACATGCTTCACTGGAGTACAGCGTCTATGCAAATTACTTATGCAAATTACGCATCAGACTAACAAACAATTTTCTGAAACACACTGCATGTCATTATTTGGCATTCTATTATTACTTATTATTATATAAGGCCTCTTTATATACTCTATACAGATATTCAGTCCTCTTTATATACGCTATGCAGATTTATTACAATTTATTAGCAGAGCTTTTATGGCACTTCTATACAGTATGAGACTGGGAGAAGAAACGTGGGAATGATTGTTTAATGTCTATCACCTATGCAGCAATATTTGAACAGTGTAGCTAATGCAACAGCTTTCCACAGCAGTGTATGTGTTTCATGTCTCTGCTCTCATTCAGAAAGTGATGTCTTGAGTGTTGTATCCTTATCTCTTTCCTTATTTTCACTTTCAAATAAGGAACTTTTTATGTTGAGGTGCATCATGGCTTTAAAATAGACTTTTTTAAGTAAATGAAAATGAAAGTAAATTATTTCATTACTCATGTTTATGTATATTTTATTGTACTCTTGAAAGCCATGGAAAGGATCAAATGATAGTTTTGATAATTGCATGTTTAAGTGTTGATTTAATTAAGCTTTCGTTTTGTAACTAAAACTGTTCTTGAAAATGTTACATATTTGCAATAATTTTATATGGTTTATTGTAGCTGTGCAATTTATTTATACAGTGAGTATACAGTAAGTATAGTTACTATAATAGTTAGTTTTTAATATTTTTTAAATAATTAGATTTGCAGATTTTATGTTTGCCTACTTACAAAGAAATAAAGGGGCTATCATTTTTTTTTTCATAAGGTTATTGTAAAGGATAGAGACAGAATATCAACCAAAAATACAGAAGGCACACGATACCAAAGTTATAAATTGATCCACATTTCAGTGAGGAAAATAAATTTTTGATCCTAATCACGACTTAGTACTTGATTTGCTCTTGTTGGCAAGCACAGATGGCTCCAAAATTGACTTTAGTTGGTTACCAGGTTTGCACACATCTCACGAGGAAGGTGGTCTACTCTTCTCACGAATCTTCTCT
Source organism: Clarias magur (assembly GCA_013621035.1). Lineage (NCBI taxonomy): Eukaryota > Metazoa > Chordata > Actinopteri > Siluriformes > Clariidae > Clarias > Clarias magur. Next base: position 44,061 of record QNUK01000504.1, on the reverse strand, counting down.
AAATCCTCAAAATATCATCTCCCTCTAGTCAAGTCAAGTCAAGTAGGCTTTTATTGTCATTTCAACCATATACAGTTCAGTACACAGTGAAACGAAACAATGTTCCTCCAGGACCAAGGTGCTACATACATGCTGATGACATAAATTAACAACACAACATAAATTTATAATGCAGATTTTTACATTTTTAAGTTAACCTTTCTATACAATATCTATACAAAAAATACACAAAAATGCAAGTGCAAATGTGCAAACGAAGAACATACATGACAACAGGACATAAGGTAACACAACAACGTAACACGTTACATTAACGAAATACCTTTTTAGTAAACAATTAACATTGTGTTCAAAAATATTTTGTGCAAATAGCAAAGTGAGATGAATAATTGTGCAAATATTGCGAAGAGCAGTTCAGATTGGTGGGTATGAACAGATTAAGGTGGTTGTAGATCAGTATGATTGTGTGTGTTTATCAGTTCAGTCCGGATGTTATATAATTCGTCTGTTTTAGTGATTTGTGTGTGTGTGTGTGTGTGTGTGTGTGTGTGTGTGTGTGTGTGTGTGTGTGTGTGTGTGTGTGTGTGTGTTTGTGCGCATGTGTGTGTGTTTATCAGTCCAGTCTCTTTGTGTTGAGGAGACGGATGGCTTGTGGGTAAAAACTGTTACATAGTCTGGATGTGAGTGCCCGAATGCTTTGGTACCTTTTTCCAGATGGCAGGAGGGTGAAGAGTGAGTGTCATGGGTTTGTCCGGTCAGCCACAATGCTGGTGGCTTTGCGGATGGAGCGTGTGGTGTAGATGTCCTCGATAGAGGGGAGAGAGACCCCGATGATCTTCTCAGGTGTCCTCACTATCCGCTGTAGGGTCTTGCGGTCTGATATGGTACAATTCCCAAACCAGACAGTGATGCAGCTGCTCAGGATGCTCTTGATAGTTCCTAAAAAGAGATTGAGAATCTAAATTAAAAAAAGAAAAACAGAGTAAACATCAATTGGGTAGGATTTAATATGTGGAAAACAGAAGCAGAACTTCGCACACAGCCTAAAATGCAAGCACAAACCATTGATTCCTTTCAGTGTGTTAAGTCTGTTTCAGATCCCGACCTGGACGGCTGCCCCCCGCGACCCCCAGTTCCTCAACAGTCAGCCCCTTCAAGACAGAAGCAAATGCAGACAACACATCTTGTATCATACCGATAAGCACCATGGCCATTCTACAGATATCAGCATATTACAAGCAAACAATAATTATACCAATAACTTATGTTTTGATGCCCCAGGGAGTTATTGTACTCCACTGCCTGTTAAGAAATATGGAGACAATTCTACCTATGTGGTCCCTTGGCAAAAAGGAGACACTTGTGTTGTTCAAGATCAAAAGGGAAAAGGGGAACCTGACTTAGGATGGTCTGAGTGCACCACTTACGTTCGTATAACCAATCGCTCAAAAGGTAGGTCACCTAAATGTAGTATAGATGGTAATTATTTTCCAAATAATGGTAGGTGCCCGTTCATAGAGTTATCGTCTACAAACACAGTAATGTGGGTGTGTGGGTCGATCGCATATGCGACCTTACCCAAGTATTTTAATTGGACAGGCTCATGTTATCCTGCATATGTAACCCCTAGTGTGTCAGTACACCCAGAAAATCCGTGGGAGCCGCGGATGTCAGAGAATAGAAGGAAAAGAGATGTCCCTGTTAAATTTCAAGGTTACACTTTAGCAAACCACTGGACTAGCCCAGGGGCAAATGTGGGAGATTTTTCTCCTACACTAGTTACGGTTGACTTAATTACAAATGTTGAACAAAAACTTTAACTTTAAAAAGAACCAAGGAAAAGACTCCGGACTCCTTGTAGATCTGGATGAAGTAAGGCAGGATTTATTGCAGCAATAAAACCAAGTGAGCCAGCTTGGCAATGCCTAGGATGTAGTCCCATGCATGTCCAAAATCTGACTGACCTGTACTGTGACATGGGCACTTCTTTTATACAGTTTTCAAGGGGAGGAGTGCTCACCTAACCCCCTCCTCTGTACATTTTTTTTCTGATTTCTTATCAAATTATTAACCCATTATAATCCAACTTTTTCCAAGTATTGTCACCCATTATAATTACATTTTCTCTTATCTTATTTGCTTACGTCATATACCTTGTCATCTGACTCCATATCTTTTCCCCATTATAGTCTATTTTTCTTTTAAATAATTTTCCATTATCTTTACACTAAGTTTGTTTATTATTAAAAAATATAGGGGCGGCGCTTATTTTACTATATATTCTTAGTTCTTCCGGGTTACTCTACAGTTCTCGACAGACAGGCAATGGGTAAGCATCTCTCTCACACTCATTTTAATTATTTGTCTTATTTTCCTAATTTGTTGTATTTACGTATTTTATTTTATTGTTATAGCTAAGCGCAACTGCCAAGCACTGAATACATCCCTTTGGACGATTCGGACAGCCAGGACAGTCCAGAGCACAACTCCTTTGAGGATTACACTCCTACTGAACCTGTTGCTGACCGAGCCCAAGTGAGTTTTTGCCAAAATGAGTCTGATGGATCATTGACACAATTTCTTCATAAGAACGGTCTTACTTATGTCAGGAAGGATGACTCCGGGCCCGGTCCTTCTAAGAGACCACGTCCGGAGGCACATAGCTCTCCTTTACTTTCTTTCAGGCCTGTGCGACCAGAGTCTAGTACTCCAGCCCAGTCTCTCTTAAGGCCTGTTGGTCTAAGAAGTGTCAGTATTCAGACTGATTTTAAAGTGTCTGTTGGTACCCAAACTGACTTTCCTGAAGCGCCTACACCACTTTTGAATCGTGGTATTTCTGTTTTTATTCCTCACACTGATCTTCCCATCAATGTGGTTCTAGGTCAGAGAAAGCTTGATATTTAATTTCTTATGCCTTTTGTTATTTGATGCTTACCCAGGCCCCCTATTTTACTGTACTTTTATATGTTGGGCCTTATACTTTGTATTTTTATTTTATTCACTATGTATGTGCACATGCCATTTTATTTTGTGCCTACTCTTATTAAACTTATTATTCATTAAGCTGAGTGTGTGTCTTTTGGTTATTTGTCTGTGTCCCTTTAAATTTGACATGTCTGCACATGTATCCAGCTCCTGTTACATCACAGTTAAGATCACCCCATGTCTGAGGAGATTACCTAATGTCTGGTGCTATTGGCATTACATAATGTTTAGGGCTACATGATATCAGCTGACATTACATCATGTCTAGGGACATCAGGTACTTTGGGATGCTCAGGGTACAAAGATTACATCATCTCTAGGGTCTGTTGGGTACACACTGTCCACTAAGCATCTCACATCCAAAATGGCTACCTGTCTAGAGTTCATTTGAGTTCATGCTGCATGTTCTTGCTACTGTGACATCACACTGTCCTTAGCTCACCTCTGTCTCCTTACCTTACCTCTATGTTATTTTACTAAGATTAATAGTTTCTATCCTATTGTTGCATGCACAAGTATATTTAATTAAAATATGCTCACACAAGCGTAGGCTGGTCATTCTTCCTCGGCGGAGGAACAACAGTAGCCCTAAACAAGGTAAATGGTTTAGCATACATGTTACTGACAGTGAAAAATGACACCATAAATGCCCTGCAATTAGTAAAAGATGAACTTAAGCAGGTTAGAGAAATCACGATTCAGAATAGAATGGGTTTGGACATTTTACTAGCCGAGAGAGGTGGAGTTTGTAAGGTTTTAAACACCTCTTGTTGTTTCTATATACCTGATAAACAAAATATCAGCAACATCATAGACACCATGAAAAAGGCCTTGCAAACACCTCCCCGAGTAGAGTCTTGGATCTCATGGTTAACGCAGTTGTGGGGTGGCTGGGGTTATTGGCTGGTTTATAGTGTTCTACCAATTGGGATTCTAATCTTGTTAGGTCTCTGTATAACACCCTGTATTTGCAGGTGTGTACAAGAACTAGTTCTGAACACAGTAAAATATCAAATGTTACAACAGACTGACAAGAACATAAAACAACAGAAACCAGACACAACTGATGACTAGGACGACTCGACTGCTGACGGGTTTCAAATTTTAAGTGAGTCTTATCCTGATTGTGACTTAGATCCTGATATGGAAGAAGACATGATGTAAATCTTTAGAGAAATGTGAAGTATATATATTCAAGTAGGTTGCAAAATTTTTCAAAAATGCTTTTATGTCAGGGGTCTTTCCCCCACAAAAACAGCTGTAGTGTCCTCTGTGTGCATTAGAGTGCTAGTGATGATGTTGTTTTAAAACCCAGGTCGGAGAGACAATGTCTGATGAAAATTACCTAATGCACAGCTTTATTAGTATTGTTTTGAATTGTAAAATTAAAATGTTTAAGTTGTCATAAAATGACAAAAGGGGGAAATTGTAATGGAAAAATCACATTTTAATTATGTATTAATTTGTAATTGTGCCACGTAGACTATAAACACTTTAAACTTCCTGAAGCTTAGAAAAACAAGGCCGAGAATAGAACAGAAACAACCTGATTGTAATTGTCCCTGAATAAATGATAAGGTATGGACATCTGGTCTGGGTCAGATAAAGAGTTGTGAATTTGAATGTTGATTATGTTAGCAGAGATGTTTGTGTATAAAATAGGGCAGCTGAGAGAAAGCCTTTACCTTTCTCCATGCTGCAATCGTTGTTTGCTGTATGAGCCTGGTCCTTGTGCAGAAGCTTAAAATAAAACCTTTGTGACTTTGCTCTTACCCAGTGTATGAATTGCTTGTCTTTATAATATATACAGAATTTCCACCACAGGTGCTAATGTGAATAACAGATTGACGGTGGAGCCTGGTAATGAGATGTGAATCTTATATGTGTGCGGGAGACTTAACTTAACTAATGTGACAGGGTTGATCTGTGCGATGAAAGGGCCAATGAATCTGGGACTCAGCTTCTTACAGGGCAGTCAAAGACGGATGTCGCGTGTGGAGAGCCAGACCATTTGTCCAGGTCAGAAAGTAGGAGTATCTGCTCTCCTCACGTCAACGACGATGCGTTGTCTTCGAACTGCACGTTGTTGTTGTTGGTGAGCTGAGTCCCAAACCCTCTCGCTTTCCTGGAACCAGTGAGTCACGGAAGGTACCTCAGATGGTGTTCTTTTCCAGTGGAAAAGAGGTGGTTGGTAATACTCAGCTGTACGCATACTCCACTCAGGCGATGAACTGGCTCCAGTAGTGTTGGCGGTCATGGCAGAAGGTACAGAGTTATCTACCTATCTCCTGGATTTTGCATTCAAGTTGCCTTACTTTGGGGATGATATCCAAAAAACAGGCTTACGGTCACATCTAGGAGGTTGTCTTCTGTCGGATACAATGTCCTCTGGAAGGCCGTAAATTCTAACTACCTGATTAAAGAGTGTTTCGGCCGTCTCTTTGACTGAGGGGAGTTTTGGTAATGGAACTAGGAAGCAGGATTTGGAGAATCGATCGACAATTACCAGGATGCAGTTATGGCCTTCAGAACGAGGGAGGTCAGTGACTAGTCCACTCCTAGGTGTGGCCATGGACGCTGGGGAACTGAAAGGGTAATACCTTTCCTGCTGGCTCATATCTGGAGGGTTTGGTGGTTGATCTTTACTGTGATTTGATTAAGGGCGCGATAATCAATACATGGACGAAGGCCCCTGTCGTTTTTAGCCACAAAGAAAAAACTTGAAACAGCAGGAGAGGTGGATGGTCGAATATATCCTGGTTGGAGAGCCTCGTCAATGTAACTCTTCATGGCTTTCTGCTCTGGAATGAAGAGAGAATAAATTTTCCCTTTGGGCACTGGTTCACCTGGACGGAGGTCAATGCCGCAGTCCCATAGCCGATGAGGGGTCAAATGCATGGCTCGCCGAGGACAAAACACGTCTCTAAAATGGGAGTAGCACTTGAGGATATTCACACAGGGTGGGACGGTGGGACTCTCCACAGATGTGGTATTAACAGAAAGGATGGGTTTTGCCTGTAGACATCAACCCCTACATCACAACCCCTAGTTCAGGATCTGTCCACTATACCAAGAAAGCATGTGTTGGTGATCGCGAGCCACGGACATTCTAGAATGACATCGGAGGTGAATCATTTCAGAACCAGAACTTCAATGCATTCCCGATGTAGCCAACCCACTTGCATGTTAATAGAAGGAGTGGTGTAACGAACCCATGGACCTCCACCTGGATGGAGGTTCGGATGAACCGCTCCAATCCCACATCTTGTCATCTTGTGCTGCGAGTTGCAGCCTCAGGCAGCGGCTAAGGTTCTGAAAATTAGAACATAGTCAGTTATCGAACTTTCGTTCTGCTGGAGTCTAAACAGTTTCTCGCCAGTGGTGGAAAAGTATGCCGATTGAGTAAACACCTCCCAGAAGTAAGTTGTAAACTCTTGATAATCATGTACTACACTGCCATCTTGCTGCAAGATAGCCTCAGCCCACTGAAGGGCTTTATTGGTAAGCAGAGAGATTAGGTATGCAATTTTACCTCTATCAAAAGTGAACCTGTGAGGCTGCATCTCGAAGGTGAGAGAGCACTAGAGAAGAAATCCATTGCAGTTCTCTGCCTCGCCATCAAATGGAGCAGGTGGTGTCGGCAAAGAAGCGAATGTTGCCGGAAGTGGTGCTGTGGAGGTGAAGACTTGGCAGAGTCGTTCCACCAGCTCGAGTAAAGGGTCCGGTCCCGTTAGGTTCATTGTTGAGGTCTGACCATCTGTTACGGAAAACACGGATCTTCCGAAAACGGGCGTTTTATTGAGTTATGGCAAATGGAAAACACGTAATGGAAAAAAATGGATAGTCTTAACTGTTTGAATGGTTGAGCTGGTGGATGAGTGCACACAATCAGACAAAGAATGAAACAGTAAACAAACACGAACCAGGAGACGAGAAGAGGAACCAGAAGAAGACGAGATGTGGAGCAAGGAGATGAGAAGGGACGAAAACACGGAGCGAAGTTGTGGTCAGGTGCGTTGCAGAGTCTGTTTCCATATGTGAGGTCAGACGCTGAGTGAGGGGAAGTGAGGTGTGGTGCTAATGTGAATCAGGTGTGTGCTCAGAACTCGGGTGATTGTGAACGGAGATTGAGGGTGGAGCCTGGTGTTTCTGTGACAATACGAGCCTGTTTCCGGAAAACATTATGTTCGTAATCTAAGGTTCCACTGTATATTATGACTGATCCCCAGAAATGCAACAAAACACAAATATATACTTACTAAATACAGTGAATAATTGGTATTCCAAAACACTCATAAACCAAATCAAATCTTCCCATAAGAAATAATGAAAACTCAATTAATTTGTTCCAGCCCAAAAAAATAAATACAGAAAAATTATTAATACAATATATAAAGTAAAAATAAAACAAATTAACCTGCACTTTACCTTTAAAAAAAGTTAAAATAAACCCCACGTTTGTGCGCGCAGACACAGTGTATTTGTGTGTGTGTGTGTGTGTGTGTGTGTGTGGAATTAGCCCCTTCCCTCACCTCATCTTACACAGTAAAAATCCTCCTCCCTCTCCCCACCTCACTTTTTAAGTTTCACAACAAACACACACACAACGGAAACACTGTTTTGACGGGAAAAAATAAATCTCTCTAATGACACTTGCGTGAGCGCAGACTAACGGAATCACTGCTGTAAAGTAAAAAAAACCAAACAAATGAACCAGCACCTTACTTTTTAAAAGAATCGCGACAGATCAGAGTGTGTGTGTGTCTGTGTGAAGCCGGGGAGGGGGGTGTAAAGGCGAGAGAGTGTGTGTGTGTGTGTGTGTGTGTGTTGGTGTGTGTGTGTCGGTGACAAAAAACTTGGCACTGGTAAACCAAGACATGCTCGTTTTTCATTAAAAATCTTTGCTCGTCTTGCTGAACACTCGTAAACTGAGTTACTCGCAACCCGAGATTCCACTGTAAAGAAAAGTGAAAAGAGAAAGTGCATGCTGTTTCACTCTGTTTCACTCATAAAATCATTTGATCACAAAAAACAACATAGTGCAATGCATATTGTCAGCGAATGGTGGAATTGTTGTTGTGAATATGTCTTTTAGAGAATGTAAAATGTTGACCCCACTGTGGCGACGGGCTTATAGCTAGTGCTATACAGCAAATCACCTGCCATCCATCTGTCAACGGTTCCCAATAAAAGGAACTGGGCGGCGATGGCCGGTGAATAGTAAGAACAAAGCCCGTCACTCATACTGTGCTCTTGTTTACAGACTCCGACACCAGCAAGAGCCCTGTACTTCGCACATCGCCGAAGCAAAGTCGGCACTGCTGCGCAGCTGAGTTCCCAAACTGTGAGTCCTCCACACCGGTCCCCGGTGACTGTCTTGTCTGTTCACCTCCCTGCAGATCATTTAGCACCGGCAATTGAGACCCACACGTGTAGTTGCAGAAATTACATTTTTTTTGTGTTCGTGTTATTTTGTGACACTAAGCCCATCAAATAAAGTGCACCTACATTCACTGCAACACCACCTTGTGTCCATGATTTCTGTGCCCACTAAGGAGCTTTACACTCGCACTGCGCACTTTCACTGTACAAAACTCAACGTTTAGGTCAAAAGGCTGTTAAATGTGTGAGTAGATAAAACATGCAGACATAATCCCCCAGAAATAACAATAATAGCAACAAACACAAATATGTCCAACTATGAAATCTGAATTAATTGCAACCATTAAATTTTGGTTGTATGATTATTATTTTTTTTAACTGAGGTGACTAGCATATCCAGATTTTTGTGTTCATTGGATTAAACTAGAACATTTTTATTTATTTTATGTTTTGTATGAAATAATGAGTAAAATATAAGTATCAGCTTCAGTAGCCAGGCAATAAATGAGATTAAACCATGACTGCCCCCTACAGGTAATGTACTTGATGTGTCTGAGAATTTTTTGATTACTTCGAGCATATATTTTTTAAAAATATACGAAAACTAAATTCAAAAATGGTTTAAATAAAAACAGTGTAATTTGAAAATCACACTGACCTTTCACTTTAAGTATATTTTCTATAATATATTTTTGGAAAGTGTACTATAACAATTATTTTGAAGTATGAAGTTTATTTCCAAAAAATTATAAAAGCATGGTGTTAGTAAACTTTTTATATATTAACTGATAGTACATTGCAAATATAGTAACAAAAAAGTTGTACCCTCAAAGATTTGCACATATTTGTAATACACTAAAGTGTATTTCTTGGGGATATCATAATCATTTTTTAGTAATGATTGACTTTGAAGACCTTTTTTCCCAATATGTCAGACACAAAAGAGTCAAAGGCAACAACAGTTTGTTTCTCAACATGTGAAGGCCCTCAAGGACTACTAAAACTTCAACAGCATGTTCATGCTCCTTTAGTAGATCCAAAAGGCCAGCTATCACCCCTCTGACCCAATCCTTCCCAGCAGAGCTCTGGGCAAGGAAACAAGATAAGTCATGTGAAGAAAAAGGTTATACATTTTACAAAATAGCTAGTTATGATCTAGTCATCTAGGCATGGTGTTGTAGTGGTTAGCACTGTCGCCTTGCACCCCATGGTCTGGGTTCAATTTCCAGCCAAAGTCGATTCCCATCTGTGCCTGGAGTTTGCATGCTCTCCCCATGTTTGGTGGCTTTCCTCTAGATACTCCGGGTTACCTTCCACAGTCCAAAACCCTGCAGGTTAGGCTAATTGGTGTTCCCAAAATATTTCCTGTAGCGTGTGAAGGAGTGTGTGGATGTGTGTGCCCTGTGATGGACTGGGATAGGTTCCAGGCCCCCCACGACTCTGAATACAGGATAAAGACGATATAGACGATCAGTGAGTGATTAAGAAGGGTTATATATGACTAGAATGTGTAAAAGACTGTTTCTGGAATTCTTATAAAAGACATGATAGGATTTCAGTGAAGTTAAATTGCTGGTTTAACAAAATTTTTTTGTTTTGTTTTTGAGCAGGTCAGGGGTCCAGTGTTGAACCAGTATAATAAGCCCATTGCATTGGCATGGCATCCCAGATAGCACACTGCTGAAGGGCTAACGGCAGTGCACATATTGGGCTATGGCATCCGTAGTTGGCCCATTGTCATTTTGTCCATTAGCCCAACGTTGGCTCAAACCTAGACTATTATCCACACCAAATACTTTACATAAGACCACTGGGCTGTTGCGACACAAACAACCAGCAGAGTCTATTAAAAGAACAGTGAGATGCTGCAGAGGGTTTGTCTACATCTTTTATATACCTGGTATTTTTCATTATTCTACTTTAAAAGGTCGACAAATAACTAAATGGAGTTGATTTCCCATAATGCACTTTTTTTTTACAATAAGGCTTTGTTTATTTCAATCTAGGCTAAAAAGCCTAGTCTCAAAAAGCCTAGACTAATTAGGTCTAGGCTAAAAAGCTATTTATTTACCCCATTAAATATGTAGTTACACCACTGTTTGTCACTGATTTATTCTGTTACTTTAAAAATGTTGTAACTATAATGGTAGCAAACTGGTACCCTGGTACTGGGTCATTACCCACTATCCGGTGCCTTGTGTCCACTTTCAAGCATCATTTTCTTGAGCACTATCCTTAGGCCATTAGAGATTCTGGCTCCTTTGTGGCTTTATGTACTATGAGGTTTGAGGCAAAGCATTACTTCTTTAAGAAAGTTCTTTAGCAAACTGAGTGCTTCAGGAATGTTTTGCTGTCTCTGGCAAGGAAGCATCAATCAATGATTGTGTTCCATTTGTATGACTCTGATCATTCAAAGTCTGCCATTTCTGTGACATCATTGTTATGAGGGGGTGCTTCAACATGGTGCCCCTCGGTATTCTATCAGGTATGGAAGCCCCAATGCAGGACTTGGAGTGGGCGTTGGGCCGTGGATTGTTTATTTTGGTGAGGAATTATCGGCTCGTGTGAACACCACGCAGCGCAATAAAGGGAAGGAGGGCGCGCTTATGTAGGCGCATGCCACCATGCTTTCGTCATAAAGAACAGGTATTTCGTTTATTACTGTTATTATTCTTGTTTTTTTAAGTTCTCTCGTTTCACCTCTCTCTTTTCTCTTTCCTCTTTTTACGTCTCACTATACCAGAGCCACGCTCTCATACCTGGTGCTACCTAATGTTCGCACAGCGTTCGCCGGTTTCTGGGAGCTTAAATATCCTACCAGCCAGATGTAGCTCATTTCTTTTGATTGTCAGTGCTGCGGGGTTGCCTAACCATCGCCCGTCGCATGTGTGGCCATGTACCCCAACATCTAGGGACAACCCCTGATGTTCCTGTGCCAATTAGGAATTCCCTAACAAGTTCGGGGTCTAGTATATGCTGGGCTGGCACCCAAGAGCGCTCTTCTGGGCCATACCCCGCCTGGAGTCCAGGATACGTCGAACTGTGAACACTGGGGACCCATCACTGATACGGGGTGGGGTAGGGTTGGTGGAGGTCTGGGAGCTAAGGTGCTGCAGAGCATTGGTTTCAGTTGTGACACATGGAATGTAGGATTAATCCTCATTGACTGGGGGAGAGCCAAGAGGTATGCCACCAGATTAATAGTTTACTGGATTTTAAATGGCCCAATGTACCGGAGGGCCAGCTTCCGTGACTCAAGCTTTAGTTGGAGGTCCTTGGTGGACAACCAGACCGTTGTCCTGTACAGAAGGAAGGTTCTACCCATCGCTTCCGATTTGCCGTGAGGGTTGCCCTGCACATGGCCGCTTGTAGGGCGGCTCGAGCCTTCCTCCAGAACGGAGGGCAGCAGGGACCCCTACCTCAGGTTCCTCCTCTGGGAACATGGGGGGGAATACCTGAATTGGCACTCAAAGGGTGACATGCCCAGGGAAGAGTGTCACAGGGTGTTGTGGGCATACTCGACTCACATCAGGTGGTTGGACCAAGATAACGGGTTGGAGGAGGTTACGCACCTGTCTTGGTTCACCCTTTCTGTTGGAGGACCAACTGCGCTGTCTTCTTGGCCGATGGAAGTTTCAGCAAGGGAATACACTTACAGGCTTTGGAGGCACGACGGTATGGGTAGTGGGTGTAGCAGTCCGGTGGGCTATGTACGTGGTTCTGTGCACAGGTCAGACAGGCTGCCACATAAGCCCGAACATCTCTCTCCATGCCGGGCCACCACAGGTGCCGGCGAAGAAATTCCAGGATTCTAGTGGTGCCTGGGTGTGCCGTAAACGGGGACGTGTGACCCCATGCAAGAGCTTGGGGGCGGAGGTTGGCAGGAACATGTAGTTTTCTGGGAGGTCCTCCTCCCGGATCTGGTTCCTGTCACTGTGCTTGCTTGATTTGTTGCTCAATGGCCCAGCGTACGGGGGCAAGGATGCGTGGCGCTGGGATAATGCACTCGGTTTCTGGCTCCGCTAACGGGAGGTCCCATTGACGTGAGAGGGCGTCTGGCTTGAGGTATCTTGAGCCAGGACGGAACGAGAGCACATAGTCCACCCGAGAGAAGAAGAGGGACCATCTGGCTTGTCGGGGGTTTAAGCGTTTGGCCGACCGGATATATTCTAAGTTCTTTTGGTTGGTCCAAATCAGTATTTTCTGTTTGCCCCCCCCCCCAGCCAGTGTCTCCACTCTTCTAGAGCCACCTTTATGGCAAGGAGCTTCCGATCACCAATACCATAATTTCTCTCTGCCGGGGTCAGGCGGTGTGAGAAGTAGACGCAGGGATGTAGTTTCTGGTCCTCCCCGGAACACTGGGAGAGGACCGTGCCCACCCCCACATCGAATGCGTCTACCTCCACTATGAACTGGGTCTCTGGATCCGGCATCCGTAAGACTGGGGCTGTGGTGAGCTTTGCTTTTATAGCCTGGAAGGCCCCTTAAGCCTCCTCCATCCATTTAAATTGCCCTGGGTTCTTCTTTGTGAGGGCGCTAAGTGGGGCGGTCAAGGTGCTAAAATTGCGGATGAACGACGAAAGAATTTGGCTACACTGACGGCCACAGGAGCCGATCCCGGAAGTGATTCCGGGTTCACCGGTGATCCGGAAGTGCCCTGTGCCTCGAGGCACCCATGGATTTGGTCTAAGCACCGTGAAATGCCCTTTATCTTTTCATGTTTACCGATCATCCCCACCTGACCGGTTACTATCTCGTGTACCCTTTATATTTTTCTCCTTGTCTGGTGTGAACATTCTGTTATGAGGGGGTGCTTCAATATTGCGCCCCTCGGTATTCTATCATGTATGGAAGCCCCAACTCAGGACCTACTATTCCCAGAAAACCATGTCTATATATCACAGTATACAAGCCCATTAAGTTCCATTTATTCATTTGCAGTGTGTTATCATTAGATGGACACATTAACACATAAATCAACATGTAACATTTTACTGACAGTTTTGGAATAAACAAAGGTTGGAACCAGTGTTGCCAGTTTTTTTGACGATTACCCACAATCCCCCAGCATGAGAGAGAGAGAAGAACCATTGGCTCAATTGTGATCATGTTGCACTCATCAGCAGAGGTGGGTATATATAGCCAAAAATTTACTCAAGTAAGAGTAAAAAGTAAAAAGTAGTCATCCAAATTATTACTCAAGTAAGAGTAAAAAAGTATTCGGTGATAAGACTATGCAAGCACTGTTTCAATCGTAATTCCAATTAATTTTTTTAGAAAATATAATAATTATATATTTTTACAGTACATACACACAGTACACAGTATATAATATTTTATGTATATTACAGTATAATTATAATAATTATATATGCTAACATTGCATTCAATGAAACAGCTGAACTTACAGCGACATAGAGAAGGCGAGCTTTTATATGCTAAGGTATGTGTCTGCTTTGGCAGACAGAGAAGACACCGCAATATGAAACAGTCCTCTTGCACTTTATGAAAGTGAAACATGCTTTGTATATCAGAGAACTTCTCCATCTGGAGATTTTTTCCACTATGTCACCGGTTTGAGTGTGGTCATGTGACTACATGTGGTTATTGTGGTTGTTGCAGCTGATTGGTCAAACGGATTCATGTGATTATTGTTGCTGCATCTGATTGGTGAAACAGTCATATGGTAGATCTACAGGCTGCATGTTAGAATAAATGGTTAAAAAGTAACAGGTCGAGTGTAGCTGAATGTAGCGGAGTAAGAGTAGCGTTTCTTCACAAATCTACTTAGGTTAAAATAAAAAGTATGGTACAGTAAGACTACTCATCAGTATATATAAAGTTGTATTTAATTCTTTTCTCCCCTTGCAAACTACTCACAGTCCAAGGTTCCACTGTACTTGCAAAGACCATCACCGATATGTCAGACTATTTATCGTCAGTATGTTATAAGCTGTGGGGATTACTTTTATGTTGCCAATATCTACTTTTTGGACGTCTCATGATGTGATAAGGCTTTCCTAGTTATATTATCTAATGAGTTTTAAATGCAAGATGACATGCAACAAAGAATTATCCATAAATATAAAACTCGATCTAGTATAAAGAGACACTTATTCACTTATCCAGATTATTGTCCTGTGCTGAAAATGTATTTGTAAGAACTATAGTTATTATTATTATTATTATTATTATTATTATTTATAAATCGGCTGTCATTGTGAGCCTCTCCTTCTCCTATTCCCAAAAAGCTGTGTCTAGATTTCAGAGTATACAAGCTCATTAACTCTCATTTATTCATGCCGGGTGTAACCATTAGATGGCGCTGTGTCCTCAAGAACACATTAACACATAAAAAACATCACACGTTGCTTTGACAGTTTTGGAGTGAACAGAGGTTCTAACTAGTGCTGCCAGTCCTTTTGACAACTTTAACACATTATAAAATAATACAAGAATATATATACAGGGTGGGTGAAAAGTAACCAGGCATTACAAATTGGTAATTAAGTGTAACAAGGACAAATACCTCAAACACTTTTTGAGGTCCGCATCGTCCCAGCCAATATCCTAGAAAATGCTGGTCTAACCATGCACGCACAGTAAGAGCAAAATGGGGTGGTGCACCTTTTCATCATGACTCAGCGATTCTATAGCCATTAAATATAGCCTAATTAATTTTCACCCACCCTATAGATAAATAAATATATATGGTATGCATGTATGAATTAAATGAATATGTGCTAAATGAGGATTAATATTAGTGGGTATGCTACAGAAGCTTGTGCTGTGCAATGAGCTATAGCAATTAAAAGTGACAGCGGTGCCAAAGTGAATGGTGCAAGTCTGAGGTAGTGAAAGTCAATGCAAATAAGGGTACATGATGAGAAGATAAATACATAAATATGATTGTGAACAATGAGGATGTTATGAAAGAGAGCAACATGTTTAACAAAGGGAGAATTCCTATTACATTCCCAGGCACGTGAAAGAGATGTTAAAGCAGCAGAGTATAGCCCTGAAAACAAAGGATTACCTGAGGTTATCAGCAGCTCTGTGAAAGAAGTCTGCCACTGAACATGCTTTTCTGCTTGGCGAAAGTTCCATACAGGGAGTGATTGGTGTTGGACATGATGGACAGCATTTTTATTCAAGGTCCTCCTTTTCAGCACCAGATCCAGCAAGTCCGACTTAAAGCCTACGACAGGTTCTGCTCTCCTGACCACATTGTTCATGTCTAATGCCATCTCTGAATTTTAAATACCCTCTCCACTACCGCATAGAAAAAAATAATACTAGCCACCACTGGTTGATGGAACAGCTATAGGAGTTTCTGGTAGAGTCTAAAAGAGTAGAGTTTTCCTAGGAAGAAGATCTGAATTTTTTTTGTATAGATGTTCTGCATTTGCTGATCAGTCCAGTTTGTCATCCAGCAGCTGTCACGGTTACTGCTTGCCGGACGAAAGAGAGGCATGACAGCAGAGGTGAAGTGAGCCAAAAGACTTTAATAAACACAAAACAGGGAACCAAAGGAACAGAACAGAACTTAAACCAGGATAAACTAAACATGGAGCTACACTGAACTAGACATTACAAACAGACTGAAAGACAGACAGGCTAGGAGACAGACAGACAGACTAGGAGACAGACAAACCAGGAGAACACAGAGCTAGGAACACAGAACCAGGAGAACATAGAGTCAGGAGAAGATAGAGTCAGGAGAACACAAAGCTAGGAAAAACATAGAGCTAGAAAGAACATACCAGACAAACAGTAACCCTAGACGAACAGATGCAAGACAAGGACAACACAAAACTCAGGAACATTTATAATCACACTAATGAGCAAACTCAGTTCAGGTGAGTGCCACATCACCTGACTGAGGTGCATTCTGGGGATTAGAGTCCTTCACACAAAGAACACAAAGAAAACAGAAAAAACAAAGGAACTCTGGGCACTTTGTCGCCCTCTAGGGGTAATTCCTGACATTACCCCCCCCCCAAAAGGCGCACCACCGGGGCGCCAAAGGAGGACCCGGACACCCTCCCCAAGGTCCCAGTACCGTCCTCCCTACAGCGAGGCTGCAAGGGATCTCCCCTTGGAGTGGAAAGGGGATTATTCCAAGTTTGGTGCCGAGGTCGGACGGCGGATCGGTCCCGGAATCCTCGAAGAGGGGCGACGGAGGCAGGAGCACGGCGTCCTGGAACCCGTGCGGAGGCAGGAGCACGGCGTCCTCGACGGCGCATGATGGCGGCGGAGGAGGAAGAGGCATCTCGCTGTCCACTTCGGGGAACCCTGGAGGGTCAGGGCCTCCACTGAGGCTGGCTGGAGGGTCAGGGCCTCCACTGAGGCTGGCTGGAGGGTCAGGGCCTCCACTGAGGCTGGCTGGAGGGTCAGGGCCTCCACTGAGGCTGGCTGGAGGGTCAGGGCCTCCACTGAGGCTGGCTGGAGGGTCAGGGCCTCCACTGAGGCTGGCTGGAGGGTCAGGGCCTCCACTGAGGCTGGCTGGAGACTGGGTGCTGGCCTTGACGTCAGCTGCCTCTTGGTTGGCCTCGGCCAGCTGTTCCTGCACCACTGCCCCCAGCTCCAGCAGGGTTTGCATTTGCCCCCGATCTCCCGTCGAGCGACAAATGTTTATCTGCTGGATGAGCAACCCGGCTAGTTGGTGGAGCCCCAGCCTCCGCTGTTGAAGCTCTACGTGATCTGCCCTCTGAACGCCAGCAGACACATGTTCGCCCTCTCCAGCTTCTTGCTGAGGTGCTCCACCGGCAGTCGCTCTGGCGCGCCCCCAGTTGTTCCGCCGGAGGGCAAGCCGACTCCCCTCGAATGTCGCTTGCCCTGGCGTCACTGTCATAGCCCCCCCAAAAAATTTCCCAAGGGAGTCTCCTCTGCTATATTACTTTTTAGGTCTGGCATTCTGTCACGGTTACTGCTTGCCGGACGAAAGAGAGGCATGACAGCAGAGGTGAAGTGAGCCAAAAGACTTTAATAAACACAAAACAGGGAACCAAAGGAACAGAACAGAACTTAAACCAGGATAAACTAAACATGGAGCTACACCGAACTAGACATTACAAACAGACTGAAAGGCAGACAGGCTAGGAGACAAACAGACAGACTAGGAGACAGACAAACCAGGAGAACACAGAGCTAGGAACACAGAACCAGGAGAACATAGAATCAGGAGAACATAGAATCAGGAGAACATAGAGCTAGGAAAAACATAGAGCTAGAAAGAACATACCAGACAAACAGTAACCCTAAACGAACAGATGCGAGACAAGGACAACACAAAACTCAGGAAAATTTATAATCACACTAATGAGCAAACTCAGTTCAGGTGAGCGCCACATCACCTGACTGAGGTGCATTCTGGGGATTAGAGTCCTTCACACAAAGAACACAAAGAAAACAGAAAAAACAAAGGAACTCTCTGGGCTTTGTCGCCCTCTAGGGGTAATTCCTGACAGCAGCAGCCTGAGGTATTTTTATGTCCTCACCACCACAACATTATCTCTCTCAATAAAGACTGGCAGCAGCGAGGACCTAGCTCTATGAAATCACCTTCTTGGTCTTAGAGATGTTCAGCTAGAGGTGATTTGAGGTCACAAAATTCTCCACAAGGCTCGTGTACTCTCACCCCTGTCCATTCCTGATACACTCTATGATGGCAGTGTCATCAGAGAACTTCTGCACGATTAACCAAATTGTGTATGCAATTTATTTAGATAGTTACAGGGATGTCACAGTGAGAGTTTTATTAGCTAAGTCAAAATAGCAAGTAAAAACCCTCATATACCATTTATATTTAAAGATAAAAACCTGTAAGAATGTTTGACAATTAAGAAGTGCAGTGTAAGAAAAGCAGACTGAATAGGCACCGTCAGATGAGGAAGTAAACAATAGCCCACATTTAGAAAAGCATTTTTATTTAAGACTATTAAAAATAACCCTGCATCTATTTTTAGGCATGCCCGCTGCCACTTTTTAGTTAGAGATTTTCTATACAAATCTTATAATGCCCACATGATTATTTATTTTAACTATTAAAACTATTAAACTTATTATTTTACTATTTTAGCTATTACATTTTTATTTACTTCAAAATAACATTAAAAATTAAAACAATACTTTAAAAATATATATATATTGATTACATTTGGGCTGATAAAACTGTTGTCCTCAAAAATTGAACAGATGAGGACTCATGTCCATCAATCTTATATACAGTATGCTGGAGAAACTCCCAGGTGGGAAGACACTGCTTTGTGTAGTTCAAAGACAAGTAAACCTTTAACTGGATTTAATTGGATGCAAAACAAATTTTAGATTATGTAATTCGTATGAAACGTGAATTAGTGGCGCACCCACTGCTAGGGAGATGACGAGATGACATGATTATCTTCATCACTACAGCTGAAACCAAAGAAATCCCTAATTCATCAATGAATTATTAAAATGGCCAGAGTCAGTCTCCTTGCTGTTTTTCCCCCGACGCATTCTGTAACTTTATACGTGCGGCTGAGCGCTGATTAAACTATTTAGAGAAGTCCAGTCTCCCAACAGACCCCGAGCTACACTCCACGCTGTATTTTATAGCGCGACTAGAAGCCCGGGATAATTAGCGGCGATAGCTCTCCAGCCGTGCCTAATTCCGCGGCCCTGCTCCTTCATGCACCAGCAGAAGGAGAGGCCGCCTAGCTAGTGAGCGAGGAGTGAGCGAGGAGCGATATGGATTAGACAACTTGTAACACAATAACAATAATATTTTGAACATTTTGTAGGCTGCCGTTTGGAGAAACCAGATAATAAATAATAGACCAGTTGTTGGGTCAAAATAACCCAACCAGGTGTTCATTTGTAAATGACTCACTACATCTTATTTGGCCCAACATGACCCAACAATGTGTTTAAAGTACCCGAAATAATCCAGAATTTTGACCCAGCATAAACAACCCAACAATGTGTTTACAGAAACAACACATAATTTTTGAGTTATTTTAATGTTTTATTCTAAAAGTTTAGTTTTCCAGTTATTTCTACAGCAGAACCTCGGATTGCGAGTAACGTGGTTTACGAGTGTTCCGCAAACTGTGCAAAGATTTTTAATACATTTTTAATTGGACACCGAGCAAGTATTAGTTTATGAGCGCCGAGTATCATGTATCACGCATGCGACTCTTATTTTGACACCGAGCATCACTCTTGTGCTGCGGAATTGTGTGTAACCTGTTAGGTCTTAGTGCTTGTCTCTTACTAGCATTATCAACATCTCCCTTTCTCTTTCAGCATCTCCTTTGTGTGTGCATGCACGTAATTTGACACCGACACACACACACACACACACACACAAACACCCTGACACACACACAGGTGCTCTCTCGCCTTTTCACCCCCTCTCTGGCTTCACAAACACACAGAAACTCTGCTCTGTCTGCGATTCTTTTCAAAGGTAAGGTGCTGGTTCATTTGTTTTGTTTTTTCTTTTACTTTACAGCAGTGATTCCTCCCGCAGTGAGTATGCGTTGACGCCAGTGTCAGAGGGATTTATTTTTTTCCGTTAAAACGGTGTTTCCTTTGCGTTTGTGTGTGTCCGTTTGTTGTGCAACTTAAAAAGTGATTCCGTTAGTATGCGCTCATGCCAGAGAGATTTTTTTCCCGTTAAAACGGTGTTTCCACTGTGTTTGTGTGTGTGTGTTTTGTGAAAAGCGAGGTGGGGAGAGGGAGAAGGAGTGTTACTGTGTAAAACCAAAAGACGTGGGCATTATGTCATATAGTAAATATTAAAGTTGACCAGACCAGGGGTCCATCCTTCATCTCTGCTCCTAATCACCCAAGTGTTGAGCACACACCTGATTCACATTAGCACTAACACCTTATATACACCTGACTTCCCCTCACTCAGCATCTGACTTCACATAGGGAAACAGACACCGCAGCAAACCTGACCAAAACTTCACTCCGTACTTTTGTCTTATCTCATCTCCTTGCTCCACGTGTCCCGAGGATCTTAGTCTCGTCTTCTTGCTCCATGCCTCGTCTCCTGGTTCGTGTTTGTTTCATGTTCCACATTTCACCTGATTGTCTACACTCGTCCACCAGCTGCATCATCAACACAGTTAAGACTATCCTTTTTTTTCCATTCACTGTTTATCATTTTCCACAACCTGTCAATAAAACACCCGTTCGGGTTTGCGTATGATTATTGTCTGTTGAGTCTGTATTTCTGTAACAGAAGGTTGGACCACAACAATGAACCAGACGGGCCCGGACCCTTTATTCGAGTTGGTGGAACGACTCCGCCAAGTATTCACCTCCACTGTACCAATTCCGGCAACAATCGCTTCTTCGCCGACACCACCAACTCACGCTATCCCATGGCAGAACTAGCACCCTTTCGGTGGTGAGGCAGAGAACTGCAATGGATTCCTTCAGTGCTCTCTCACCTTCGAGATGCAGCCTCGCAAGTTCCCATTTGACAGAGCTAAAATTGCACACATAATCTCCCTGCTTACCAATAAAGCACTTCAGTGAGTCGAGGCAATCTGGCAGCAAAATGGCAACGTAGTGCATGTTCACCAAGAGTTTACAACCTACTTCCGAAAGGTGTTTATTCAATCAGCAGACTCTTCCACCACTGGCGAGAAACTGTAAGAATTTTTCTCCGCCCGTATTCTGCTGTCCCGCCGGGGCCCAGGGAACCCCTCAATGAAACACACAAGTCAGTGCTCAGTGAGACGTTCAAAGTTTATTGTAGAAGACAGAAGTATATATGCACACACAAAAAGCACCAAAAAGGAGGGTGCAAGAGCGGTTACATCTGATCTGGAAGATAACGTGGAGAAGAATAGGAGCTTTGGGAGTTGTTCTTAAGTAGGAGCCTCCAACGGTTTCACGACCTGAACATAGATACTAAGGAATGTGTTTGCTGATAGCGTAGTGTGTCGAGGTCAAAGAAAGAGAACACTCTGTTCTCATGTACACAGAATATCATGAAACACAAAAAAATTAATATTCCCTACACTGTTTAAACTCAAGCGAGATTAAAGTTTCATTACTGATAGTTCCGACAAGGTCTGGATCCACACCTGAGGCTACAACTTGCGGCGCAAGATAACTCGGTGGGATTGGGGCGGTTCATCCGAACTTCCATCCAGGTGGCAAACCATCTCCAAGAGTGCACCACCAAAACATCCGTGCATCATGAGACATTTGCAGTTCTCTGCCCAACATGGGCGCGATCTGTAACAGAAACCATGCAAGTGGACCCGCAATCATTCTCCAGGCTCTCACCCATTGAGAGACAGCACTGGCTGACCCAAGGGCTCTGCCTTTGGAAAAGGGACATGTCCATTGATGAGCAAGATATCTTATCTCAGTAAACCTTTGGCTCCTTTAACCACTGATGTAGTTCTTGATGCTACCTCTCTTTCTGTTACTGTTGCACTCCTGGATTCGGGGTCAGCCGGGAACTTCGTCTCCGCCGCTTTGTGTCACCAACTCAATATCCCCATGATCCTCCACACGACCCAGTTCAAAATATGCTGTGTCACTGGCACTGCCCCTCGGGGGGGATCGGTTCGTTATACCACTCCTCCTATCAACATGCGTGTGGATTGGATACATCGGGATTCTGGTTCTGGAACGATCCACTAACCCATCCTCTCTTGGGATAGTGGAGAGATCCTGAACTGGGCATCGGGAATGTAGGAGTTGATGTCTACAAGCAAAACCTATCCTTTCCATTAATACCACATCCGTGAAGAGCCCCACTGACCAGCCCTGTGTGACTATCCCCGAGTGCTACTCCCATTTCAGAGACGTGTTCTTACCACGCAGTTGCCCCCTCATCAGCCACTGGACTGCACCATTGACCTCCGTCCAGGTGAACCAGTGCCCAAAGGGAAGATCTATTCTCTCTCTATTTCTGAGCAGAAAGCCATGGAGCGTTACATTGAGGAGGCTCTCCAACAAGGGTATATTCAACCATCCACCTCCCCTGTTGCTTCAAATGTTTCCTTTGTGGCTAAAAGGATGGGGGCCTTTGCCCATGTATTGATTATCACGCCCTTAATCAAATCACGGTGAAGTTCAGCTACCCTTGTCCCAACTTCTCTGGAACAACTCAGAGGGGCACCCATCTTCACAAAGCTGGATCTCCGCAGCGCATACAATCTCATCGAAATATGAGAGGGGGACGAGTAAGAGTATTTTAGTTATGCCCTACAGCCTAGTCAATGCCCCCTCTATGTTCCAAGGCTACATAAATAAGGTGTTCCAATCATTTCTGAATCGATTTGTTATCATTTACAATGAAGACATACTCATTTACTCCAGGAACGAGTCATTCATGTGGTTGAGGTTCTCCGGAAACTCAGACAACATCAACTATTCCTGAAAGCTGAAAAATGCACCTTTCATCAATCCACCGTGCAGTTCCTGGGTTATCACATCAGTCAGCATGGGATCAAAATGGACAAAGGAAAGTGGATGCCATTCGGACCTGGCCGACATCCAACGTCAAACAGCTCCAACGCCTTTTGGGTTTTGCAAACGTCTACCAGAGGTTCATCTGAGATTACAGTTCCCTTGTTTACCCCCATAACCCACAGAGTCTGATTCCGTAGACGAACCCCAACCCCCCCCTCCCCCCCCCCCCCTTGACACTGGAGCTAGAGGACGGAATGATCTATGCTGTTAGAGAAATCCTGAGGTCCCGCCGCTGAGGTGGTTGTCTCAAATATCAGAGCCCATCTGGCATGCAGATAGAAGTCTGATAAGCAATTGTGGCAGGCAGAGGCCTCAATGGACAGCAGCTCCTGCATGCGCCCTCGAGCAGATCCTCTCACTATCCTGGTCAACCAGCACCTTCCCTCTCTCCTTGGGTGAAGCCACAGATGGGAGTCTGACAAAATATCAGCTGCACTCACACTCATCATAATGAAGAGCTTTGAGCGGCTCATCATGAGACACATCAAGACCCCCTGCAGTTTGCGTATCGTTCAAACCATTCGACAGACGACGCCATCTCCACCACACTCCACCTGGCACTGAAATATCTTGATAAGAAGGACACTTATGTCAGAATGCTGTACATAGATTTCAGTTCAGCATTCAATACAATCTTCCCCCAACACCTGATCGGGAAGCTGAGCTTGTTGGGCCTGAACACCTCCCTCTGTAACTAGATCCTGGACTTTCTGACTGAAAGACATCAGGCAGTGCAGATCGGGAACTACACCTCCAGCTGTCCACCAAACTGAGCACTGGGGCGCACACACATAAATCATTCAGACGAGTTAAATAACATCAGGACTGTATAAGGCATGGAAGACCACTGAAGACAACCAAAGTGGTTTATGGTAGTCCAGTAGTTAGATGGTAGTGGTAGTTAGATTCTGTCCAGGATAAAGAAGAACTCTTTCACAAGCCAAGTCAAAAACATTCTTGAGGAGGTTGGAATGTCCTTGTCAAAGTACAGTTGTACAGTTAAGAGACAGCTTTATGAAGTAAATTTCTCAATAACAAAAAGGCCAGAAAACACCTTAAATGCCTGTCCACAGTTCTGGAAGAAGATGAATTCTCAATTGTATGATTGACATTAAGCAAATCCTTGTGTAGCTTTCACTGTATGTTTTAGAGTGGCATCCTATCGGTTTTGGAAATACATAAAGTAAAAGCTACTCCAGAGTTTTTTCAGAGCATGCTGTTACCTTACTGAAACCAAGGCTAAAGGCAGAACAATGCAAGCAGCAGAAAGGAAACTCAGCTTTTCCAGATTTCATTCAGTCATTGACTGCAAAGAAATTTTGATTTTATTATTAAAGGCAATCTTTATGTGAATCCTTTATCTAAATGGCGGGTGTATGTATAAACATGGCTGTAATTTCTGACATCACACATCAAACAGTCTGAAGTAAAGCTGAAGTGCTTGACTGCTTGACTGTTCAGCAGCGAGCTAAGATCACAGCAGGCTTTGAAGTGTGTATTTACAATTAAAAATTGTCACGCAAAGCTGATGTCCACTGGCCCGGTGAACAATGCAAGTCGATCTGGTGCATACATTGAAATTTACAGATTTGTATTGATATTTCTATGTAATAAAGTAGATGTACAATTTGCTTCAATAAATTGTATAAGAAATATGGACTTTATTACCAATTTTTAATGCCTAGTTACTTTGAGATATGCTGTATAACTGAGTATGTTACACCTGCAAGAAGAATACAGGTCTTTCTCAAAAAATTAGCATATTCTGATAAAGTTCATTATTTTCTGTAATGTACTGATAAACATTAGACTTTCATACATTTTAGATTCATTACACACAACTGAAGTAGTTCAAGCCTTTTATTGTTTTAATATTGATGATTTTGGCATACAGCTCATGAAAACCCAAAATTCCTATCTCAAAAAATTAGCATATTTCATCCGACCAATAAAAGAAAAGTGTTTTTAATACAAAAGTCAACCTTCAAATAATTATGTTCATTTATGCAATCAACACTTGGTCGGGAATCCTTTTGCAGAAATGACTGCTTCAATGCGGCGTGGCATGGAGGCAATCAGTCTGTGGCACTGCTGACGTGTTATGGAGGCCCAGGATGCTTCGATAGAGGCCTTAAGCTCATCCAGAGTGTTGGCTCTTGCTTCTCTCAACTTTCTCTTTACAATATCCCACAGATTCTCTATGGGGTTCAGGTCAGGAGAGTTGGCAGGCCAATTGAGCACAGTAATACCATGGTCAGTAAACCATTTACCAGTGGTTTTGGCACTGTGAGCAGGTGCCAGGTCGTGCTGAAAAATGAAATCTTCATCTCCATAAAGCTTTACAACAGATGGAAGCATGACGTGCTGCAAAATCTCCTGATAGCTAGCTGCATTGACCCTGCCCTTGATAAAACACAGTGGACCAACACCAGCAGCTGACATGGCACCCGAGACCATCACTGACTCTGGGTACTTGACACTGGACTTCAGGCATTTTGGCATTTCCCTCTCCCCAGTCTTCCTCCAGACTCTGGCACCTTGATTTCCAAATGACATGCAAAATTTGCTTTCATCCGAAAAAAGTACTTTGGACCACTGAGCAACAGTCCAGTTCACACCGAACGCGGCGAGAGTGTCAAAATGGCCGGAAGTCATTCATTTTCAATGGGAGCCGGCGGCGAAGAGCAGCGAAGGGAGTTGAAATCAGCTCAACTTTATGGTAATGAGCTATGATGCGGTTATTTATGACATGTCCCTGTTTGTGTACAGGGACATTAATACAAAAAATGATGCGTGGACGAAGATAATAACAAATATAATATAATAATAAAAAATATTAAATTAGACTAGCAATTCACAATGAACAGAAGCCACACCATACAAATGCCTTATAATTTGTTTATTTCTACAATACAGTTCTTTCTATCAATCAATTTCTTGTTTTCTTCCACATTTTTGTAAGTCTCCATAAGATCAAGCTTGATTGCTTTGCAATGGCAGGGCAGTGAGAGCGAACTTTGACGCTCTCGCCACGTTCGGTGTGAACGCAGGGTCAGGGTCACTTTGGCACCTGCTCTCAAGGCAGAGTCTTGGGTACTCATCAGTACATGCATTTTGGCAGTTATCAACAAGGTCTGGTTGCAGTGAAGCAGTGATCTTGGATAGAGTGGTGTCATCAATGCACTTGCTAATGTACTGAAACTAGTCACTGATGCCGTGTACTTGTACACAAGTTGTTTCAGTGATGTGTTGGACAATTCCATTGATTCATTTCAGCAGTTTTCTTAGTTTGTTCTTTAATGTAGGCCAATAATTTGACCATTCTAAAATACAGTTACATCGTTTCTTAACCACGGGCTACATTTTCCAACATGGCTGTTTAAGAAATGAGAAGCTCATCACTGCATTAGTTAGGACAAAAAGAATTGTAGCAGTGAAGCATATTAATCTCTGCAGTAAACATCCAATCAGAGGATTTTAACCATTTTTTGTGAAACATAATGTCCAGCAGATGTCACTATTGTGAAAAATATTTTCATGGGCAATAGGTTACCGCAGCAAAATGAACAACTGTCTCAGTCTACTACATACAAGAGCGAAGCTATCAGAAGGACAGTGAGGCATGTAAGTGCTGCAAGACTGATTGTTTACGTCCTTCAGATATCAGGTATTTTCAGTGTTTCAATTTCATCCTTTGGGTTTTTTTTTTTTTTTAGTTTCATACCAATTAATGAGTAAAGATTTTTTTTTTGGTGATGCTGTGTTTTTAGCATATTTTAATTTCATTTTCATTTAATTGTTTTTTAGCATTTTTTGTTTATGTGTTTGTTTTTAGAATAACCTCTTTAAGGTTTTACTTGAAGTACACTTTAAGGAAACATAAATTAAAATTTTGGCACAATAACTTTAAACAAGTCAAACAGGATCTATGTAAATAACAGTATGTTCATTTTAATATACCGTATTCTCAGTATATTTTCACTTAAAATTAAATTAAGGTAATTATTCATGCTTACTGTACATTTCAGTGCACTACTCTCTCTCTCACACACATGTGCTCTAACTTGGTTTTGCATGCTAAAACTTACAAATGCTAAAATAATCAGAAATTGGAGGAGAACACATTTTGACTCCCTTTCTCTAATAGGCTAGTATGTTTCATCATTGCATTGCACAATTAGTTTATATCGTTATTATTTTATTTTCATCAGAATTAGGTAAATTAATTGTTTTTGTTAGGTAGTTGGAAATTAGGTAGTTTGTTTAAACTATATAATGTATTGTCAAACGTGTTATCTTTACATACTTGTACTTTGCTTCTAGTATAATGCTCTGCAACTTTTCCCAGTTTTCAGAGTCTTTGTCAAGGAGTCTAAGATTGGCACGAGGAATCCAGTTGAAGGATATTGATGAATTAGACGCGAGAAAGAATAACTTTTTTTCATGGAGATAGCATGGCTGAGAGAGTGAATAGAGATGGTCGAGGCCATGTATCCAGTCAGTGCTGTAACAAAGCCAAGTCACGAGATAGAGCTATGATTAAGAAAGCGGGGTATTTGTTTAGAACCATAAAATCCAGTGATGAAGCCAAATTGTGAAACAAATCAGTGCTTGAGACAGAACTGTTTGATCAGAGCTGTTTATCCAGTCAGCATTGTGTCAAATCATGAGATAGAGCCATGGTTGAGAAAGCGGGAGCTTTTGATCAGTGCCGTGAATCCAGTTAGCATAGTAATGAAGCCAAATGGTGAGACAGAGCCATGGTCGAGAATGCAGAAGTGTTTAATCAGAATACAGTCAGTGAAGTAACAAAGCCAAATTATCAGATGTAGGGTGATTGAGAAATCAGAACTGATAGGTTGAGTCTTGGAAAGTACAAATGCATGACGGGGAAAATGTCAAATTCAAATTCAAATTTTATTTGTCACATACACAGTCATACACAGTACGATATGCAGTGAAATGCTTATACGACCGCTCCGTGACCTTAAATAATTTTTACAAAAGGAACCTATAAAACAGATTCCAACAAAGTTACAAAATATATATATATACATAAAATCTGGAGTATGAAAAAAAAAATGTGCTCTTGTCAGAAGTGGGATGTGATGTAATATATTGCGACTATAGTCTGTGAAAACTTGAGGTAGTTTTTTAATGAGATGAGGGGGGTGTGAAAAGAAGTCCTTGAAGTGTGCAAAATGTGCATATGTGCATATATGTGCAATGTGCATTGACATAATTGTCCGTTCTGTTGTGTGCAAGAAAATGCAAAGGTGTTTAGTCCAGTGTGTTGGTTTGGTTGAGAGACCGTATCGCCTGCGGGAAGAAGCTCCTTCTCAGTCTCTCTGTATTGGCCTTGAGGGAGCGGAAGCGCTTCCCAGACCGCAGCAGAGAGAACAGTCCATTGCTGGGGTGGCTGAGGTCCTTCATGATCTTCCTGGCCTTGGTCCAGCACCGCTTGCTGTAGACAGAGTGCAGGTCAGGGAGCTCAGTTCGGATGATGCGCTCAGCTGATCGCACCACCCTCTGTAGGGCTCGTCTGTCCTGCATGGTGCTGTTCCCAAACCAGGTTGAGATGTTTCCCGTCAGGATGCTCTCTATGGTGCAGAAGTAAAAGTTCCTGAGCACCTTAGAGGGCAGTCTGAAGTCTCTCAGGCGTCTGAGGTGGTAGAGACGCTGTCGGGCCTTTTTCACCACGGTGTTGATGTGACAGGACCATGATAGGTCCTGCGTGATGTGAACACCGAGGTACTTGAAGCAGTCCACTCTCTCCACTGGGCTCTCGTTGATGACGGGGGTCTGGTAGTTCCTCTCCTGCTTAGTGCTGAAGTCCACTATCAGCTCCTTTGTTTTACTGACATTTAGAAGAAGGTTGTTCCTCTGGCACCAGTTCTCCAGATTTCCAATCTCCTTCAAGTAGGCCGTCTCGTCGTTGTCAGAGATCAGGCCCACCACGACGGTGTCGTCAGCAAACTTGATGATGGTGGTGGAGCTGGTAGTGGCCGCACAGTCATGTGTGTACAGAGAGTACAGCAGGGGGCTCAGAACACAGCCCTGTGGGGCTCCAGTGCTGAGAGTGAGAGAGGCTGAGACGTGTCCACCCATCCTTACAGCCTGTGGTCTCCCAGTTAGGAAATTAGAGATCCACTGACATAGAGATGAGCTGAGTCCCAGATGCTCCAGTTTGGTGGTGAGTGTGGAGGGAATTATGGTGTTAAATGCTGAGCTGTAGTCGATGAAAAGCATTTTAACATAATTCCCCCTTCTAGTGTCTAGGTGAGTGAGTGTTGTGTGGAGGAGATGAGAGATGGCATCATCTGTGGAGCGGTTCGGGCGGTATGCAAACTGTAGTGGGTCCAGAGTGTCGGGTAGTGAAGAGATGATGAAGTCTCTGACCAGCCGTTCAAAGCATTTCATCACCACTGATGTGAGGGCTACAGGTCGATAGTCATTGAGGGAAGCAGGATGTGGTTTCTTCGGAACAGGAACAATGATGGACTCTTTGAAGCATGTGGGGATCACCGACTGAGATAAGGAGAGGTTGAATATCTCTGTGAACACAGGTGCAAGCTGGTCTGCGCAGGCTCTGAGAACTCTACCTGAGATGCCGTCTGGTCCTGCTGCTTTCCTGATGTTCACTCTCCTGAAGGCTCTCCTCACGTCATGCTCGGAGATGATGAACGCGTTTCCGGTGCTGGCAGTGACTTCCTCTCTGCAGCCGTTAGCGCCGCTAGCATTAGCAACGCTAGCGTCTTTAGCTGCAGCCTCGAAGCGAGCATAAAAGGTGTTCAGCTCGTCTGCCAGAGTCATGTCCGCGTTCGTCATACCGGATGTTGGTGCTTTATAATCCGTTATTGTCCTTAGTCCCTGCCACAGGCTCCTAGAGTCACTCTGTTGGAGTTGTGACTCTAGTTTCCTTCCGTAGCGCTGCTTCGCCTCTTTAACCGCCTTCCGGACGTTATAGGACGCAGCCTTGTACTGGTTCATGTCCCCCGATGCAAGTCCCGCGTTGTAGGCAGCGGCGCGAGATCTCAGAGCGTCGCGGATGGTTTTATCCACCCACGGCTTCTGATTGGGAAACGTTCTGATGGTCGTTTTCTGCACGGTATCATCCGCTAGTTTCCCGACGAATCCCACGACCGCTTCCGTAAACATGCTGACGTCATCGGAGCTGTTCCGGAACATGTCCCAGTCTGCGTCATCGAGTGCGTCCTGAAGCGCGGCCACCGATTGGTCCGTCCAGCGCGCGACCTCCCTCTGAACCGGAAGTTCCTGTTTAAGCCTTTGTTTATATTTTGGCATGAGGAAGATGGCGGCATGGTCGGATTTCCCAAACGGTGGACGAGATTGTGCCTTGTAGCCGTCCTTGACTGTTGTATAACAATGGTCCAGTGTCCTTTCACCCCTGGTTGGGCATGTGATGTGCTGATAAAAGTTCGGCGCTGCGCGTTTGAGGTTGGCACTGTTAAAGTCCCCCGCCACAATAAGCGCAGCGTCCCGGTGCTGTGTCTGGTGCTGTGTGAGTGCCTCATGCAGCTCGCATAAGGCAGTGTCCGTGTCCGCTTGTGGCGGAATATAAACGGCGCTGATTATGACCGATGTAAACTCCCGAGGAAGATAAAAAGGACGACACTTGATGGTCAATAGTTCCAGGTTGGGTGTGCAGGAGCGTGCGAGAGGAACAACGCTCGCGCTGTTGCACCAGCTGCTGTTCACCATTAAACACACGCCGCCTCCCCTTGTCTTCCCCGAGTCCCTTGTCCTGTCCATGCGGTGAACCGAGAAGAACTCGGCCGGCTGGATGGCGTGGTCCGGCACCGCTGGGTTCAGCCATGTCTCGGTGAAGCAGAGAAGATTGCAGTCCCGAATGTCTCTCTGGAACTTTATCCTGGCCCTGAGGTCATCGAGCTTGTTCTCCAGTGACTGGACGTTGGCGAGCAAGATACTAGGCAGAGGAGTGCGGTGTGCACGGGCTCTCAGCCTGTTCCTGACGCCGGCTCGTTTTCCTCGGGGCCGCCGCTTCGCGTCGCGTCCTTTGTTTTCCCTCAGGATCTCACTCGGCCAGCTCGGATCCGGAGTTAAAAACGTCGAATTGTGAGTACATTGTAGACCAATAGAAATAAGAGTATCTCTATCGTACCTAATGCACTCAATTGTGATGAATTGGCCGGATTAAAGTTACTAGAAATTAAATAAAAAGACGAAAACAAAGTAAAGTCGGTCGGAGCAGTCGTGACGGCAGCCGACCTCACCGGCGCCATCTTGGCGAACATTTTGTAATGTGGGACAAATGCAAACGTGATAAAGTGAACAAACAATCCATAACAGGAGATGATTATTTAATTTAATTTTAATTCGTTTGCAGGATAAGGGGAATTAGGGGAATGTCCTCGGCAGCGAACATGACTCTCTGGTTTACCCTGTACTAAGCAGCCTTAAAGTGTGTATGCTTGTTTTTTGTAGGCTTTAACTGAGAGTAGCAAGGTTTGTCTAGACTGCAACCATGTCTGCTTACAATAGCGAACAAAGTGTTAGGCAGCGGGGACCACCTTCGGGGATCCACCTTCTCCTCAAGAGATACAAGGGTAGATGTTTCCAGCTGTGGAATGGGAACATCTCAGTGGATGACAAGGGTTCAAAATTGTGGGCATCCACGGTAAGAAATTGCTCCAGGAGGCGGTGTGCCAAGATGTCATATCTTTATGATCTAAAGGCAATCTTGAGGGCTTGTTTTTTTGCTGTCTGGCCATTGAATTGGAGATAGAAACCAAAAGTTAGGCTTAGAGGCCCCAATGAGCCTGCATAATACCCTCCAGAATTGTGAGGTGAATTGGGGTCATCGGTCCAAGACTATGTTGTTGGGGATGATGATGACTAAAAGGGGATGATGATGATGATGATAACTAAAAGGCAAAGATCGGAAGAGGCCGGCGGGGGATTGGTTTTCATGCATGCATCTTGGCCAGACATTGCATGCTGCCATAGATCTCAAAACATCTTCTCTTAGCGTAAGCCACCAGAAACGTTGTTGAATGATGAATATAGTTCATGCAGTCCTTGGCTGACAGGAGAGCCATGGCCCCATTCCAAAACCTAAGGCCGTAAAGCGAGAAGCACGAAGAGGCGGTTTGGGGGAACATTGCTAGGTCTAGGCCTTTTGTCCAAAGCCCACTTGACCTTGGCCCCAATGTCTAGCTAGGCCACCGCAATCAAGCCATGAGAAGGAAGGATAGTCTTGTCTCCTCCAGGACAGTTTGATGGCTAGGAATTATTGATCACCAATTTCATAGTTCTTTACTCCAGGGCTTAGATGGTGTGAAAAGAAGGAGCAGGAATGCAGCTTGATGTCAAGCAGCAATCTCTGGGAGAGAAAGCCTGGTAATGTCTGGTAATGTTATGAACATTGTTAAATGCTAAAGCGACTTAAACCAGCCCATTTCTAGGTGGTAAAAATACAATATTTCTATGTGGTTTTGTGAGTTCCAGCTAAACTTCGGGAAGACATCCCAGGCTCCCAGGCTCAAAAGGTGACAGAAAGTGCTACAGATATATCAATTGAGCAAAATATATGAACAAAAATATTTGAAAAAAAAGAGGAAAATTTTATCTTGCTGGTTAAAATATTACAGTCAGTTTTTCTTGAAAGTGGAGTGTTTTTTATTTTTTATGTATAGGTTCTATTTTGCTGCACATTTATTTTCAGTGCCAAACACTTTAAGTTTAACTTTTGGCACATGATGGTGTCACGGTCTGGCTGGTACTACAGGCCAGACCGGCTGATGAAGTTGCAGTCGGCATATAGGACAGGCATACACGCTGAGGGGTTATAAACAGAAAGTGTCTATTTAAACACAAACTCAAAAACAGACAAAAAGAAACTAAAACAACAAACTCAAACTAATATTAGGGCTCAGGGCTACACACAGCTACAAGAGCTAACATGGGAAACTGAGCGCTGACACAGGGAAACATGGAGCTGGAGCTAACTAAAGAGACAAAAGGGGCCAGAGACAAGACAGGATGAGACAGGAACTCGAGATGGAGACAGGACCAGGGACAGGACTGGTTAGTGGTTAGTTGGGTTAGTACCTACCTGCAATATGTATGTAAGGAATGATGACCTAACCAGGTTAGTACCTAACTGGATTAGTGGCTAACCGGGTTAGTACTGACCTACGAGGGGACCGAAAGACAAGAGGCAAGGCACACATGAGGCTATTCCAAACTAGCAGCTAACCTACAAGCGACCAGAACCACTAGCAGTCAATCCGACTAGAGGCTAGCCTACTGGAGGCTAACCCTACTAGGGGCTAACCCTACTAGCAGCCAAGGCCTACTAGCGGCTAACCCTGCTATCAGCTAGGCCCTCATGTGGCTACACACATCTAAATAGATAAGGGACACCACAGACAAATAACTACACAAGAAGGCCGACACTGGGGATACACAGTACTTACACAGGAGGAGACACAGCCTAACTAAACACTGAACAAGGCAGCTCCATGAAACCATCTACACACAATATAAAGAAAACCAAAAATAGAGCCTTTTTGAAACCGAGGTTACAAAACATAAACCAAAATATAAACTTAAAGAAACTAAACCAAACAAAAGGAATGCCCACTTGACAAGGATAATGCTCAACCCAGTTTCCCAGAACAAACTGCTATTTATAAGATGTTTAATGAGCCACCTCAGTTCAGGTGAGCCCTCTCATCACCTGACCAAGGTGCCTTCTGGGAAACTGAGTCGACCAACAAAAACTACAAAACATACAAAAACAAACAGTGCCCTCTAGTGGTGGTTCCTAACAGATGACACATAAGCAAAGTGACATAACAGCAGCATAAAAACATAAAAACAACCCATGCATAGTGATAGGTACCTAACTGTGTATTATATTCAATTCAATTCAATTTTAATTGTATAGCGCTTTTAACAATTGGCATTGTCGCAAAGCAGCTTTACACAATCAAATATTATATACAGTATGTCTGTGGGACCATGTGAATGCAGACAGAGAAAGAGACAAGGGGCAGGTCAGATTTGCTGTTATAAGTGCTTTCCAGTGGTTCAAAAATGTTTAAATCAGCTACTATAATGTTAACAAAGGTGTACTTTTAGTTTTTAGTGTTATTGGAGGCACTCTGTTGAGTAGATACTAATCACATACAATACGTTACAGTGAAATCTCCAGCAACACGTCAGTGATGGAGCAGCATCTGTTTGTACTCCTGATTGTTACAGGTGCGAGTAACATGAGTAAAATAAGTAACATGATACAAAATATGATCACATATGCATGTACAATTTGTAATTAAGAGATGGATCTGTATTAAAGTACAAAAACTGTAAATTTTACTGTGGCAGGCTGCAAAGGACTAAAGATATGATTAAAAAATTTGTTGGTTTTGTAATAACCTCAGCTGCACTTGCACCTGTTTCTTTCTGGTTTATGCCTTAAATTCGATTAAGATTCATAGCTCGCTGTGTGGCTTAATAAAAAACGAAAGAAACTACATGAAAAAATATATAAGTCAGGCTCTTTGAAAGCAAAATAGGAAGAAATGAAGGATGACTCAAGACTCTTGCACAGTACAATAAATCCACATTAAAAGCAGAAATTACGCAGCCTAAACATTTAAAAATATCCTCCACAGGAATCCTTCCCCTCGTCCAGCTTGTCCCTCGTACGTACATTCTAATCCAACACGGGAAAACATGGAATGATGCGCAGGCTTACTGCCGAGCCACATACACTGACCTGGCTACCATCAACAGTAATGATGACATGGTCCAACTTCAGAATGAAGTACAGAAACATCAGTTCAGTTCCAGTGCTTGGATTGGACTGTATACTAACATCAACAGCTGGTCCTGGTCCTTTGGAAACCAGCCACTGGGAGAATTTACAAGCTGGACAAACACAAATCCTGATAATGCGGGTGGAAATGACCAGTGTGTATATATATGTGTCTCTTCATGGGGTGATGAAAGATGTGAATCAGCACTAGCCTTTCTGTGCTTTGATGGTAAGGTACAATTTCCTTACACAGTACTGTGCAAAAGTCTTAGGCACCATATTCTCAGTTAATACAAATGTCATATACAGTATGCTTATCATGCCTTATCTTAAAAATAATAAATAAATAAATACATTTACAGAAGAATATTTTGCATGTGCCCAATACATTTGCACAGTACTGTAAGTAAAACAACTGTTTGTTTGTTTTTACTGACCATGTTGGGTTCTTTGTCCTTGTCACACTTCCCAAGTGAAAAATAAGTATGCTAACTATATTACATTTTAGCTTGCCAAAGTATACTTAAGTATACTTCCTTCAGACTAATGACTAGTATACTTGAAGTTTGCTATTTTTCGAACAACTAATTTTGTACCAAGTGCATTTAAGTTGTAATTAAATTATACAACAGCACAATTTTAAGTATTAAGTGTACTTGTGTGTGCTAAAGTGGAACAACTTTACGTATACTTATTAAGTATATATAAGTATATATTAAGTATAAGTATATATTTAATGTATTACAAGTATTACATTACAGCAATTTTTACTGTGTTACAAATACACTAGTAATATACTGTACCATGAATATATTCTTATTGCAGCAGTAACATGCTTCTGGCCAAATCCAAAAAAGGTACACGTTGTGGTTAAGGTGTCACAATAGCAGACTATGCAACCCACACACAACTTCGCTCAGGGTTATATTAATATAACCCCCCAAAAAATCATAATAATAACGAAGGCCGCCTCCAGTTTCTCATTGGCTGATATTGCGCCTACTCTAGTCTCTGGTTGGCTGAAATAGTGGAAGAGTTCCAAAGTTGCAGTTCAAGCATGTCATGCACACTCGTAACACGACCGGCACTAGGACCCGGAAGTAATACGGTCGGGTTTCAGGAAGCATAAAAGGCGCCTCACATTGCTCAGTCATTGAGTTATGCCCATGCTATCGCCGACGCCTCGCTCGTCTAAACGTGAGTACTCACTTTCTTGGGTTATCGCTTCTGATTGGGTGTGTGTATTTAGAACGCGGGTTTATTTGTGTAAACTCTTGCTCTCGCTTCGGGAGAGTTCTAAGAATAACTAGCGTGGTTATCCTGCCTGCTCGCGCTACTTCCGCGTTTGGGTTTACCATCCACGCTACAGGGCTAACTGCTAGTCTTCTGCTTCATCTCCGGTTAGTTCGTGACAGAATGACTGAGCCAACTGCAGTAAACCCAGCGGAGTTTGCTTGCCTCTGCGATGTGGTTGACTGGCATGCTAAGCTGATCGATCAGCTCCGTGGTGAAGTCGCATCTCTCCGCACGGAGCTCCAGGGCGTCGCGGCCTTGCGCCGCGAGGTGGCGGAGCTGCGACAGGAGAATGCGATCCTCCGCGGGGCGGCCGCTCAGCCGGCTGTTGCCACGCCCATCACAGCAGCTGCTGCGCCGCCAACTCCCTCCCCATCTTCTGATGTTTTTCTATCTTTACCGGACAAATGGAATGGCACGGATGGGAAGTGCAGTGTTTTTCTAACTGCATTGGATCTTGTGTTTGAGTTTAATTCCACCAGATACTCCACAGACCGACTGCGCATTGCTCTTCTCGTTTCGTTGCTATCCGGGCAGGCAGCTGAGTGGGCCACGGCGGTTCTTCGTTCAGACTCAGACGTCGCCTACTCCTACACAGAATTTACCCGTCAGCTTAAACTCACCTTTGAGCATCCGGCTGCTGAGGTGGAGACCGACTCTAAATTATACCATCTACAGCAGGGAGGGTCGTCCGTGAGCCGCTACACCGCGGAGTTTCGCACTCTCGCCGTGCAGACCGACTGGGGAGACTCCGCACTCCGGACGGCCTACTACGAGGGACTGGCTTCACGTATAAAAGACGAGCTCGCCGGACGAGAGCTCCCAGCGACCTTGGAGGGCTTAATCCAACTCGCCCTCCGGATCGACCAACGTCTGCTCGCTCGCCCCAAGCCAGCTCCCCGTACCCTGCCACCCATCACGACAGCACTACCTCGCACCACACCCTTCCTCTCCCGCTCTCCAGTTCCAGAAGTCCACGCCTCATTCACTGCAGCACCCACCAGAACCGTCGGTACTCCACCTCCCGCCGTGGTTGACACAGGAGCCGGGGAACCCATGCAATTAGGGCGCGCCTCCTTAACCGCTGCAGAACGGGAACGCCGTTTCAGAGAGGGGCTCTGCGCGTATTGTGGATCCGCTGCGCACCATCGAGCCATCTGTCCTCTGCGGCCGGGAAACGCGCAGCCCCGGTGAGAAATGGGTGTAGCTCACCGGGTCCCATGTTCCTCTCCACCACCCTGACTAATGATTCCCGTCTCACGGTAAAAGTACATCTCCAGTTTGGCCACAAACGGGTCGGAAGTACCGCGTTCGTCGACTCCGGGCAAAACTGGGGATAAAGATCGAGGCGTTATCCCAGCCCGTAACCATTACATCTGTCGACGGTCGGCCCCTTTTCTCCAGCCCCATCACTACTCAGACTCAGCCGCTCACCCTTTCCATCGGCCAACATCATGAACGGATCCAGTTCCACCTCACCTCCATTTCATCGCCACCCATCATCCTCGGACACCCCTGGCTGCTGCATCATGACCCACTCATATCCTGGACCCAAAACCGAATTCTACAATGGGGGCCGACCTGCACCGAGCTCTGCCTACGGGCCGAGGCTGGGACGTGCTCTAGGGAGTCCGAGGCCCCCGATGTCGACACAGACAACATCCCGCTAGACTACCGGGACCTGGCTGAAGTCTTTTGTAAGAGACGCGCTACCCACCTACCTCCTCATCGCTCATACGACCTGGCAATCGATCTTCAGCCAGGTGCGACACCACCCCGCGGCCACCTCTATTCATTATCTAACACCGAGATGCAGGCGATGGAGGAGTATGTTTCTAGCGGACTTCACCATGGGACCATCCGGCCCTCCTCCTCACCTGCCGCTGCGGGGTTCTTCTTTGTGAAAAAACGCGATGGTAGTCTACGTCCCTGTGTCGATTACCGGGGGCTCAATAATATCACCATAAAAAACCGACATCCACTGCCTCTTACCAACTCTGCCCTGGACGCCCTCTCTGGTGCCACCATCTTCACTAAGTTGGACCTCCGGAGTGCCTACAACTTGGTGCGCATCAGAGAGGGCGATGAGTGGAAGACGGCCTTCATCACCCCTACAGGACACTACGAAAGTCTGGTCATCCCGTTTGGTCTCTGCAACGCACCTGCCGCTTTCCAACAATTCATCAATGACGTTCTCAGAGACATGTTTGGCCGTTTGGTGTTCGTCTACCTTGACGACATCCTCATCTACTCCCGAACTGTCAACGAACATATCCAGCACGTCAGAGCGGTTCTAAAGAGATTGCTCGCCCACCAGCTGTACTGTAAGTTGGAGAAGTGCGCTTTTCACGAGCGCTCCACCACGTTCCTGGGTTTTGTCATCTCGCCCCAGGGTGTGGCCATGGACCCGCAGAAACTGGAAGTTGTGAGTCATTGGCCCCTACCCAAGACTCTTAAACAACTCCAGAGATTTCTCGGGTTTGCCAATTCTATCGCCGCTTTATCCGGGACTACAGTACCGTTGCAGCGCCACTAACCGCTCTGACCCGCCCATCATCTCACCCCTTCAACCTCACCTCAACTGCCGTCTCTGCCTTCCATGAGCTCTGTCGCCGCTTCACCACTGCTCCCATCCTCCTTCACCCGGATGCTGACAAACCATTCGTTGTGGAGGTGGACGCTTCGGATGTGGGTGCCGGGGCTGTTCTCTCCCAGCGAGGTCCAGACCAAAAACTGCACCCCTGCAGTATTTTCTCCAAGAAATTTGACTCCACTCAGCAGCGATACGGAGTAGGGGACCGCGAGCTGCTGGCCATAAAGTGGGCCTTGGAGGAATGGCGACACTGGCTCCAGGGCGCCAGAGCGCCGTTCATCGTCTGGACCGACCACCAAAACCTCATCACAATCCGCACCTTAAAACAACTGAACCCCAGACAGGCGCGGTGGGCACTGTTCTTCGAGAATTATAATTTCCACCTGTCATACCGCCCGGGGTCCAAGAACACCAAAGCCGACGCCCTCTCCCGACAGCATGAGGAAGACGTCCCCCGGGCGGACCCTGCGCCTGTACTGCCACCCACCAAGATCCTCGCACCGCTCAGTTGGAACCTGGAAACGAGGGTCCGCCAGGCACAAGCTACGGAGACCGAACCAGCAGGTGTGCCGCCTGGCCGACTCTATGTACCCAATGCCATCAGGGCCGAAGTACTCCAGTGGGGACACTCCTCCCCACTTTCTGGACACCCCGGAAAGCGGCGGACCCTACTTTTTATTCAACGTGCTTTCTGGTGGCCCAGTATGAAAAAGGACATAGACGAGTTCGTCTAGGCGTGCCCAGTGTGTGCCAGGTCCAAGGACAGCAACAGACCATCGCCAGGGGAACTTCAACCACTCCCAGTTCCCCGCCGACCCTGGACACACATTGCCGTTGACTTCATCACGGGCCTGCCGGTTTCCGAAGGAAGAGACACCATCCTCACCATCGTCGACCAGTTCTCCAAAGCTGTTCACCTGGTGGCCCTCTCCGGTCTCCCGTCAGCTAAAAGGACAGCCGAGCTGATATTAGAGCACGTAGTCCGCCTGCATGGGTTCCCAAAGAACATCGTCTCGGACAGGGGGCCCCAGTTCACGTCCCGGTTCTGGAAGGCCTTCTGCCGTCTGATCAATTCCACCTGCAGTCTGTCCTCCGGTTACCATCCACAGAACGGTCAGACGGAGCGAACCAACCAACAACTGGAGCGCTACCTGAGATGCTTCATTGCTGATCGCCAGTGCTCCTGGGCCCGCTACCTCATTTGGGCTGAGCTGTCTCACAACCTCCACATGTCTTCTGCCACCAACCTAAGCCCATTTGAGGTATGCTACGGCTTCCAACCTCCGATGTTCGACCATCAAGAACCGGAGGTGGAGGTACCGTCGGCCCAACAGTTGGTTCGCCGGTGTCGACGGCTATGGAGACAAGCAAACGACGCCATTCAAAAGGCCAACCGCCGTTACACTCTGCAACATCGCCGTCGACACCCACCGGGACGAATGTACCAAGTAGGTGATAAGGTATGGCTATCGACAAAAAACCTACACCTGCAGACTGAATCAAGAAAGCTGTCACCAAGATTCATCGGACCATACCGCATCAACCTCCGGATTAAACCCTGTCACCTACCGGCTCCAGCTGCCTGCGGCGCTCCGGATCCATCCGGTATTCCACACCTCCCAGCTCAAACCCTTCATCACTTCACCAATGGTTCCACCCACCCACCCTGCTCCTCCTCCCGTATGATTGAGGGTGGTCCCGCCTACACCGTTCGCCGGATCCTTGACTCACGTCCTCGGGGCAGAGGGCTCCAGTACCTGGTGGATTGGGAAGGTTACGGTCCCGAGGAGCGATCTTGGATTCCGGCTCGGTTTGTCTTAGACCCCGAACTCATCCGGGAATACCGTCGTCGGGTATCCTCCACCCCAGGACCGTCGAGAGTCGGTCCTGGACGGGGGGGTACTGTCATGCACACTCATAACACGACCGGCACTAGGACCCGAAAGTAATACGGTCGGGTTTCAGGAAGCATAAAAGGAAACAAGATGACGCCTCACATTGCTCAGTCATTGAGTTATGCCCATGCTATCGCCGACGCCTCGCTCGTCCAAACGTGAGTACTCACTTTCTTGGGTTATCGCTTCTGATTGGGTGTGTGTATTTAGAACGCGGGTTTATTTGTGTAAACTCTTGCTCTCGCTTCGGGAGAGTTCTAAGAATAACTAGCGTGGTTATCCTGCCTGCTCGCGCTACTTCCGCGTTTGGGTTTACCATCCACGCTACAGGGCTAACTGCTAGTCTTCTGCTTCATCTCCGGTTAGTTCGTGACAAAGCAAGCGTAGCTTTATGATATTGAGCGCAAGAAAGAGACCGTTCTAACACACATAAATGAGTTTGAATGCACAAAAGTAAGTTTCAGCATGCAAAAACTAATTTGAGAGTGTGCACGTGAGAAAAATTCAGCTCGCAGTAAAGAGTTTGAGCATGTGCAAGAAAGAGTAGTGCACTAAATATAAGCATAAATAACACAATTAAAATTTAACTGAAAATATCCTGAGACTATGCCAAAAATTAATTGTAAGACAAAGTTTAAATACATGTGCTTTGGAAATTACACTGACCTTTCACTTAAAGAACATTTTCCTATAACATATTTTTGAAAAGTGTACTATAATACAGTTATTTTGAAATATGTTTAAAGTTTAATGTAAAAGCATGATGTTAGAATATATTATCTGATGGTTAATATCCATTTCATTTATTGGCTTATGGTACATTCATATATTTGCAATGTACTATGGAAGATTTGAATGTATTCGTAATACACAAAAGTGTCTTTTTTTAACTAGGGTTGCTTCTTTCTACTTTCATGCAAAACCCAGGAGCCTACATTAGGGTTTGTGTTTCCACCTGAAAACTGGTCTACCATGTACTATGTTGTTTTCTTTGCAGACATGCAAATATTCTTCTGTAATGTTATTTGTTATGTAATTTAAGCTATTTTTGAAAATATTTAATGTTTAGACATGATAAACCTATATAACAAAAAATGTAGCAAGGATAATATGACTTTTGCATAGTACTGTATATAAACTGTTTTTAAAGAATTGATATTAAGAATTTAATTCAGTTAATTTTAAAATGCCAGTGATGTGTAAAGTATGCGCCAATCATGACAGTTTACCAATCATATGTTTGGAAAGTTTTAATATATATTATAGTATATAATATAATATAAATATATAAATATAATAATGTAATAAATTTAAAAAATTTTAAATGTTTATAAAATTTTATAAACAAAATAATTTTTTTTTAGGGCCATCAAGATTCTTCTCAATACTATTGAGATAGTATGAATGTTTTTGGCTTATTCAGGGTGCTCTCTTATCTGGTGCTAACTAATGATCACACGCTATGTGCCGGTTTCTAATGCCTTAAATAAACATGGCTTGCAGGTGTAGAATGTTCATGCTGATTGCGCTTATGGCAAATATGCCTAACAACTGAACGTCTGGGTGACCGCAGATCTACCTGTTCTGAACAGAGGAGAGTGTCACCTCGCAAATTGTCACCTTGCACCCTCCCAAGCCCTGA
This sequence comes from Clarias magur, assembly GCA_013621035.1. Taxonomy (NCBI): domain Eukaryota; kingdom Metazoa; phylum Chordata; class Actinopteri; order Siluriformes; family Clariidae; genus Clarias; species Clarias magur. Next base: position 1,975 of record QNUK01000504.1, on the reverse strand, counting down.
GTCATTAAAATATTCCTTAGATCCTTGCTGCATTCAGGACTATAATTGTTACTACAGCCAAAAATTATAGTGAGTATTTTTATATGTGCTTTTTGATACAGATACAAAGACTGGCTCTGACAGCTACATTTTAATCTCTCAGAGGAAGACATGGAATGATGCTCAGAGCTATTGTAGGCAACATTACACAGACCTGGCCAGCGCGAGACACGCAACCGAAAACTCAATTATAGGTGGAATAAACCCTGAGTATGGAACTTGGTTTGGCCTTAAGAGAACCCCCTGGAAATGGTCAGACCAGAACAGCGACATGTCCTTTATTACATGGTCACCTGGAAACATGGATGATTATTTGCAGAATAAAAGTTGTGGCTATTTATCTAACAATCTGGCTAATGAAGCACAGTGCTCAGACATAATGCCTTTCTTCTGTTACAGTGAGTTGAAATTAAATTCATTCGCATGTTTAAGCAAATTACAGTAAGTTGATTTTTAAAATGTGTTTATTATGTATTTTTTTTTCTATGTGTGTATGCATTTCTTCCCTCAGCATTCCCAAAACAACATCAGATCATTAGAGTGAAGGTCAAGTCCAGTCAGGATGTAAATGATTCTGCACTAATGGCGCCCATCTTGGAGAAGGTGAGCTTTATCTCCAATCAGTGTACAGCTGCCTCCTTTTACAAATCTCACATCCTGCATTATTGAGTAATTGAATTCATCATCTGTTCTTCAGATCCAGAGGAAACTGAAGGATTATGAACTTTCTGTCGGTATCACTGTGAAATGGAGAGAGCAGCCAGATGGAGTGGTGTTTCGCAAAGAAAATGAAAATAATACTGACTTGTGAATAACACTTGGGAGGCTTGAGATTTCTAATAGGAATAGTGTATAGTTTGTAGTGCTCTAATCACTTTTAGTTTGAGAGCATGAAGTGCATGAAGTTATTTTACGTTGTAACAGTGCCAGAATTTTAGGACTGACTGTCTTGAGATTTGGGGGTGGGGAAAGAGCTAGAGTACTTCTTTAGTTAAAACTAAATGTAGGTGGAATCATTAATCCTGAAATTGGTAACATCATTGCATTAGGGCAATAGCCAGTTTACCAAACAAATAGTTAAAGTGGCATTTAAAAATATATTTTTAATTCTGATATTTTATCTTCTTTGTCTTTCTGTTGGGCGGCACAGTGATGTCGTGGGTAGCACTGTCGCCTTGCACCTCCCGTGTCCAGGTTTGATTCCCGGTCAGGTTCGATTCCCGTCTTTTTGTGCATGGAGTTTGCATACTCTCCCTGTGTTTGGTGGGTTTCCTCCGGATACTCTGGTTTCCTCCCACAGTCAAAAGATATGTAGATTAATTGGTGTCCTAAATTGCCCTTAGTGTGTGAGTATGTGTGTGCGATGGATTGGAAACCTGTCCAGGGTGTACTCTGCCTCGAGCCCTAAGTCTCCTGGGATAGGCAACAGGCCCCTGTGTGACCATGAATACAGAATAAAGTGGTACAGACAATGAGTGAGTGAGAGAGTGTCTTTCTGTTGTTCCCTTTCAGGGGTCACCACTGCAAATTATCTGCCTCCATCCTCTGCATAACCCTATCCTCTGCATCCTCTTCTCTAACTTCATGTCCTCTCTCAGTGCATCCATAAATCTCTTTGGTCTTCCTCTAGAATACATGGAGGTCTAGAGGAAGACCAAAGAGATTTATGGATGCAATCTCTTTGGTCTTCCTCTAGACCTCCTGCCTGGCAGTTCCAACCTCAGTATCCTTCTACCAATATCTTTGGTTCTTCTCATTCACACATGTACTGTATTCTCTCTTTCAATGACTAACCTTCATTCCTCTGGTTTCCAAAGCATACCTCCACCTCTCTATATTTTTTTATTACCTGTTCTCTAACCTGCTCTCACTACAAAGCACATGTCATCTGCAAACATTATAGTCCATGAAGACTCCTGTCCAACGTCATCTGTCA